>OY992895.1:17585585-17753085 GCA_963921405.1 Cepaea hortensis
AATAATAATTTTAGGGTACTTTAAAGTTTGTGTAAAAGTAAAGGCTTTATTTTAAACATTTGAGAATTTTACAAACCATTTTTTTTTTATTTCTCTTCAATATTATATAAAAGGTCTTATTGTTTTGCAATCAGGCTGTAATTAATTGACCTTCGCAGAATTTTTGTCAAGCCTGTAAAAGGCCAACATTTCTAAATATTTAGCACCTTGTATTGTTGTTCAATGCAGCTCTATTCATACATTCCTTAGACTCTCTCTCTCTCTCTCTCTCTCTCTCTCTCTCTCTCTCTCTCTCTCTCTCACTCCCCCTCCCCCAGCCCGTGTGAACGCTCAACAAACGCGCCATATATGCCTGTTTTGCAGTTTACTCTGTAAAATTGCATGCTTGTTGAGATGTTCAATAGTTGGGAAACTTTCTAGGTACGTACTATTTTCAGAAAGCAAGGGTGAATGAGAATACTTAGAGTATGAAAGAATTTCTATTGACAGATTTTAGGATGCATTAGAGCAAATGATTACTCCTCCACCATCATCAACACGTAATATGTAGGTAATTACACCATGCCATGAATGTAATATTATCATGCATGAATGAATGCATATATTGTATTTGAAAATGTAAAAACAAAAACACATACTATGTTGCTTGTAAATACAAACATCTTTGTACGAAATAAACGTTTATTTAAAAAAAAAAATTCAGCACTTTG
The DNA here is from genome assembly GCA_963921405.1 of Cepaea hortensis. Lineage (NCBI taxonomy): Eukaryota > Metazoa > Mollusca > Gastropoda > Stylommatophora > Helicidae > Cepaea > Cepaea hortensis. The sequence goes on from OY992895.1 coordinate 17,586,296, forward strand.
AATTGTTTCATGGCATGTTGGCTAACATCAAAGTGTAGTATCTATTCGATGCGCTTTGGGCAAAACCATATGCAAATCCTATTTCATATAAAATATTCAACATTATTTAAAGTATTCACGCCCATCTATCTGTTGAATTTAAGAATTTACAAGGATTCAATGGTGTTATTTTAAAGGATACTGTAAGTTTTTCTTTAGAATTTCAATTACCGAAAACAACAATTTATGGATATGAATTCAGACATCGCTACATTTCCCGTTCCAGAATAATAAATAGTATGTAGTTATTACACAGACATTTAGTGAATCTTTCTGCATTTGACTTCTGGGGTCTTTGTCGTGTTTGCAAATGTAAAAGAAAACACACAAAGCACCGTGTAAATACACACTATTTTGCACGAAATAAAACCACATTAAACGAAATATATGTAAATGAAATAGTGAAAAGGGACAGAACATCATCATCATCATCATCATCATCATCATCATCATCATCATCATCATCATCATCATCATCGTCATCATCATCATCATCATCATGTGCCATGCCGGTAAGCGGGGGCGGTTATGTTTCGCCATCTCACTCCATCCATAGAGTCGTGGATAACCTCTGTGTTCTTGTCTCTACCATGCCACGGGGTCAAGCCATCCAGGTATTTGCTTCTTTGGCTTCCTCTTGTTCTTTTCCCCTCATTCTTACCAGTTGTCAACAAGTTGTCCAATTTATTTCTTCTCATAACGTGACCAAAAATGTTGACGGTCTACTTCTAAATTCTCTAACTAGTTTATAATTTTCATTTGTTTCTTGTAGGACTTGGTCATTGGTTTTTCTGTCTGTCCACGATAAGGCAAACAATATCAATGCTCCAGAGGGTTCGATCCGGATATCACTGGCATAAATATTGACAGTGCGAAGTTACCACACATGTTAGAGCTGAAGTGGCTCTATTGATCTAGCCAGTAGAGTTAAAATAGCTCTATTGATCAATCCGGCTCCTTGGCGAAGGCGTTACGAGCACAGTTCATAATCCCGCATACCGCGTTCGAAACAGCTACGGGTGATTTGGCAGCGGACTGCCTTGAGTTGGGATGTTTATAAAATGGTACGGGTACCGGTCGTTCAGAAAGCAATGGCAAACTACTGAACCTAAACTTGCCAAGAGATCACAAACAGCCAAAACAATTCTGAAGTTGACTGCGACGTCCTGTAAAGGATATGTAACCAACTTGAACTATTGTTCTAACCAGCAGTTCAAGTAGGTCTATTGTTCTGGCCAGCAGAATTAAAGTGGCTCTATTATTTTAGCCTATCAGTGTTAAAATGGCTCTACTTTTCTAGCCAATAGAGTTAAAGTGGCTCTATTATTTTAGCGAACAGTGTTAAAACGGCTCTATTGTTCTATTCAATAGAGTTACAGTGGCTCTATTACTTTAGCGAACAGTGTTAATATGGCTCTATTGTTCTAGCCAATAGAGTTAAAGTGGGTCTATTATTTTAGCGAACAGTGTTAAAATGGCTCTATTGTTCTAGCCAATAGAGTTAAAGTGGCTCTATTATTTTAGCCTATCAGTGTTAAAATGGCTCTATTGTTCTAGCCAATAGAGTTAAAGTGGCTCTATTATTTTAGCGAACAGTGTTAAAATGGCTCTATTGTTCTATCCAATAGAGTTACAGTGGCTCTATTACTTTAGTGAACAGTGTTAATATGGCTCTGTTGTTCTAGCCAATAGAGTTAAAGTGGGTATATTATTTTAGCGAACAGTCTTAAAATGGCTCTATTGTTCTAGCCAGTAGAGTTAAAGTGGCTCTATTATTTTAGCGAACAGTGTTAAAATGGCTCTATTGTTCTAGTCAATAGAGTTAAAGTGGCTGTATTATTTTAGCGAACAGTGTTAAAATGGCTCTATTGTTCTGGCCAGCAGAGTTAAAATGGCTCTATTGTTCTAACCAACAGTTCAAGTAGGTCTATTGTTCTAGCCATGCCGGGGTAAATGGAATTTGAAAAAAAAAATGTTTGTGCTCACTCGCTTTGAACTCAAGCCTAGTCTATACACATCTACTGCTTCTACTGCACAGGACTGATCTGTTTCCGTGTGTGTGTGTGTGTGTGTGTGTGTGTGTGTGTGTGTGTGTGTGTGTGTGTGTGTGTGTGGCAGCCTGACAAAGCTCCACACGACAATGAGACAGCCATTTCTTGAATGGGAGGAATAGAGTGGATCGCCACGCCACACACACGATGATGATGATCTAACTGGGGCACGCTTGGAAATCCCCCCAGCTAAGATTGGCGCGCATTTTGCCCCGGGGATTGTGTTCTGGGGCGGTCTCGGCTGTCTACGGCTGCACTGGCACCAAGTTTGGAGGGGGAATGGAACTGCCCCCCCCCCTCCCACCACCCCCCCCATCTGTAAACATGCATAAAGGCAGCAAGTGGGACCAGGCCGTGTCACAGATATCAATAATCCAGATGTATAAACCTGGGAAGAAGAGAAACAGTCAGTTCACTGTCCTATATATGCCTGGCGAGAAAGCATTTTTGCAATGCACGGTTTTGCGTGAGGATGGGAGTCCTCAATCATAGTTATGAGGAGGGAGCATTCCTGGGTTCTTTCTTACCCCCATTTTTCCTCACCTCCCATTCCTCCCCACCCCTCACCCTCTCCCCCACCAATTGACTCAATAGTTGAGCTTCCCATACCTTAGTTTGTTATTGTATGGTTAAAGTTGCAGTTTTTTATTTGACTTGTTCGAGTGTTTCACACTCATGTTTGTACTTCTGTTTTTGAAGTATTGGTCCTGTTATAGTATTGTGTCTCAGTCAGTTTGGGGACGTGACTTTCTCTGGTGGCATTAGACACAATATTGGATTTGGCTGAGGCACAGGGGTCTGGTTATATCTGGAGCCCAATCCACTGATTTCCGCTGTGAACTACAGGGATCCATAGTGTTGTGTTGTGTATCTCAGGATGGTGAGTTACCGTCTCCGCACTGTAAGGTTCATCCTCAGATTTAGAATTGTGTTCCTTGTTATGCCCCAAGTGATGGTCTCTCTGTTGTCCAGTCCTGATCAGTCGGCTGTATAGGTATCGTAGTAGGGTGTTAGGAGTACCCTGTAGGCTCGGCCACACCTGGCGGAGGTCTGGTTTGTCCAGTCCTGATCTGTCGGCTGTATAGGTATCGTAGTAGGGTGTTAGGAGTACCCTGTAGGCTCGGCCACACCTGGCAGAGGTCTGGTTGTCCAGTCCTGATCAGTCGGCTGTATAGGTATCGTAGTAGGGTGTTAGAAGTACCCTGTAGGCTCGGCCACACCTGGCAGAGGTCTGGTTGTCCAGTCCTGATCAGTCGGCTGTATAGGTATCGTAGTAGGGTGTTAGAATTACCCTGTAGGCTCGGCCACACCTGGCAGAGGTCTGGTTGTCCAGTCCTGATCAGCCGGCTGTATAGATATCGTAGTAGGGTGTTAGAAGTACCCTGTAGGCTCGGCCACACCTGGCAGAGGTCTGGCTATATGCTGCAGACTGACTATACATTTGCAAGTGTTTTGGAATATTGATTGTCCTGCTCACAAGATATCGAATCATATCCCTGCACCCGCACAGTTTAGAATATGTGCTACAGGATTGGACAAAATAAAGACTCATGCATATTATTCTTATCTTGTTTATCTAATGCTTGTTATTAATGATGTTATGCTTAATATTTGTTGTTCAAGTGACGTTAATCATCATTTGTTCCATTCATTAATGCTGGTCCAGCTCATCTCAGTAATCGATTGTCTGGAATATGCATTAAGGCATAATTCCCCTCTAAATTCCTGAATTTCTTCTGTCTTAAACCTTTTTTTATTCTCTTGTTAACCATAGAGATAAGATGAGATAATCTTCGTCTTTTCTTTTATTCTTCTCTTCTCCTATGCCCGTGAGCAGTCAGCGTTGTGCTATTATCTTCACACAAAATCAAAGTCAGAAACGATTGCATACAAACAAACGGATTTATTGCATGAATAATAACACCAAACGATGCGGGTCGAAATCCATCAGCACAAAGACTACCATTTTCAACTCACCATCCATCAATTTAGCAGACAAATACAGCAATTTCTTTGAAACACACATCTCAACCAACAAGAGTAAACAATCATTTTCACCAAACATTAGAATGAACAAAGACAAACTACTGACACTCTTGCCACTTTTGCTGTTAACACAACTTGCAACAACACGACCTATCTTTCAAAATATATCTTTCACCACTATCTGCATAACAAACAAATTTTTCATCATAATTACCATCTCCTTCATATATCAGTTAACATTGCGCCATATTGAAAGAGGAAAAACCATAGTACAGCCTATTCAATACGCTATTTATTGCTATCACAAACATGAAACGTTGGATGACTCAAACTTTGAGAACCACTAAGTTGTATTACGCCACATTGGCAATTAGCAGTGCAGCAGAAACAATCCGGGCTGTGCATATTAAGATTTGTGAATTTATTTCATCAACCACAGAACATAAAGTTACCAGGTGAATATTAAGAACTTTGCATATAAGTGAATTCAATGGACTTCGCCAACTAATGGAACAGAACATCGCATATAACAGCAACGATATAGTATGACTATTACGACGTATGAGAGACAACAACACAGGAATGTGACACCAATACGTTACCTATGAACTGTAACATTATTTGAAAAACACACGGACAAAGAACGACAACACACGGATCGTCGATGGATGTAATTAATTTAATTTTATTAGTTAAATATGTATTACCTTTTTGCATTACTATATACATAAAATATGGAGTGGGTGCAAGGAGTGGGTGCAAGTGCCAACAGACTTCTGCACATCCTTTTCAGTTTGCATCCAACTAGATAGAAAATGCAGACAAGAAAATCCGGCTGCTGTGGAGGCTGAAGTACAAGCGTTGATTTTCGAGAATTCGCTAGACAGTGACGCGGTCATCTACACAGATGGGTCGGTCGTCCGACATGTGAGAAGCTCATGGGCCTTTACAGCTCGGGCCGGAGGGAGAATTGTGAAGGAGGACTCTGGTGCTTTCACTGAAACCACAAGTAGCCTGACCATGGAAGTCATGGCAGTAAGTAAAGCAATAACATGGCTCGAGACACAGACATTCACTAGGGCTTGTTTCCTTAGCGACTCAATGAACATGATCAAGAGGATAGAGGAGGGGTCGATCCGAAGAGAATGGTTGCTGCCTCTGAAGCGGTCTCGGCTGGCAAAGATTAGTTTCATCTTCGTGCCAGGGCATGCGGGAGTACAAGGAAATGAGCGGGCTGACAAGCTCGCAGGTGAGGCTACTGTGGAGGGCGGACGCGCCATGGACCAGGCTGACATTCTGAATGCTCTACGAGAAGTGAGACTTTTGCAAGAACCAAGTGATGACTGTGAATCTACAACAATGGCCAGACTGCGAGAGCAGCAAATTAAAAGAGGGGTGGCCAAACAAGAACACTACGCAGGAAGCCAAAGAAGATTGATAAACCAACACAGAACTGGCGTCGTTAGCCGCTACACGCTGCGGGATTTGCTGAGGAGGGGATCCGAGCACTTATGGACTGAATGGTCCGATGTGCAACGAGGATGATCTGTCGACTAACTAACTAACTAACTATACATAAAATATGTGAACATGTCAATTTTTCATTTTCTATCATAATATGTCATAACCATGTCATTCATGTTTACAATTTTCTTCAAAAAAAAACTGTTTCAATTTAACTTATAAACCAGTCGTTATCACCAGTACAAATAGGAATTGGCGCTTTTGAATATAACATATCGCCAAAATCTCTTTTTTCTAAGGGCGACAACGTTTACCTCAACTTAATTTGTATATTTTAACAAAATACTATATTGAATGAAAGGTGTACGAATCAGAGAGTAAATGAATTAAATGAGAGAGCGAGATACTGAGGGGACAAATTGTACGCAAAAAGTATTCATTTTAATTTGTCTGCATTTTTGATGTAAAATGTAACACTAGTCTAAATTGTGTATACATGTTTAATATTAAATAGAATAGGTTCATTCTAAGAATCACTGTTTGAATACCCTGTTCATGCGTCACACAAATGCCGTAATTCTTGACAAAGGGATATTCCAGCTCGTGACGCTTAGGGGTATGCTACACACCACATACACACACGTAGCACACACTTTATACATTAGGTAAGACATACTCATAAAACTAAACACTAACAATTAAATCACATACATTTTATTATAGCAAGTAACAAGGCAGTAAACACACTAACAGGCAAACAAGAACATAAGTAGTTACTTGGGAGAAAACAAGAGTATATATATATATATATATATATATATATATATATATATATATATATATATATATATATATTGGGCACTATAAAACATACGGAAGTAAAAGTGTATCAAAATACACATTTGGGCAAAGAATTGCAGGTGTTCTTAAATAAGCCAAGACAATTCGTCTTGTTGAAACTCTAATACAGAGTTCAATATCCTGGTATCATATGGATACTTGAGAAGGGCGCGGTTGCATATACAACTGGAAGCGTCAGGGAACTTCGGTCGGATAAGCATGTTTAAGAATATGGAAGAGATAGGAGCTCTTCAGCAATCACCCTGAATTGTTGTACGGGGAAATACATGAGTTATTAGTGCAAGTATATAGATTACCAAGTTCCCATCCACGAAACTACCACCACCAACTTCATGTGATCCTATGACAGAATTAGTACAGACTAATTAACATGTATAACCCATAAGAGCGGGGAGGGGAACCCTGTCAAAGTATCACATGCAGTAGGTATGGACATAAAGATAGAAGGGATTTATATAAGGGATATAACTCCAGTATAAGGGAACTAAAAAGAACCACTCGAATGCTCGAACAATCTAGGGCCTTCGAGAAGGATAGGTCAGTTTGCCTACAGCTCCGTGGTCACAGGTGGAACCCGCCTACCGCGTGCCAGGACCTGTTCCACGAGAAGCTCGAAGAGAGTTACAGCCCGTGTCCGACCGAGACACGTTAGAGGCCAGACGGCGACTGGACACCGAAGGAGAAGCAGGGCTTAGCTTAAGGGGGACTTTATAGATAGAAACCAAGTGTATTTAAGGATTGTTAATCATAAGATAGATGATAGAGTTTGCTGTGATGATTATGTGTATGATTGCTTTGTTATGAACTTTGTTATGAATGTTATGTATTATTGTAATTAGTGTAACTGGCTGCGAAAACCATTCTTCGCCAGATTACTGTGAATAAATTATATCAGATAGTATCAGAATGGAGTTTGTTGCCTGTCTGAACCCGAGTTTCATTTCCCTAGGTCTCTAGCACGTTGACAAAGTCCTTCAAGAAACAAATGAAGATCGTAAACTGATTAGAGACATTAGACGTAGACAGTCACAATGTTTTGGGCATGTTATGAGAAGAAATGATTTGGAGAACTTGGTTACAACTGGTAATATCAAGGGGAACAGACCAAGGGGAAGACCTAGAAACAAATACCTGGATGGCTTGGCCTTGTGGCATGGTCGAGACAGAAACACGGAGCTGATCCACGACTCTGGTGATCGAGTGAGATGGCAGAACATGACCGCCCACGCTTACCGGCATGGCACATGATGGATGTAATCTGATGGCTTCTATAATTTCTTCTTTTAGTATGTATGTTTCTAGTTCTTCGGTGGTATCTGTGTAGGTTTCTTGAAGTCCTGTGACATCTGATGGGATGTCGAGACGTTGTTCGAAATACTCCTTCCATCTTATTAGGATTTGTTTTTTGTTCACTTATTTATTCTCCATTGTCACTGTTAATTATTTCAGTTGGGTCAAAGGGTTCTCCTCTGGTTTGCATTGCACTTATCTTTTTGTAGAAGTTTCTAGTTGCATCCTTGTAGTTTTTATTTAGTGTTTCTACATACTTGTCACCGACCGTTAGGGTGTTTCTATTGAAATAGACAGAAATCCCTATCCAAGAGTTTGCCGACAGTCTCTAGAAATTATGGCTCGTTACAAGAATGTCTAAAGGGATGGTCCCGATAGAAGAGACTGGGATTCACTTGGTAGACAAAGGCAGAAGGTGAAGAACACTCGTGTATGTAGGAAGCCCTAACACGACTGTCTAGTTTATCTGTCGGTGATCCTTCGTCAATTGATGGAGCCCCCTGTTTTAAATACTTTCACTCACTCACGCGCACACCTTGCGTTCAAAATGATCACGAGTGGAGTACGTTGGTGAAAGTATAAAACAATAATACTCTTTAATAATAAAAGAGAAAATGAAAATTGTGGTTCAACTGGTGAACTATGATAGTTACATTTATGTTACAGGTACAAAAATAAAATAGTTTTCTGATGCTTAGACAGATAGCATATCATCATTCACACCATCCAGACAGTGACACACTCAGAACACATGTAGACACAGAGTCACCTGAGACAATCTGATCTCTGTTAGGAATAGTGCTGGCTTTCGGTTGTATTATGTCTTGGAGTCGACCCTGGCATTCGACAGGTGTACGATGCTCCTCCGGATTCCAGGTTCCGTCTCCACTAGTTGGTGGCTCAAAGTTTTGGTAACTGGACCAGTTAGGTGTCAGCAGTATCAGCAGCGAGGCTCCTTAAATCAAACAAACAGTTGCAGACTCCTTAGTGTCTTGACAATAACAATGTGTCTGAGTGTTGGTGTTGTGTGTCTGTTGTGTATGTGTCAGATGCAGAATAGGAATAAAACATAGTTCCTATCTGCTATTCTGTATCAAAAGCAAAGGCCAATAGTTCTTATCAGCTTGGCTATACCTTGTATGACATGATGATACAAGGTGAAAAAGGGTCCAGAAGTGGAAACATTTTAAGACCACATGGTCCATTGGAGTAGAACATGTAGACAAATCTGTGTTTGAAAAAGGCATTACAAAATGTACATGGTTGTAAAACTTGCAGTGACTCATATGCAATAATTACTGGGGTATTCCTTAACACCATGGTGAGGAAGTCCTGGGCAGCCAGGATGTTTCCCTATATAGCTAAGGAAAGGCCAACAATAATTCAACCTAATCCCACATCAGTCATTAGGCATAAAGCAATCAAGTGTCGCCATGAAGTCGTGAGGTATACCCCACATAATATACGAGCTAAAAGATAAGAAGAAGGCCAGCAGGCAAGCAAGGGGGCTGAGATATTCCAGACATTGGGCTTTAGGATGTCTCAGTTATCCCTTGTTGAGTTATTTACTCCCCAAATTCTGATTCCTCACCACATGGTATTTGCTTTGAACTTATGACCGTCAGTGTCATGTAGTTCGGCATGGCGGTGAATCAGGGGTAAGCAAATTTATGTTTGAATATATATCGCCTAGTAATATTGCTGGCATGTGAGAATCATGTTCCACATGTCTCTTCTACTTCTGCCCACATGGCAAAATCATGTTATCATATTTTCAACAAAATATACACGTAAATACATTCACAAAATGCATATGAAAATAATCAGTAAGGTTTATACATTATATCTATATATTTTTATCTATAAATATATCTAGTCCTCACATGTTTTCTCTCAATGTCTCCCCTTTCAAATACCACGTTTCATAAATATCCATGGTCGGGAAAGTTTTGGGTTTTCCCAATATCAGAATATAAATGTGTACACACTTCTTACTATAATCATAATTATTATGTTACTACACTCACCCCCAGTCTTATTGCAGCAATTAAGATCTGTTTTGGTATAATCTACCAAGGATGCAATTGGATATGGCAGCTCACTTCATATAAGGTCTGCTTAGCACAGCAGCTATGGTCGTTGTGAACCGGACGGAAGTTGTTAGTCACAATTTCCGGTGCAGCCGTACTAATAGCATATCGCCTATTCCCGTTGCTAGGGAGTGACGGACCTATGTCCCCAGTCCGTAGACTTGATATTAATAAGGGTTGAAGACAGGGGATTTCCCTTGTGACATCATTTGATGATGACGTGGAAATGTGCTGTCCCCAATAGTACAGTGTGTAGTTTTAGTGCAGAAATGTCTGCGTCGCCAATATGACGTCATTATTAGTAATTTAGCTGCCTACTGAATCCAGAATGTAAATAGTGATTCCACTAACGCAGTAGTGGGGGTGTTTGCATAGTGATCTAGACTCATCCCGTCACATAACTCTTCCAGTCTTTTTGTTCTTCCCTCTTTACTATTCTATTCACATGTCTTCTCGCTATTCTATATTCTATGTAATCACATTCCTGTTTGCTCGTCAATACTGTATCATCTGCAAATCTAATGTTATTGATGGTTCTTCCTCCAAGGGTGATTCCTTTCATATCTTCTGCATTTCTGAAAATATTTTGTACAGGGAAAAAAAAGTTCTGTGGACTTTCTACGACACTGCAATACATGCTATTCTTGGCATCTTTAAAGACGGTAGTTTTCCATTGCTTTTCTTCTTAGCAGTGATCATACTGGTTTATGACCATGGCCATTGTCTCCCCAAACAAGAGATCATCTGCCTACCGTCGTGAAGTTGGAGACCAGAACCTACAACTATCTGTTAGATGCTCTTCAACTTCATCCACCACATACACACATGGCTTCATGTAACTCTGATCGGGGGGGGGGGGGGCTAAAGGGGTACTCCACCTTGCCCAATGGTGTCCAGTAGGATAGCGGAGGGAAGGAGGCACCTTACGTCTCCTTTGATAGGGGATTCCCCTAGCCCGCCACCCAGTATGACAAGTATTTCAAGGGACATTACTAAACATAGCATACATGTATTATGTGATTTAAATAACTGAGTATCTATCTATTATTTTAATATAATTTAAATGTAGATTAACCACAGTTATATCCAATAAAAATAATGCAGTAATATTTTTAGGTTATCTTTAAGGTGGAAAAGTAAAGTCTATATTTTAGACATTTGAGAATTTTATAAAGCACTTTTGTATTTCACTTCGATATTATATTTAAGGTCATATACTTGTGAAAACATAGTTGTTCATAGCGCTTGCGAAATGAATTTTTGTCATGCCTGTAAAAGGCCATAAATCCTAAATATTCAGCACCTTGTATTGTTATTGAATGCAGCTAACTTCATACATTCCTTAGACTTGCTCTCTCCCCCCCCCCCCCTATTATGGACTCTCAAGAAAACGCTATATATGTCTGTTTTGTAGCTTAATATGTAAAATGGTCCGACTTTGTGAAGACACATGAAGGGTGTAGCATAGGTGGGAGCGCAAGCGCAATTGAAATACCACTACTTTTATCGTTTCTTTACTTATTCAGTCTCTCGGTAGAGATTTGTTCGCAGCAGACGAGCAAATCTCCGGCGGGCCTATTCTCGCTGGTCGCGAGATCCGCACAGTGGAAGTATGGGAGATTTGCTTGCAAATAGACAGGCAATATCTCCTGCGGTAGCTATGGCGGACCTATTCCCGCTGGTCGCGGGGACCGCTATAAGTCAGGTGGGGAGTCTGACGATAGTGCACGCTTTACACAGGTCCGGACACTTGTGATTGACAGATGTGCGCGCCCTCATGGTCCGGGCTCGTACAAGGCCCTCACCTGTGGGACATGGCTGAACGTCTCTAAGCCGTGTCCCGTGGGTGTCAGGGTCTGGCCATAACTCGCCACCGGCTCGTGGTGGTGAGGTCTCGGTGGATTGACGCTGAGCCGCCAGCGTCTGCAGCCTACCTTGTGCCAGACGTATTGGTTACCCATTCCTCTGGAATACACAAGACTAGGCCGAGGGAGGGGTCATGTCGTTTGGGCATCACATGATCTCTGAAGCTCTGCCCAGACATTGTGATGGAATATTGGCCATATTCCACTCACATACTTTAGTCTGTCAAGACTGTAAGGTGTCTACATGTAAAATGGTATGCTTGTTGAGATGGTCAATGTATGGACAATTGTGTAGGTACATACAATTTTCAGAAAGCAAGGGTGAATGATAATAATTGGAGTATGAAAGAATTTCTATTGAAAGATTTTAGTATGCATTAGAGCAAATGATTACTCAACCACCATCATCAACACGTAATATGTAGGTAATTACACCATGCCATGAATATAATATTATCATGTGTATATAAATGTATATGTTGTATTTGAAAATGTAAAAACAAAACCACACACAATGCACCTTGTAAATACAAACTGCTCTGTACGAAATAAACGTTTATTTAAAAAAAAAATGCAGCACTTTGGATTGTTTCACGGCATTTTGGCTAAGATCAAAGCGTAGTATCTGTTCTTGTATGACGTCAGTGATTAAGGGTAGACTGACTTATCTGCACTTGATCTGGCCATGGTCACCAGTAGAAGCGGTCATCACAATGACATACAGGGACCTGGAACCTCATGCGACGGCTCTTGCTCCTGGGGAACCCTAAGCCCTAAAAAATTAAGAAAATTTTTTATATTCAGAACACTCAAACACAAATGTTTACAGCTATGTTCATGAGTAATGTGTACGTGTTTCCCTCCTATTTTCTATCTCGTCTTCTGATCTGCCATTTGATGTTATTGTACTTCCTAGGTTCTTGAAACTCTTTACTCTTGTTTCAAGGGATGCTCGTTTAGGTGAATTGTTGTTGTTTTTTCTTCTTTAGTTATAGTCATTACCTCTGTTTTACCTGTGCTAATTTTCATGTTATGTTCCCTACACATTTCGTATAGATTATTTATGTGGTCTTGTAATTCAGCTTCTGATTTTGCTATTAGTGATTGGTCATCGGCAAGCATGAGTTCTTTAATGGAATAATTTGCAGACAATTCTTCTTCTGTGTTCTCGTCAAGTGGTGTTCTTGCGGTCTCTGTTTGGCTGGTTTCTTTACATATGTTGTTTATATATGTTGTGTACATATTATCACACATTTTTCAACAGGAAATCTCCCAGATATTCACAGATTAAGCAAACTGCCGCGACCATAATATGAAGTTCATACTATAAATATTCAAACACATACTTTTACAGACAGTTAGTTAGTTAGTTAGTTAGTTAGTTAGTTAGTTAGTTAGTTAGTTAGTTAGTTAGTTAGTTAGTTAGTTAGTTAGTTAGTTAGTTAGTTAGTTAGTTAGTCTACAGATCATCCTCATTGCACATGAAACCATTTAGTCCATAAGTGCTCGGATCCCCTCCTCAGCAAATCCCGCAGCGTATAGCGGCTAACGACACCACTTCTGTGTTGGTTTATCAGTCTTCTTTGGCTTAGTGTTCAGTCTGCTTAGTGTTCTTGTTTGGCCACCCCTCTTTTAATTTGCTGTTCTCGCAGTCTGGCCATGGTTGTAGATTCACAGTCATCACTTGCTTCTCGCAAAAGTCTTACTTCTCGTAGAGCATTCAGAATGTCAGCCTGGTCCATGGCGCGTTCGCCTTCCACAGTAGCGTTACCTGTGAGCTTGTCAGCCCGCTCATTCCCTTGTACTCCCGCATGCCCTTACACGAAGGTGAAACGAATCTTTGCCAGCCGAGACCGCTCCAGAGACAGCAACCATTCTCTTCGGATCCCGCCCCCCATCTCTATCCTCTGGAGCATGTTCATTGAGTCGCTAAGGAATCATGCCCTAGTGAATGTCTGTTTCTCGAGCCATGTCATTGCTTTCACAGACAGTTCTATATCCTAATGTACATCACTGAACTTAATCAACCCTTATTTGTATTATTGACATCCTTTATGTTTGACCATCTTTAGTTTCACTTCCCCCCCCCCCCCCCCAAGAATACCCCACAGATATACAAGAGTGCACACTACAAACATTTAATAAATAATATAATAATCAAGAACCAGTATTGAAAAAGAGACATGTGCGTGTATGTAAATATGTATGTATATGAATACATGTGTTTATATGTGAGTATGTGTGTGTGTGTATGCGAATGTATGTATATGTGTATATGTTTATACATATATGTATATTTATGTGGATGTATATAAACTCCTTTTCATATGTAAATACATTAATAGATTTATAAACATACAACGAAAACCCAGTATTTAAAACATTGAGATATTTAGAGTCATAGACCCCCTTTTCTTTTACATCTTTATAAGGCCCGTCATGAATAAGCCTGTTTTCCTTCTTTGTCAACCTTTCTTGACTTCTGCCCCAGCCCAGCCCGATCGAAATAAACCCTTTGTACTTGTTATTAAGCCCCTTACCTGTGAAGCAAACTTCAATCTCTCTCTCTCTCTCTCTCTTTCTCTCTCTCTCTCTCCTCTCTCTCTCTCTCTCTCTCTCTCTCTCTCTCTCTCTCTCTCTCTCTCTCTCTCTCTCTCTCTCTCTCTCTCTCTCTCCCTCTCTCTATCTTGCTCGCGTACGCGCCCAAGCAGACACCATTTTCACAGCTTTCTCGTTTTACTTTGTACAATGGGGTGCTTGCTGTGAGGTTTCATGTGGGAAATCGTGTAGATATATTCATGTGTACCATTTTTGGAAACTTTATGTACACGAAACTAAGTGTGAATGAGAATACCCGGTGCGTTTCTATTAAATGGTTTGGTATGCATGGGAGCATATGATTACTCAACCATCATCGTCAACAGGTAATATGTTGGTAGTTACACCATGCCAAGAATATAAAGCTGTCACATGTGTATGAATATATATGCTGTATTCGCAAATGTAAAATGACACTGTTTTTGTACATAATAAAAGATTATTATTTTTTTTAAATAAAAAAAAAACAACATATTTATTTAACATTTAAGAAGGGATATGACTCTTAAAACAAGAAAAAACAAAACAATTAACATATCGTGAATCCGCATAGTTGGAAGCATATTTTCTGACGTTTCAATTTACGCTATTTGAAAACTGGATTATTCACTATTTTTCAATTAAGTTTTCGAGGACATACTGTGCGTTTTTATTTGGAATTGATATTCTAAAGAGTACTTTGAGTTTTTATTTGCCATTATTATTACCGAAAACAAAAAGTTATCGATATAAATTCAAACATCGGTATATTGACCGTTCCAAGGGATGACTACGAAGTTATGCAACTTCACCAGCCAGGTATTGAAGTTGTAGTTTTCTCAATTATTGGTCCTGCGGCTGAGGTGAAATCGACGCCAGCTGTTATTGTCAGTGCCTTAACGTCCAGGAAGTGTGCCTTCTGGGGTATTCATCAATCTGTACAGGTTCGAGGTTCCCGCTAGGTTATACTTTTACCTGTCAACAGAAGGCCAGAAAGCCGTGTTTTTGTTTTTGTTTTTGTTTTTGTTTTCGCGCTGGCTTGCTTTTAGCGCAAGCGTAGTCCATACAGACAACTTCTAGTAGTGCTGGACTGAATGTTGCGTGTGGATTAGATTTACTGATTAACAGTGTCCCTCACCACAGGCTGGACTGAATGTTGCGTGTGGATTAGATTTACTGATTAACAGTGTCCCTCACCACAGGCTGGACTGAATGTTGCGTGTGGATTAGATTTACTGATTAACAGTGTCCCTCACCACAGGCTGGACTGAATGTTGCGTGTGGATTAGATTTACTGATTAACAGTGTCCCTCACCACAGGCTGGACTGAATGTTGCGTGTGGATTAGATTTACTGATTAACAGTGTCCCTCACCACAGGCTGGACTGAATGTTGCGTGTGGATTAGATTTACTGATTAACAGTGTCCCTCACCACAGGCTGGACTGAATGTTGCGTGTGGATTAGATTTACTGATTAACAGTGTCCCTCACCACAGGCTGGACTGAATGTTGCGTGTGGATTAGATTTACTGATTAACAGTGTCCCTCACCACAGGCTGGACTGAATGTTGCGTGTGGATTAGATTGACTGATTAACAGTGTCCCTCACCACAGGCTGGACTGAATGTTCCGTGTGGATTAGATTTACTGATTAACAGTGTCCCTCACCACAGGCTGGACTGAATGTTGCGTGTGGATTAGATTGACTGATTAACAGTGTCCCTCACCACAGGCTGGACTGAATGTTCCGTGTGGATTAGATTTACTGATTAACAGTGTCCCTCACCACAGGCTGGACTGAATGTTGCGTGTGGATTAGATTGACTGATTAACAGTGTCCCTCACCACAGGCTGGACTGAATGTTGCGTGTGGATTAGATTGACTGATTAACAGTGTCCCTCACCACAGGCTGGACTGAATGTTGCGTGTGGATTAGATTGACTGATTAACAGTGTCCCTCACCACAGGCTGGACTGAATGTTCCGTGTGGATTAGATTGACTGATTAACAGTGTCCCTCACCACAGGCTGGACTGAATGTTCCGTGTGGATTAGATTGACTGATTAACAGTGTCCCTCACCACAGGCTGGACTGAATGTTGCGTGTGGATTAGATTGACTGATTAACAGTGTCCCTCACCACAGGCTGGACTGAATGTTGCGTGTGGATTAGATTGACTGATTAACAGTGTCCCTCACCACAGGCTGGACTGAATGTTGCGTGTGGATTAGATTTATTGATTAACATTGTCCCTCACCACAGGCTGGACTGAATGTTGCGTGTGGATTAGATTGACTGATTAACAGTGTCCCTCACCACAGGCTGGACTGAATGTTGCGTGTGGATTAGATTGACTGATTAACAGTGTCCCTCACCACAGGCTGGACTGAATGTTCCGTGTGGATTAGATTTACTGATTAACAGTGTCCCTCACCACAGGCTGGACTGAATGTTCCGTGTGGATTAGATTTACTGATTAACAGTGTCCCTCACCACAGGCTGGACTGAATGTTCCGTGTGGATTAGATTTACTGATTAACAGTGTCCCTCACCACAGGCTGGACTGAATGTTGCGTGTGGATTAGATTTACTGATTAACAGTGTCCCTCACCACAGGCTGGACTGAATGTTGCGTGTGGATTAGATTTACTGATTAACAGTGTCCCTCACCACAGGCTGGACTGAATGTTGCGTGTGGATTAGATTTACTGATTAACAGTGTCCCTCACCACAGGCTGGACTGAATGTTGCGTGTGGATTAGATTGACTGATTAACAGTGTCCCTCACCACAGGCTGGACTGAATGTTCCGTGTGGATTAGATTTACTGATTAACAGTGTCCCTCACCACAGGCTGGACTGAATGTTGCGTGTGGATTAGATTGACTGATTAACAGTGTCCCTCACCACAGGCTGGACTGAATGTTCCGTGTGGATTAGATTTACTGATTAACAGTGTCCCTCACCACAGGCTGGACTGAATGTTGCGTGTGGATTAGATTGACTGATTAACAGTGTCCCTCACCACAGGCTGGACTGAATGTTGCGTGTGGATTAGATTGACTGATTAACAGTGTCCCTCACCACAGGCTGGACTGAATGTTGCGTGTGGATTAGATTGACTGATTAACAGTGTCCCTCACCACAGGCTGGACTGAATGTTCCGTGTGGATTAGATTGACTGATTAACAGTGTCCCTCACCACAGGCTGGACTGAATGTTCCGTGTGGATTAGATTGACTGATTAACAGTGTCCCTCACCACAGGCTGGACTGAATGTTGCGTGTGGATTAGATTGACTGATTAACAGTGTCCCTCACCACAGGCTGGACTGAATGTTGCGTGTGGATTAGATTGACTGATTAACAGTGTCCCTCACCACAGGCTGGACTGAATGTTGCGTGTGGATTAGATTTATTGATTAACATTGTCCCTCACCACAGGCTGGACTGAATGTTGCGTGTGGATTAGATTGACTGATTAACAGTGTCCCTCACCACAGGCTGGACTGAATGTTGCGTGTGGATTAGATTGACTGATTAACAGTGTCCCTCACCACAGGCTGGACTGAATGTTCCGTGTGGATTAGATTTACTGATTAACAGTGTCCCTCACCACAGGCTGGACTGAATGTTCCGTGTGGATTAGATTTACTGATTAACAGTGTCCCTCACCACAGGCTGGACTGAATGTTCCGTGTGGATTAGATTTACTGATTAACAGTGTCCCTCACCACAGGCTGGACTGAATGTTGCGTGTGGATTAGATTTACTGATTAACAGTGTCCCTCACCACAGGCTGGACTGAATGTTCCGTGTGGATTAGATTTACTGATTAACAGTGTCCCTCACCACAGGCCAACCCACTCTGACTTAATTAACGTCCCCAAGTCAAGGGATAGGTCACCATTTTAGTCCAACTGTCCGGTGTAGGGGTTGAACCCCTTAACTCGGCATCAGCACACCGGAAGTTTAAGAACACGCGTTTTTATCCATTCGGCCATGCTGATCTACGAAAGCCGTGTATGACAAGTTACACGGTATAATGTTCTCTTTACCAAGTCTTGGGATAGACATATCACTAGAGTATCTAGAGAAAGGAAGAGACAGGCTGACCATCCACTGATTGCCTGTCGCGATTACTCCTGAAGGAGTTAAAACTACTGTTGCACAGTATTACACGGGGTGACAAGGCTGAAGTCTTCAGGCTGAATGTCGGATAAATAGTTGCTGCCTCAACCCCAAAGAGATCAAGGATCCAGAGGTCCTCTTTCTCAATGTCCTGCCCGTTAAAATTAATTTAGCTGTTACTGGTTCAATGATTTAAGACCATTAAATAGAGTTTTGGAGAACCAAGGAATACCTCAAGGAAAAAATGAAATTTTTACTGAGTATCCCAAATGTCCTTAGGGATGGTTCCTTGCCTCTCCTCTACCAACTAAATAATTAATCTAGGGTAATTGCTTACAACAATTTTACTATGACAATAGAATTCTCAAAAGAGAAAATAACTCGTAATTGTCATCATTTAATATATCTATATAAATGAAGTTGTTGCATATACATGTAATAACATACAACAATCAATGCAGTACAATTACAAGATTATGTGCATATTCATCTCTACCTAATTATCTATCTCCTGGCTGTGCCACTGTATCATACATTGTCCTCAGTATTGTATCCGGTTTTAATTATAATTATTGGGCCTCTTCTGCTGGCCTAATTCTAATCTGTGGAAAGAAAATGGGTACACCCTTGTTGGTTTCCCATCCAGTTCTTGGATCTCGGTAGCATTCAGTCAGTGTAGAATATTCTGGAGAGTTCTTTTATTTTTTCCCCCGGTTTTATTTAATCTTTTGGCTCACTGTGTTTTTTCCACACCATACCTAGGAAAAGGACATTTAATACCTGTCCTGAAAAGGTGGTGAACATTGGCAGGAAGTTGCTGTGGAATAGTATTTGGCCTCACTATCTCAGCTGCTCACTCAGTTAAGTGGCTACTGCATTCAGTCAAGCTGCTACTATTACTTTCACAAAGTGCTGCATTCACAAAGTCAGGTCTAAATAATGACCACTACCTTATTTATCGGAATGACTTCAACATGTCGACACGTTTCATGATCTGAATGAGATGCAATTTATCACAAGCGATGTCGTAGGTTTAGGATTTTCTTTTCTCGTGAATTTTGAAACTCTCTCACTCCTTCCACTGTTTCAGGTCTTATGTCTCATGCTGGCTGATGAACAAACGGGCCATGTCGTTTTGCATGCTGCTATTTATACGGTGCCTTTTCCGGTTCACGTTTTTCATTGCCAATGGGTATATTAAATCTTGGATCGTACAATTGTGGAACAAACAATCCTGTTGCAGTGTTTAGGCTTTATTTGTCGACGGGAAATTACAGCATGTTACGTTTGTGAAAATAAAGTATATCACACTAAACAATGGGGTTGGCATGTGGTGGGCACTTTGCAACGCAAAAAGGATGTGACCCATTACATACGGATCAACACACCTGAGGTTACTGACAAACACACGAAACTTAAAATCTTCAAATCTTGTGTGATTCCAGTGCTAACGTATGGATGTCAGAGTTGTAAGTTAACGGTAGACTTAGAAAAAAAAAAATAATTAGACAATTTTGATAACAAATGTCTTAGAATAATTCTAAACCTCCAATGGACAGATTTCAGAACCAATACGCAAATAAGACAAGAGATTAAGCAAGATATTGTATCCAATTTTATCAGAAAACGCCGTTAGAACTTCATCGGCCATGTACTCAGAATGGACAAGAAAAGAATCCCCTACCTAGCCCTCATATGGCAACCGGTAAGGAAACGAAAACGGGGAAGACCAAGAGAGACCCTGCGTAGAACCATCATCGGAGAAGGCTCATTCAACGACCAAATAAACATCACAGATCTACAACAGGTGGCAGCGAACATCCAGGCATGGAGAGCCATGACTTCTGCCCTATGGCACCGCCTTGGGTTCAAGAGGAAAGACTAACTAACTAACTTATTGATTACGATGTCGGGGGGAAAGGCCAACTGCCCTAAGTGTGATCAAGATTTTTAAAAAAAGTTAGTTGCATGTCCTTTACAGCCAGTCCCAGCATTTTGTGGCTCTTCGTGATTCATGGGCAAGTGTACGTTCAATAGTTTGCCACTGCTTTCTGAACGCCCCGCACCCATACCATTTCGTACACAACCAACACAGCTGTGTTTTGAACGAGCAACGATATCACCAGCAGCAGCAATTAGTGAACAAAGTCAAAAGGAACAGAAATGACACACATCTTCAATAGTCAAATCAACACACAGTAAGACGGGAGCACAGAAGAAAACAACACATAAGAAAACAATCCAAAATAATGCAGACTGACTGTTTTCACATCGGCAGCAATCCAAATAAGAGAAAAAAAAGAAGACAGAAGACTACTGCAGTCACTAGACGGTTCATAAACTGTCACAGATAATCTTTCACCAACTTGGATCCATCCGGATATGAAAGAAAGAACCATAGCATAACCGAAGATCACAAGACAAGGGTAAATGAACAAGAAGAACAAGAAGAAAAAATAAACAAGTACAAAACAAATAGGACATATACAGCATACAGACATCCTCTTTGTAGACACCGATACAAGTGACAAGAACGGGGATCAAGAAGATCCAGTTGCATAAACATCTGTAAGCCTAGACATGTCCATCGTGGAAAACAACTTGCTGTACGAATTTATTTTGTAATTATATCTCATTTATTTGTTTTAATCAAATTACAATGACTCATGATATGATTATTATTACTTTAAATATTTGTGGTATACGTACACAATTACAACACATCACCACACTGATTTGCAAACACAAACCAGACTTTACGCTACTACAATCAACACACTGTCAAAAACTGTCATTTACTGCCAATATAGTACCTTGCGGTGTATGACAAGGTGTGCGTGTGTGTGTGTGTGTGATTGGGGGGGGGGGGTGTCTTTGAGCCTAAGGAATTAAAGCCGCCTGGTTAGTGCAGTCACCGCGAACTGTGCAGGTTATGATTTTCTTCTTGCCCTAACCGGTATAATTAACAAACATATATTCACAACCATTTGCACAACAAATCACCAAACAAGTAGGCCCTAGACGCTCTTGCTTTATTTTAGCCATACACAAAATCGGGTCAGGTTCAGCTATACTGCAAGCATAAGACAGGTGGGATATTATTAGAACACACACAGATGACCAGGGGCGAATGTGCATAATACAGGTAGAAAATACTATACATGCATACACCATAGAGAACATACATGCTCCAGCAACTGACAATCATCAAACAATGTTTAAACATGAATTAGACACCCTGCTCACACAAACATACAGAGGACCACGTGTTATCCCTGCAGGGATTTCAATTTTGTACTATCAGATGTAGATATTATAGGGGGAGGTAAGGCAGGAATCAAGACACAATTAAGGAGAGGTAAAAGGAATGGAATTAACCAAACAGATATGCTGCAGAATACCATAGACACGTACAATTTAACACACGCTTTCACATACAGACACGATGATAACATTGCAATAACACACAACAATATGACACAACACAGCAGCCATATTAGACAGAATATACACACCTGCAACACACCACATAATGTTCGGTTGAATGTGCAGGGACTTCAAATTCTCAAAATGTTCAGATCTGATGGAAGGTCATTCCATAAGTGACCACTCGAATACGCAAAGCATCTTTTGTATAAGTCCAACCTAGGTTTTGGAACATATAATAAATTTAAGCGCTTGCTGTTCATTGCATGAGATTGAATCAGTTGAAGACACTGTGCGGTTTTGTGAGCTATTACTGTATTCACTAATTTGGCTTTGTTAAAAAGGAAATGCTTTCGAAGTGGTAGAAGCCTTAGATGACTATATACATTAATACATTCAACATGCTTTGTGCCAGAAACTAGACGTATAGCCCGCTCATGAAGAGAACAAATTCGTTTCATATTGGACTTAGGGCAACCACCCCAGACTGTGGAACAATAATCGAGATGTGATTGGACATATGCTGTATATAATATTTTTCATGTGCTTTCGTCCAGAAAGTGCTGAATGCTAGCAAGTCGGTAAACATTTTGTGCTATTTTCCTGGTAAGGGCATGGACATGAGAGCTCCAATTTAAATATCTGTCAATAAGGTCAAAGACCTAATGTTTTATGTTCATTTATATTAACTATAGGTAACCTGTCCATGCCTAGTTTGAGCGGTGCCCCAGTTATGGCTAGTGTCAGAAGTGTTTGTCTGGTCGTTATTAGCATGGATTTGTTTTTGTCGATGTTAATTTGCACGTGGTATTCATTGCTCCATCTAGTAAGATAATCAATTTCTTTATATAAAGATCTTTCTAATTCACTACCGTCCTCTTGACTAGGATATGTGATACAATCGTCTGCAAATAGATCACACGTAGTATTGAGATATAAAGGAAGATCGTTAACATAATCTCTAAAAAGCAGCGGACCTAGTATTGAGCCCCGAGGCACACCAATAGTAAGCTGTGTGGGTCTTGATTGGCGGTTGTTGAAGAACACGACTTGTTGTCTGTCGGATAAAAATGACGTAATCAGGTTCACCATATTGGCACTAATCTTCAGATGTTTCATTTTACTAATTAAAATATCGTGATCTACCATATCAAAAGCTTTTTTAAGTCTACAAACATCGCTCCACAAATGTTGCCATTGTTGATGTTAAAATGCCAGTTGTCAGTCATTTTTGTTAGAGCACTATGATAAGAATATTTAGGTCGAAACCCAGACAGACTGTCAATTATTAGATCGTTTTTAATAAAATGATGTAATGTTTTTATTACTTATGTGTTTTTCTAATGGCGTTGATGGAGATGATAGTACGGAAGGTGTGTAGTGATTTCTGTGTGCAAAAGTATGGGAATATATGTTTGTTAATTGTAATAGTATAAAGTCTGGTTTGTGTTTGCAAATGAGTGTGATAATGTGTTGTAATTGTGTACGTATAACACATATGTAAAGTAACAATTATTATATCACTAGTCATAGTAATTTGAGTAAAACAAATAAATGAGTTATAATTACTAGGTAAATTCGCACAGCAAGTTGTTTTCCCACGAAGGTCACGTCAAGGCTAGCAAGTTCCCAATTACAAATGTTTGTGCAAGGGGATCTTCTTGATCTTCGTTCTCGTCACTTGTGTCGATGTCTACGAAGAGGGTGTCTGGTATGCTGTATATGTCCTATTCGTCTAGTACTTGTTTTTCTTCTTGTTCTGCTTGTTCATTTTCCCTTGTCTTGTGATGTTCGGTAATTTCTTTGGTTTTTACATTCTTTTTATTTTCGGTATGGTTCTAGTTGACAGTGTCTAAATCAGTGGTTCTCAAACGTTTTTGGCCAATGCACCCCTTCACCATTTGTTAAGAATATCACACCCCCTCCCCTTCGTAGTTCCCCCTATAAATTTTCCCATCCCCAGCCCCTTCACAGTATACGTAAAAAAGGAAGCTTTAATAACACATACTACAGTAGAACAAGTCTAAACGTCTATATAAAAAGTGATTTGCAGGTATATTTACGTTATAAAATGAATTTCAGAAGGGCGAGAAGTACAGCATCGTAAAGTACGTAAATAAAAAGGATATAAAGTAATCGGTTCTTGCATTAATGCGATTATGAAATAATCTTAATATCCCCCCTCCCCCGCCGGGGGGGGGGGGGGGTGAATTCACCACCGGTTGAGAACCTCATGTCTAAACTGTCTAATGACTGCATTAGTCTTCTGTCTGTCCTTTCTCTCTCTCTTTTTTTGTCTGTGGATTGCTGACGATGTCAAAACTGCCAGTCTTCAATTTTTTTGGATTGTTTTCTTGTGTTGTTTTCGTGTATGTTCCCGTCTTCTAGTGTGTTGATTTGACTATTGACAGTTTGTGTCAGTTCTGTTCGTTTCTGTGGAGGAGTTTCTCGCACTAGAGGCGGGAAATTGTCTTGACTGTGCACAGCAATTGCTGATGTTGGTGTTATCGCTGGTCGTCTACTAGGACATGTATGTGCCCAGTTGTTAGTTTGACCACACGTAGGGCAATTGCCACCCATCTTCCTGACATCATAGTCAATACTCTGTGATTATTATTAGTAACCCCAGGTGTGTAGATTCGTATGTAATGGGGCGCTTCCTTTTTTGGGTTGCAGAGTGCACCCCACTTGCCAACCCAATTGTTCAGCTTGAAGACCTCAGCCTTGTCACCCCCTGTAACACTGTGCAACAGTATTTTTAACTCCTTCAGGAGTAATCGCGACAGGCAATCAGTGAATGGTCAGCCTGTCTCTTCCTTTCTCTAGATGCTCTTAGTGATATGTCTATCCCTAGGCTTGGAAAAGAGAACATTTTCCGTGTAACTTGTCATACACGGCTTTCTGCCCTTCTGTTGACAGGTGAAAGTACCACCTAGTGGGAACCTCGAACCTTGCAGGTTGATGATTCCCCCAGAAGGCAAACCTCCTGGACCAGTTAAGGCACTAACAATAAATCTATACCAACCCTCTCTCTCTCTCTCTCTCTCTCTCTCTCTCTCTCTCTCTCTCTCTCTCTCTCTCTCTCTATCTATCTATCTATCTATCTATCTCTCTCGTTCTCTCACTCTTTCTCTCTCATTGTCTCTCTCTCTCTCTCATAATAATCTTGCTTCTTTGTGCCTACCAACATCATGTGCATTACCGGTGGTTGGATCTTATAAAACCCCAAATAACACAAGCATTGGGTGATGTGATCATAAAATACGTGGTATAACAATCGACCTTACTGACTCTATTCCATAGGGAACTGTATGAGTGAAGCCTCGTATTTACCTAATCCGCATACCCTATGTGGCACATCTCTCTCTCTCTCTCTCTCTCTCTCTCTCTCTCTCTCTCTCTCTCTCTCTCTCGCTCTCTCGCTCTCTCTCTCTCTCCTTCTCTCTCTTCTCATATATACATTGCACATGTCCATGTACACTATTGTATGAATGACTGTTGAGCGGTGTAGATGTATGTATGTGCGCTCACGCATATCATTCCACCCAGACTTTAATACTAGCCTCACAATAACATAAAGGAGTGCATAATGCGATTTTGGTTAGTATCACCATCATACTTGGGTGCACACTCCACTGCTCTTCAATATTCGTCCACTAGGGCCAACCCATTCACTGGCACCCACTCATGCTTTGTTAGTACATCCACTGGGATTGCTCAGATACCATTCTCAGACTACTATCACAGGTTGCCGTCCTACCTTCCTGCCTCTTCCCTTCTTTCAATGTGCTCACTGAACCGTTAAACCCACCACCCCTTCATCATCCTACATCCCCTCCCTCGGTTGGGTATAAAAAGAAGACATCTGTCATATTCGGGGTTATACACAGCTCGCAATTCTCAGGTCAGTATTTTTATTTTCTCGTCATTGCTTTCTTTTTTTCATCTTTTTGTTCTTTTCGTCCTGTATGTGTCCTAATTCTGTTATGTAAAGCTGCACTACTTTGTGTCATTTTATATTGTTTACATTTTCACAGCTTTAGCGCAGTTTCACCGAATTTTAACAATACAAGCTGGTGTCGATTTCGCCGCAGCCCCAGGTTCAGTAATAGAGCAAACTACAGTACCAGGCTGGTGAAGTTGCTAAAATTGGTAGTGCTCCCTTGGAACCATAAATGTATAGCTTGCTTGCTGCTTGCTTGCGTTTGTTGGGTGTGAAGTCAGCGTGACGTCCTGTATGTTGGATGAAGACATCCTGTTGTCCAACATCAGTATGATGTCATACCGGACTGAAGATTGCGTGAGTATCCGTTGTCCCATGTCTGGCTTACTGGTGTGCAGACTGGTGGTTCCTCGCCGTGTAGGCAGATACTCTCCGACTTCGGAGGAATCAGCGATCCTACTGACTTTAGCCAGGACCCCGAAGGGACCTGTTGCCCAAGACGCGCGACTAACAAATGTAGTGATATTTGAATCCATTTCAATAATTTGTTGTTTTCGGTAATAATAATTCCAAAGAAAACCTCACAATATCTTTTAGAATATCAATTCGAAATCAAAACGCACAGTATGACCTCGAAAATTTAGTTGAAAATTAGTGAATAATCCGGTGTTTCAATAGCGTAAATTGACACGTCAGAAAATATGCTTCCAACAATGCGAATTCACAATGTGTCAAAGAGTTTGTCAACTCTGTATCGAGTGTACATGAACCGTGGTTGTGACAGTTAGTCAGTTGCATATCCTTTACAGGACGTGGCAGTCAACACCAGCATATTTTAATTTGTGCTGTTGTGAACTCTTGGCATGTTTACGTTTAGTAGTTTGCCATTGATTTCTGAACGACCGGCACCCACAACATTTTGGCAAACAGAAGAAACGCAAGGCGGTCTGCTGCCAAATCGCCCGCAGCTGTATGTCGAACGCGGGTTTGTGGGATTGCGAACTGCGTCCGTTTTCCTTTCGCCACTGAGCGATCTGGTTGTGACAGTGCACATGGGATTTGATCTCTTATGTGAAGGTGATTGTTGTCCAAGAGCGGTTCTTATTAATCAGGAGAAGCCTGTACTCACACAGGATGTTAATTTGAGGGTGATTGTGGCCTTTTAAAGGCCAGTCAAAAATAACTGACTTCTGGCTCTTTACCTTTCAACGCCTTCAAAAGGATACAACTTTCAATGTAATATCAAGGAGAAATAGAAAAATGGCTTCTAACATTTTCCCCACATGTAAAATAAAGCCATTACTTTTACATAATCTTAGAAAATGACTTAAAATTATTATCCAGTCTTTTATGATGTATTCAACCAGTGATAATTTCTATAAAATTGTTAGCAAAGATAAAGACACATTCTACAAATATTCAAATCAAAAAGCACATTTATGTTACTTTGAGTAATGTCCCTTGAAATTTTCTTTTCCGCTCGCTCGATTATGAACTCAAGCGTAGTCCATACACAATACTTCTAGTAGTGCTGGACTGAGTTTTGTGTGTGGACTTGCTTTCCCTATTATCAGTGTCCCTCGCCATCAGGCGAACCTACTCCGACTTCTGAGATACATGTACTTTACGTCCCCAAATCAAGGACGCCAGGTCAACATTTTAGTCCAACTGTCCGGTGCTGGAGTTAAACCCCTTACCTCGACATCAGCACACCGGATGTTTAAGAACGTGCCTTCTTATCCATTCGGCCATGCTAACCTCGTGTCCCTTGAAATAAGTGTTATGTTTTTATGTCCCTTTCCAATATTATAATTAGATGTGCTTCATTAAAGTGGTCTTATTTCGTGCAAAACAGTGTGTATTTTCAAAGTGCTTTGTGTGTTTTGTTTGTTTGTTGCACTTACGAATACAACACATACATTCATACTCTTTCACACTCCAAGTTTTCTCATTCACACTTAGTTTTATTTAAACAGATTTAATTGTGTCACTGTATGGATCACAACATTGCAACAAGCGTCCCATTTTACAAAGTAAATTACAAGCAGATATGCTTGCGCGCGCACGTCAGATAGACAAATAGATAGATAGTGAGTCAGAAAGGGAGTGAGAGAGAGAGAGAGAGAGAGAGAGAGAGAGAGAGAGAGAGAGAGGAGAGCGAGATGGAGGGAGAGAGAGAAAGAGAAAAAGAGAGAGAGAGAGCGAGAGAGAGAGAGAGAGAGAGAGAGAGAGAGAGAGAGAGAGAGAGACAGAGACAGAGACAGAGACAGAGACAGCAAACAAAATCAAAGATTAAAGTTAGCTACATTGATTAGTAACTTCGTCACAGACACAATGGATATATTTGGGGTGGGCGGGGTTGGGGCGGAAATTAAACGAACTCTTGTCTTGTTGGTGGTCGTACTTACCACTTCCCGGCTGACAAGAACTGTCCTATGAGCTACAGTCTCCCTATGTGCTGGGTAACTCAATTATATATATATAATCTAATATAAGTTTATCAATATGATCGCCAAAAACTAGTATTTAAAACAGAGAGATATTTAGGCTTATAGAACCTTTATTTACATATTTATTATTATATATATATTATATATATATATATATATATATATATATATATATATATATATATATATATATATAGCCATCCATCATGTGCCATGCCGGTAAGCGTGGGCGGTCATGTTCTGCCATCTCACTCGATCACCAGAGTCGTGGATCAAATGATTTCACACAACATGATTTTCTAGGCATCTGTAAAGAAGGTAGTTTGCCATTGCTTTCCTTCCTAGCAGTGACCATACTGGTCAGTGACCGTAGCCATTGTCTCCTCAAAATAGAGATCCTCTGCCTACCGTCGTGAAGGTGGAGACCATAACCTACAACTATCTGTTGGCTGCTCTCCATCTTCATCCACCACCTGCACGCATGGCTTCACGTAACCCTGATCGGGGGGCTAAACGGGTACTCCACCTTGCCCAAGGGTGTCCCGTAGGCTAGCGGAGGGAAGGAGGCGCCTTACTTCTCCTTTGATAGGGGATACCCCTACCCCGCTTCCCAATATATATATAATAATAATAAATATGTAAATAAAGGTTCTATAAGCCTAAATATCTCTCTGTTTTAAATACTGGTTTTTGGCGATCATATTGATAAACTTATTTATTGTGCACTCCTGTATATCTGTGGTGTATTCTTTGGGTGGGGAAGGAAAAGTGAATCTAAAGATCTTCTTCTTCTTCTTCAGCGTTCCGAGCCATTGAGGTTCTTTGCTGCAGATACAATCCGTCTCCATTCGTCTCTCTGGTGGACCTTCTCTTGCCAGTCGTTGATTCCAAGTGCTTGTAGGTCTGTGTATGTATTATCTCTCCACCGCCTTCTTGGTCTACCTCTGGGTCCACGGTCATTTATTTCCTGAGTGTAAGCGAGTTTTGTTTCCCTATTATCTTCCATTCTTTCTATATGCCCCAGCCATTGTAGTCTATTAGCCTTCATGATACCAGTGATTAGCGGGGACTTAAACAGATCATAAATGTCTTTGTTACTTCTTCTTTTCCACTCTCCACTTTGTGTATCCCTAATGGGTCCAAAGATATTCTTCTTCTTCTTCAGTGTTACGAGCCATTGAGGGTCTTTACTGCAAATACAATCCGTCTCCATTCGTCTCTCTGGTGGACCTTCTCTTGCCAGTCGTTGATTCCAAGTTGGGTCCAAAGATGCATCATAAAATTTTGTTCTCAAAGGTTTGTAACAAGGCTTCGTCTCCTTTCGTTGTACTCCAGGTTTCAGAGCCATACAGCACAACTGGTCTGATCAGTGTTTTGTATATTGTGATTTTGGTATTACGAGATAGCGTCTTTGATTTTAGTAGATGTCGTAGTGCATAGTATATCTTATTTCCAGAGTTGATTCTAGTTTTTATTTCTTCCCTTATGATGTTGGAGCAGTTGAATATTGTACTCAGGTATTTGTATGTTTCCGTTCTTTTAATGGTTATATTATCTATTTGTATGTGGCCAGAGTTTTTAGCCATTCCGTCTCTTGAAATTACCATATATTCTGTCTTATCTTGGTTGATAACCAGCCCCATCTGTTGGGCTTTTTCCTTTAAGTGAGTCAATATTTCCAATGTCTTTTGTTCACTTTGCCCTATAATATCTATATCATCTGCATAACCAAGCAGCTTGGATGTTCCTCCAATATCACATTCCTCCTTTAACTTCCTTACAACTTTCTCTAGAGCCAGATTGAAGAGTAGCGGCGATAGTGCATCACCCTGTTTCATGCTAGATGTTATTTGGAAGGGGTCTGATTTCCTGCCTTTATATGTTACTATATTATAAGTATCTTCCATGCATAGTCTGGTCATGTTGATTAACTTCTTTGGTATTCCAAATTCCTGCATAGCATTCCATAGACTATTCCTATGGACACTATCATAAGCCTTTTTAAAATCCACAAAAATGTTATGGAGAT
The DNA here is from genome assembly GCA_963921405.1 of Cepaea hortensis. Lineage (NCBI taxonomy): Eukaryota > Metazoa > Mollusca > Gastropoda > Stylommatophora > Helicidae > Cepaea > Cepaea hortensis. Next base: position 17,616,498 of record OY992895.1, read on the forward strand.
CTCTTTTATATTCCCAATTTTTCTCAGCTATTTGTCGTAAGATAAATATCTGATCTATTGTTGATCTGTTTGTCTAAAACCCGCCTGGTAGTCACCAAATATGTCTTCTGAATATGGTTTTAGTCTATTTAGTAATATTGCGGATAGTATCTTATAGCTTGTGGACAGTAGTGATATTCCTGTATAATTTCCACATTGGAACTTGTCTCCTTTCTTAAAGATAGGTATCAATAATGACTCTTTCCAGTCACGGGGTAATTCTTCTGTCCTCCAGATTTTTATTATTAGTTCGTATAGCTTTAGATGTAATTCATGGCCACCTGCTTTTATAAATTCAGCAGCAATTCCATCAGTCCCAGTTGCCTTATTGTTTTTAAGTCGTGTGATTACATATAGGATTTCTTCAAATGTAGGTTCTTCAATTTGTGGTTCATGTTAGAACCTCTTCATGTGGGAAAATGTTACTTGGAGCTTCACAATTTAGTAATTCAACAAAATATTCTTTCCATGTGTTGCACATTTCCTCATTGGTATTTATCATATTCCCATTTTTGTCTTTTAAACCATATGTGTTTTGTTGGTGCCCTCGTTTCATTGATTTCAGTTCTTTAAAAAATTTTCTGGATTCATTTTTCTGGTGATTAGTTTCCATATCTTTGATTATATTACTCATATATTCTCGCTTCTGCTGTCGGACTATTTTTATAGCCTCTTTACATTCATTTCTATAATGCTCTTCCTTTTGGATGTTGTTGATATCATTTAACCATAAATTTCTGGCATTCTTTTTCCTAATGACTGCTTCTTCACATTTTTGATTGAACCATCTGTTCTTTCTATGCGTGGTTAACACACCGAGACATTCTTCTGCGGTAGATTGAATTGTATCTAAAGATGGTAAAACATATATGATGGCAAAGAATGACTGATTAAAGACAGTGGTATACATTAGAATTAAAGAACTGCATGTGAAAGTATGTTTTTGAAAATGTATAGTATGAAGTGTGAACTTGACGGGAGTGTGTGTCTGAACATATGTAGTATAAAGTGTGAACTTGATGGAATAGTGTGTTTAACTCACAAAATATTCGCTTGTTAAAGTTGCAGAACCCATAATGATCAATCTACATAGGCCAGTTTTGTGCAAACTGAAAGACATGTTAGTTTAAAATGACTGTGGTAGAAAATTGACATTACTGTGCAAACATGTGTATATTTCAGCTTGAAGGATTTATCTAGTCATTTTACTTTCACATGCACATTACTGTAGAGTGATTGAGAGAGTTAGAGTGAGTGAGTGTGTGTGTGTGTGAGAGAGAGAGAGAGAGAGAGAGAGAGAGAGAGAGAGAGAGAGAGAGAGAGAGAGAGAGAGAGAGAGAGAGCGTAAGAAAATACTGAGAGTTGAATTGCATCACTAATTTCTACGTTACGTTGAATATGTACAGACAATGTTGTTTTTTCCTATGTGAATGCATCATGCACTGTTGATGAACGAGAGATGAGTGATTGGAAGTGTCGAATGTAAGACAGGCCTACGCGCCCAATTTGTTACCCTTTGAAAATCAAAGATAAATAAATAAATAGATAAATAAATAAATAACTTTATATAGAGTCTAAACTATCTAGTGACGGCTGTAATCTTCCGTTTTCCTCTTGTTTGGATTGCTGACGACTTGAAAACTATCAGTCTTCATTTTTTTTGCGCGGGGGGGGGGGGGGGGAGGGGGGGGATTGTTTTCTTATGTCTTGTTTTCCTGTGTGTTCGTGTCATCCTGTGTGTTAATTTGACTATTGAAAGTTTGTGCCAGTTCTGTTCTTTTCTTTGGGGAAGTTCACACGAGAGGCGGCGAAATCTTCTTGACTATGTATACCAATTGCTGCTGCTGGTGTGTATGTGTGTATGATGTATGTGTGTGTATGTGGGTGTGTATTTGCGTGTGTATGTATGTATTTGTGTGTATGCTCGTATGTGTTTGTGTATGTATGTGTGCTTACATGTGGTGCATAATAGGGAGTGTGTATTTGTATGTTATTGAGTGCGTGCATAACTGTGAGAGTTTGTGTAAACGATGCAAGTATTATGCAGGTATGTATGTTTGCGTGTGTGTTTATGAAAGTGCGTGTATACATGTGTCTGCCTGTCTCATAACACGGTGATATGCATTGTTTATGTTACAAAATCCACGTAACAATGTTTTTTTTTTCCTATGTGAATGTAACTTCCACAATTGATGAACGAAAGATGAGTGATTGGAAGGGCCGAATGTAAGACGAGCCTATGTGTCAAATTTGTGACCCTTTGAAAATAAAGTTCGTTCGTTCGTTTGTTCCCTGTCTGTCTGTCTGTCCGTCTGTCTGTCTGTCTGTCTGTCTGTCTGTCTGATCATCCGCCCGTCCATCCGTCCGTGCGCCCGCCCGCCCGTTGGTCTGTCTGTCTGTCTGTCTGTCTGATCATCCGCCCTTCCGTCCGTCCGTCCGTGCGCCCGCCCGCCCGCCCGTTGGTCTGTCTGTCTGTCTGTCTGTCTGTCTGTCTGTCTTGCCGCTTGCGCGCACGAGCAAAATCATGCATATCTCTTTGCAACTTACTTTCTAGCATGAGATGCTTGTTGCAATGTTTAATGCATGATTCATTCAGTGATACCATTAAAATTGTTTAAATAAATCTATGTGTGAATGAGAATACTTTCAGTGTGAAAGAATGTCTATTGAAAGATTGTAATATGCACGAGAGAAATCGATTACTCACAATCATCATCAACAAGTAATGTGCAGGTAATTACATCATGCCATAAATATATTATCATCATATGTGTATATTGATTTATTTGTTTGTTTCGGGATTTGAGATTTAAATATTGAGCACCACGACTGGCAACCACTGTAAACTGATTAGAGTCATTAGACGTAGACAGTCAAATTTTTTGGGCATGTTATGAGATGAAATGGATTGGAGAACTTGGTGACAACTGGCAAGATCGAAGGGAACAGACCAAGAGGAAAACCTAGAAGCAAATACCTGGATGGCTTGGCCTCTAGGCATGGTCGAGACAGAAACACGGAGCTGATCCACAACTCTGGTGATCGAGTGAGATGGCAAAACATGACCGCCGACGCTTTCCGGCATGGTACATGATGATGATGACTGGGCAACGCTGATCGTATTCTGGTATGACCCTAAGGCCTGTCCATATATATACGTGTGTATATATGTGTATATACATGTATATGTTGTATTCGCAAATGTAAAAAACACAACGCACCGTTAAAATACACACTATTTTGTCCGAAATAAAACCAAATTAACAGAAACACGATTTACTAAACTATTGAAAAGGGATATAACAACATAACTTTTTTTTTCAAGGGACTTTACTTGTATTTTCATCTATATGCTGTAAAATGTAAATAGTTATAGCATTGTTCTATATCTCTTATAGAATTTTTATAGAAATAAACAAGCACTCTACACTTCGTAAGAAAAGATATCAAATTTTAATCTTATGTGAGGTGGTTTGGATCCCCGGCCCCGAAGTAGTGCGCCTGGTCTGGTCGGGGGCCGGGGATCCAAACCACCTCACATAAGCATCACTTTAAATGTGGGCCCGGTGGAGCTATTGCCAACAGTGGGACTAAGGGTCCACGCCAAAAAAACAGGGGAAGGCGGGGAACCAGCTAGTCTGGGATGACCGCCAAACCCACCAAAAAAAAAAAAAAATCCAACTATTAATACTAGGGGTAACTCGAGAGATGGAATAAATCAATTTTCTGTCATATTGGATTTCGATCTCCTCATCGACGGGGTTCGATATCTACATGACTGAGGCTCGATCACACCACACATCCCACCACACACGCACACGCACGCACACGCACGCACACACACACACACACACAGGGACTCGAACCCAGATGCCCGGTGACTAGTTGGTCTACTTATCTATATAAGTATACCACATGCACGGGGCTTGCGCCGCTGTCATTTAGCGACCCCGGGACGGACCAGGGAAGCGGAGGCGGCCGGTGGAGGCATCTGGGTTACCGAGGGCGGGTACCCAGGTGCCCAGTGACTAGTTGGTCTACTTATCTTTATAAGTAATCCACATGCACGGGTCTTGCCTCGTTGTCTTTGAATGGGCTCGGAAGCGGTCGGGGGAAGCCGAGACACCTGTGGGATGGGTGGTGAATAGGGGGTTAAGATAGGCTTAATATACCTATTTGTTTCCAATTCATATTGTTATATCCTGCTGCAGCCTCTGCTTTTTCTTTCAACCCCACATGTAAAAGAAAGCCATTACTTTTACATAATCTTAAACGATAAATTAAAATTGTTATCAAATCTTTTATGCTGCATTTAATCGTTGATAATTTCTATAAGAAACTTTACAAAGGATAAAGACAAATACTACAAATATTTACATCAAATAACATATTTATGCTACTTTAAGTTACGTCCCTTTGACATTTCTGTTCCACTTGCTCGATTTTGAACGCAAGCGTAGTCCATACACATACTTCCATTAGTGTCGGACAGAATTTTGCGTGTGGACTAGCTTTCCCTAATACCAGTGTCCCTCGTCATCAGCCGGACCCACTCCGACTTCAGAGGTACTTGTAATTTACGTCCCCAAATCAAGGACGAGAAGTCAACATTTTAGTCCAACTGTCCGGTGTAAGAGTTGAAGCCCTTACCTCGGCATCAGCACACTGGATGTTTAACAACACGCGTTCTTATCCATTCAGCCATGCTGACCTCATGTCCCTTGAAATAAGTGTTATGTTGTTATGTCCCTTTCTAATATTACAATTAGACGTGTTTCATTTAAATTGGTTTTATTTCGTGCAAAACAGTCTGTATTTTCAAAATGCGTGTTTTGTTGTTGTTTTTTTTTGGTGGTACATTTACGATGTAGACGGTCTGCTGTCAAATTGCCCGTAGGTGTATTTCGAACGCAGGTTTGCGGGATTACGAACTGTGTCCGTGATTCCTTCGCCACTGAGTCATCTGGTTGTGACAGTGCACATGGGATTTGCGCTCTTATTTGAAGGTGATTGTTGTCCAAAAGCGGTTCTCCTTTATCAGGAGAAGCCTGTACTCACACAGGGTATTAATTTGAGGGTGATTGTGGCCTTCTACATTTTGTTTTGTTTTGTTCTTGACAGAGAAAATCTTTAATCCAGATCTACACATGGTGAAAACAATCAAAATTACCGACACAAAATAAATATCACTGATGTGTTTGAATAATCTGTAAAAGAGAAAATCTTTCATCCAGTTTGTAGTGAGCACTCGTGACCACAGAGGGGAAATTTAATCGGAAAGGACAGTATTCCAATGCGGTAATGGGAAGTAATCTTATCCAAAAGGCTGAGAATTGTTTTTTTCAAACGTTTATTTTATACGAAGCAATGTACGTATATTTACAAGGTGATGCGTGTTTCTTGTTTGTGTATATCTCAGAGCGTTGCCGTTTGTTAGTGTTAAGTGTTATACCACAAGAAACAAATACATACATATACATTGATGATAATATGACATTTATGGCATAGTTCAAATGCCAGTCAAAAATAAGGTAAAGCACCACTTCAATACCGTAGCAATGCCATTAAAAGGATATATAATGTAATATCAAGGAGAAATACAAAGATGGCTTTTAACATTTTCCCACATGTAAAATAAAGCCATTACTTTCACATAATCTTAGAAGATAATTAAATTATTATCGAATCTTTTATGTTGTATTTAACCGTTTCTATATTCTATAGAATACTTTACAAAAAAAAATACAGACAAATCTAAGTTATTTGAATCAAATAGCACTTTTATCTTACGCAAAGTAATGTCCCTTGAACATATTTCTTTCCTCTTGCTCGCTGTTGAACGCAAGCGTAAAGTCCATACACAATACTTCTAGTAGTGAGGGACATAATTGTGCGTGTGGACTAGCTTTCCTTATTACCAGTGTCCCTCGTCTTCAGGCAAACCCACTCCGACTTCAGAGGTACTTGTAATTCACGTCCCCAAGTCAAGGACGAGAGGTCAACATTTTAGTGCACCTGTCCGGTGTAGGGGTTGAAGCCTTACCTCGACATCAGCACACCTGATGTTTAACAACACGCGTTCTTATCCATTCAGCCCTGCTGACCTCATGTCCCTTGAAATAAGTGTCATGCTGTTATGTCCTTTTCCACTATTACAACTGTGGATGTGTTAGGAATGATGAAACTGCTTACAACTGCACTACTCACAAAAATTGTTGATATCTTGTATTTGTAGCTGATAGAATGTATATAATTTATTTAGTCAGTGAATGTCATGTTTCTGTGTGTGTTTGTCGCATGGAAATGTGATCCCATATACCTTTATGTTGTCTGTGACTGTTAGATCCAGGGGGAAATCTGCTTTATTCTTCCACCTTTCCAGACCCATTATTTTAGATTTCTGTGCGTGTATTTTGGCCAGAATTCCTTCACCAAACTATCTGAAGTTGTGGAGTATATTTACTATGGATGTGTATATCTTAAGGGAGAAAGCGGTGTCATCTGCATAAGCAATTAGTTTCCGCTCTCCAGACTCATGTATGAATGTTCCTTTAATGTTGGTTAGTTAGTTAGTTAGTTAGTTAGTTAGTTAATTAGTTAGTTGACAGATCATCCTAATTGCACATCGAACCATTCAATCCATAAGTGCTCTGATCGTCTCCTCAGCAAATCTCGCAGCGTGTAGCGGCTCACGACACAAGTTCTGTGTTGGTTTATTAATCTTCTTCGGCTTCCTGCGTAGTGTTCTTGTTTGGCCACACCTCTTTTAACTTACTATTCTCGCAGCCTTACCATGGTTGCAAATTTCCAGTCATCGTTTGGTTCTCGTAAACGACTTACTTCTCGTAGACATTCATAATTCTTTTCTTCTGATCTTCTTTAACGTCTTTGGTTCTTTCTTTCTTTCCCGGTATGGGTCTAGTTGGTGAACGATTGTCAGTGACAATGTCTAGACTGTCTAGTGACTGTGGTAAGCTTTTGTCTGCCCTATTCCACTTCTTTGGATTGTAGACGATTTAAAAACCGCCATCTTCATTGCTTGTCTTGTTTTCTTGTGTTTTGATTTCTTGTGTGTACCTGTCTCCGTGTGTGTTGATTTGACTATTAAAAGTTTGCACCAGTTCTGTTCTTTTCTATGGAGGAGCTACTCGCACTAGAGGAGGAAAATCTTCTTGACTTTCTACACCAATTGCTGCTGCTGTTGGTGTTATCGGTGGTCGTCTGCCATGAAATTTATTTGCCCATTGGTTATCTTGACCACACGTAGGGCAGTTGGCCATTCTCCCCGTCATTTTAATCATTACTCTGTGATTATTGTTAGTAACCCCAGGTGTTTAGATCCGTATGTAATGGGACACTTCTTTTTTGGGTTGCAGAGTGCACCCCACTTGCCAAGCCTATTGTTCAGCCTGAAGACTTCAGCTTTATCCTCCCCTGTAACACTGTGTGTATTTTTAACTCCTGCAGGAGTAATCGCGACAGGTAACCAGTGAATAGTCAGCCTGTCTCTTCCTTTCTCTAGATGCTCTAGTGATATGTCTATCCCTAGGCTTGGTAAAGTGAACTTTATTTCCGTGTACCTTGTCATACAGGGCTTTCTGCCCTTCTGTTGACAGGTGAAAGTTCCAGCTAGTGGGAACCTCGAACCTATACAGGTTGGTGATTCCCCCTGAAGGCACACGCCCTGGACAAGTTAAGGCACTAACAATAAAAGCTCGCGTCGATTTCGCCTCAGACTCTGGACCAGTTATTGAGTAAACTACAGTACCAGGCTGGTGAAGTTGCGTAACTTCGTAGTCGTCTCTGGGAACGGCAAATGTAGCGATGTTTGAATTCATACCGATAACTTTTTATTTTGGGCAATAATAACTTAGTTTCTCTCGGTTCCAACATCATAGCAACGGGTCGTCCCCATTATGCTCCTTTCCTGTGCCAGTGAATGTCACACAACATGCTCCTCACTGCCCCATGTGAAAAGTGGAACAGACAGGAGTCTCTACAAACTAACAGGCCGCACAGGTTCACTGTGCATAATGCCGACGCCAGAATGCCAACACAAAAGTCCTCTACGAAAAATACAGTTCATTGTCCATGGAAGCTGCAGACACTAGAAAACCAGCAGCCACCCATTACTGCATAAGGCAAACCAGTCCGTTTTGCGACAAAGCCAGCTGCCTTACTCCGAACATGCAGTTAACGATACATACAACCGCGGATAGATGTAAAAGCATTTCACACGAAATGAACAGCTCACACTGTCGCGCCACGTACTCAACTCAGTAGCAGGGCCACGAAACTATGCACTTCCAGTCCAACATGAGGAAAATGCAAATGTAAACGGTAGCCACACGCACAAAACACTCCAGAGGCCTTAATCGTTTCAATAAATATCCTCCATGTTAGAGATAAAAAGAAAAATTCACAGTATCCCTAAGAATATCATATCCAAAGAAAAACGCACAGTATGTCCTTGAAAATGTAATTGAAACATTTTGAAAAATCCGGTTTTTTAACAGCGTAAATAGACATGTAAGCAAATATGCTTCTCACAATGCGGATTCACAATGTTTCCCAAAAAGTTTATCAACTCTGTATCGAGTGAAAATAAATCTAAGCCCGTGAGTGTGGTAGTGCACATGAGATCTGCGTTATCATTTGAAGGTGATTGTTGTCCGAAGCCTTTACCCACACATGATGGTGACTGAGGCATGTTAAAGGCCGGACAAAAATTAACTCTAGTATAAATACACCGCTTGAGCGCCAGCAGTATATAAAACATTTAATATAATATCGAGGAGAAGAAGCAAAATGAGATATACAATTTTCACGCATGTAAAATAATGCCCTTACTTTTACAGAAACATAGAAGAAAATTATCATCACCTCTTTTGTGCGGCATATTAGTGATGCTTATAAAACCATATAAAAGATAAGACAAACACAACTATTAATACTATTTAAATCACAAAATACACATGTGTAACTTTATGTAATATCCCTTGATTTAAGTGTTATGTTGTTAAGTTCCTTTCCAATACTCCAATTGGATGTGTTCCTTTTACTGTGGTTTTATGTGGAAGGAAAAGGTACAAATAATGCAATATATACATTACGGAAACTAATATAAAGGTTAATAGAGACACAGAAAGGCATATATTTGTGCTTCATAGATTATACTAAGGCATTTGATAAAGTAAAACATGATGAACTGATTAAAATGTGGGAAGATATCAACATTGATGGGAAAGATTTAAGAAACTTGAACCAAGTAGCACCAATTAAAATGGGAAATAAAGAGGGCAGTTACGAATAGATAAAGCTAGGAGTACGACAGGGGTGTGTTTTGTCACCGGATCTCTTCTCCCTCTACAGCAAAAAAAAAAAAAAAATGAAAGAGATCCAAGAGGAGCCAGGAATACTAATATACGCTATGCAGATGACACAGTATTGGTGGCAGATAATGCAATAGACCTACAACAATTGTTGAACATTGTAGTAACAGAGAGTGCAAAGAAAGGACTCTCCATGAATATCAAGAGAATAGTCATCATCATCATCATCATCTTCCACTTCTGCCGTCAAGCGCCGTGGGGAGGAATAATTTGCGTTCCAGCGCCCGGTGGACGGCACTGGATAGTGTCATTCCGTGTGGTTGTACAATGTCTCTGATGTCGTCAATCCATTTTCTTCTTGGACGTCCTCGTGGTCTCGTCGCAGATGATCTTTGATGTAAGGCCAGTGATGGTAGGTGCTGATGTTGCATTCTAACGACATGGCCAAACCACTTGATCTTCTGTCTTTCAATAAATGTGGCACAAGGTGTTGATCCCACAGTCTGTCTGATAGTAGCATTTCTTACTCGGTCTCGGATTGTTAAGTTGGCAGCTCTCCTCAGGCATCTCATTTCGCAGGTGTTGATTTTGCGAAGGTGTAATTTGGATAAAGTCCAGGTTTGAGATTGATAGCATAGGGTTGGTGTGAATATGCTGAGAATAGTAACAATGGTAATATCAAAGAAAATGGTGACACCAAAATGTGACATAGAAACAGAAGGAACAATTCTTAACCAAGTGGATAATTTTAAATAATTAGGGCCATTTATAACATCAGATAGAAGATGTATAACATAGATTAAGATCCGAATAGGGCAAGCAAAAACTTGGAAACAACAAGCTGCCATAAGAGTTGATAATGAAGTAGGCCAATACCAGCCTATTAAGAGTGGTGTGAGACAGGGATGTGTAATGTCTCCAGATCTGTTTTCCATGTACAGTGAAAATATTTTCAGAAATATTGAAGATATGGAAGGAATCGACATTAGGGGACGATGCATTAATAGCATTAGATATGCAGATGATACAGTCTTGATTGCAGACAATGAACAGGACCTGCAAAATTTAGTAGATGCGGTTGTTACACACAGTTAACAACTAGGGTTAGAATTAAATTGTAAAAAGACACAGATTATGGTCGTCACTAGGAAGAACGAAATACCACAATGTAATATACAAGTAGATGGAAATATTCTTCAACAAGTGAATAGGTACAATTATCTCGGAACAGTAATAACATCTGATGGGAGATGCCTTGAAGAGATTAGAACAAGAATCGCCATGGCAAAAGTAGTCTTTAGCAAGATGAAAAACATACTGACCAATAAAAAGATGTCAACTGAAACGAGAAAAAGAGTGTTGAGATGCTACATAGAACCTATATTTGTATATGGATGTGAAGCTTGGGCAATGAGCAGTCAGGCTGAAAAACATCTGATGGCTGTAGAAATGTGGTTTCTGAGGAAATTGCAAAGAATACCATGGACATATAGAAAGACAAATGAACAAGTCCTTCAAGAAACAAATGAAGATCGTAAACTGATTAGAGACATTAGACGTAGACAATCACTTACTTTGGGCATGCTATGAGAAGAAATGATTTGGAGAACTTGGTGACAACTGGTAAGATCGAGGGGAGCAGACCAAGGGGAAGACCTAGAAGCAAGTACCTGGATGGCTTGGCCACGTGGCATGGTCGAGACAGAAACACGGAGCTGATCCACGACTCTGGTGATCGCGTGAGATGGCAGAAAATGACCACCCACGCTTTCCGGCATGGCACATGATGGATGGAATCTGATGGCTTCTATAATTTCTTCTTTTAGTATGTCTGGTTCTAGTTCTTCGGTGGTATCTGTGTAGGTTTCTTGAAGTCCTGTGACATCTGATGGGATGTTGAGACGTTGTTCGAAATACTGCTTCCATCTTATTAGGATTTGATTTTGTTCACTTATTTATTCTCAATTTTCACTGTTAATTATTTCAGTTGGGTCAAAGGGTTCTCCTCTGGTTTGCATTGCACTTATCTTTTTGTAGAAGTTTCTAGTTGCATCCTTGTAGTTTTTATTTAGTGTTTATAAATACTCTTCCAGTCTTTTTGTTTTTCCCTCTTTACTATTCTATTCACATGTCTTCTCGCTATTCTATATTCTATGTAATCACATTACTGTTTGCTCGCCAATACTGTATCATCTGCAAATCTAATGCTATTGATGGTTCTTCCTCAAATGGTGATTCCTTTATTATCTTCTGCATTTCTGAAAATATTTTCACAGTACAGGGAAACAAAGTTCTGTGGACATTCTACGACACTGCAATACATGCTATTCTTGTCATCTTTAAAGAAGGTAGTTTTCCATTGCTTTCCTTCTTAGCAGTGATCATACTGGTTTATGACCGTGGCCATTGTCTCACCAAACAAGAGATCTCTGCCGACCGTCGTGAAGTTGGAGACCAGACCTACAACTATCTGTTAGCTGCTCTTCAACTTGATCCACAACATACACACATGGCTTCATGTAACTCTGATCAGGGGGGGGGGGGGTAAAGGGGTACTCTACCTTGCCCAAGGGTGTCCGGTAGGATAGCGGAGGGAAGGAGGTACCTTACTTCTCCTTTGATAGGGGATTCCCCTAGCCAGCCACTTTGTCTAATAACGTGACAAGTATTTCAAGGGACATTACTAAACATAGCATACATGTATTATGTGACTTAAATAACTGAGTATTTATCTTATATTTTGATATAATTTAAATGTAAATTAACCACAGTTATATCCAGTAAATATAATGCAGTAATATTTTTAGGCTACCTTTAAAGTTTGTGTACAAATAAAGGCTTTATTTTAGACATTTGAGAATTTTATAAAGCACTTTTCTATTTTTCTTCCATATTATATTAAAGGTCAAATACTTTTGATATCAGAGCTATGTTTTTTTCCATTAAATTTGTGTCCGGCCTGTAAAAGGCCAAACATCCTAAATATTCAGAACCTCGTATTGTTATCGAATGCAACAAACTTCATGCATTCCGTTGACTCTCTCTCTCTCTCTCTCTCTCTCTCTCTCTCTCTCTCTCTTTCGGTAGGCCCAAATGTGTTACCCATGTAAAATACAGTTAAATCACATCAAATCAAATTTCTCTCTCACTCTCACGCTCTGTCTCTCTCTCTCTCTCTCTCTCTCTCTCTCTCTCTCTCTCTCTCTCTCTCTCTCTCTCTCTCTCTCTCTCTCTCTCTCTCTCTCTCTCTCTCATGTCAACGCTCAAGCAAACGCCATAAATGCATGTTTTGTAGTTTACATTGTAAAATGGAATGCTTGTTGGGATGTTCAATGTATGGAACATTTTGTAGGTACATACCATTTTCAGAAAGCAACGGTGAATGAGAATAATTGGAGTATGAAAGAATTTCTATTGAAAGATTTTAGTATGCATTAGAGTAAATGATTACTACACCACCATCATCAACACGTAATATGTAGGTAATTACACCATGCCATGAATGTAATATTATCATGTGTGTATGAATGTATTAGTTGTATTCGAAAATGTAAAAACAAAAACACACACAATGCACCTTGAAAATACAAACTGCTTTGAATGAAATAAACGTTTATTTTACAATTAATAATAATAATAATAATAATAATAATAATAATAATAATAAATCAAAGTGTAGTATCTATTTTTGTATGACGACAATGATTAAGGGTAGACTGACTTATCTGCACTTGATCAGGCCATGGCCACCAGCAGAGGCGGTCATCACAATGACATGCAGGGACTTGGAACCTCATGGGACGGCTCTTGCTCGTGGGGAACCCTGAGCCCTAAAAAATTAAGAAAATTTTTAATATTCAGGACACTCAAACACAAATGTTTACAGCTATGTTCGTGAGCAATGTGTAAGTGTTTCCCTCCTAAATTAACATATGATTCATACAATTATCGCTGTTATTTAACATTGTTATTATTATTTCATACAGAAAACATAAATGTGATGGGCCTGTTTCAGGCCATATACCTTGGAATGGGATGGGATAGAAAAATATGTCCCATGGACAAGCCTGCCGGTAGGCGTGGGAGGCCATGTCTTGCCTTCTCACTCGTGGATCACCTCAATTATCGTGTCTGGATCATGCCATGTGGTCACGCCATCCAGGTATTTACTTCTCTCCCTTCCTCTTGTTCTTTTCCCCACAGTCTTGCCAATCGTCACTAAGTTCTCCAATTTATTTCTTCTCATAACGTTACCAAACATATTGACTGTCTACGACTAATTTCTCATATCAGTTTGCAATTTTCATTTGTTTCTTGTAGGACTTGGTCATTGGTCCTTCTGTCTGTCCATAATATTCTTTGCATTTTCCTAAGAAACCACATTTCCACAGCCATCAGATGTTTTTCAGCCTGTTTTTTTATTGTCCACGCCTCAAATCTATACAAAAGCACAGGTTCTATGTAGCACCTCAACACTCCTTTTCTCGTTGCAAATGACATATATTTTATATGTCAGTATATTTTCCATCTTTCAAAAGGATAGCTTCGCATGGCGATTCTTGCTTTAATCTCTTCAAGACATTTCCCGTCAGATGTTATGACTGTTCAGAGATAATTGTAACAATTCACTTGTTTAATGATATTCCCATTTACTTGTATATTACATTGGGGTATTTCGTTCATCCAAGTGGCAACCACAATCTGCGTCCTCTTACAATTTAATTCTAACCCTAGTTGTTCACTGTGTGCTACAACAGCATATACTAAATGTTGCAGATACTGCTCATTGTCTTCAATCAATACTGTATCATCTGCATATCTTATGCTATTGATGTTTCTTCTTTCAATGGTGATCCCTTTCATATTTTCTCATTTCTGAAAATATTTTCACTCTACAGGAAACAACAGATCTGTGGATTTCTACGAGACAGCAATACATGCTATTCTTGGCATCTTTAAAGAAGGTAGTTTGCAATTGCTTTCCTTCTTAGCAGTGACTATACTGGTCTATGACAGTTGTCACTGTCTCTCCCCCCACCCCCCCCCCCCCCCCACCCAAAAAAAAGAGATCCTCTGCCTACGGTCGTGAAGTTGGAGACCAGAACCTACAACTATCTGTTATCTGCTCTTCAACTTCATCCACTACATGCACACATGGCTTCACGTAATCCTGATAGGGGGGCTGAGCGGGTACTCCACCTTGCCCAAGGGTGTCACGTGGGTTAGTGGAGGGAAGGATTCATCTGTCCTCTTCTTTGATAGAGAAAACCCATACCCCACCACCCAAAATAACAACATAACATTTATTTCAATGGACTTTACAAATAATAGCATACATGTATTATGTGATTTAAATAATTGAGTATTTATGTTACTTTTTGATATAATACAAATATAAATTAACGACAGTTATATGCATCAGACCCTGCTCCCTGGCCGAGGGGTTAGCAGCTTTCTCCGTTGGTCCCGAATACTCTCATGGTTGACGTGAGCGCAAGAGAATTAGAAGTGCTTCGAGTCGCGCCAGTGACTTATGGGAGTATAGAGCCGTGGCGTGCTGATGAGCGTAATATAGCCTAGGAATCAACATACAGCTGAAAGATGCTGGTGTTGACCGCAATATCCTGAAACAGGATGGAAACGCGAAAAAAAATGCATCAGAAATAATGGAATAATAATTTTAGGTTATCTTCAAAGTTTGTGTAAAAGTAAAAGCTGTGTGTTAGATATTTGAGACGTTTATAAACAATTGTTCTATGTCTATTCGATATTATATTGAATGTCTTATTCTTTTAATATCGTTCTAACTTCCATGTTTCAAGGAATTTTTGTCAGACCTGTAAAATGCCAAACATCCTAATTATCCAGCACCTTGTATTGTTATCTAATGCAGCTAACTTCATGCATTCCTTAGACTTGCTCTCTCTCTCTGTCTGTCTCTCTGTCTGTCTCTCTCTCTGTCTCTCTCTCTATCTCTCTCTGTCTGTCTGTCTCTCTCTGTCTGTCTGTCTCTCTCTCTCTCTCTCTCTCTCTCTCTCTCTCTCTCTCTCTCTCTCTCTCTCTCGTGTGAACTCTCATGTAAACGCCATATATGCATGTTTTGTAGTGTACTATGTAAAATGGAATGCTTGTTGAGATGTTCAATGTATGGACAACTTTGTAGGTGCATACCATTTTCAGAAAGCAATGGTGAATGAGAATAATTGGAGTATGAAAGATTCAGTCATACTGTTAAACTTGTTTAAATAAAGCTAAGTGTGAATGAGAATACTTGTAGTATGAAAGAATTTCTATTGAAAGATTTTAGTATGCATTAGAGCAAATGATTACTCCATCACCATCATCATCATCATCATCATCATCATCATCATCATCATCATCATCATCATCATCATCATCATCATCTTCCACTTCTGCCGTCAAGCGGCGTGGGGAGGAATAATTTGCGTTCCAGCGCCGGGTGGACGGCACTGGATAGTGTCATTCCGTGTGGTTGTACAATGTCTCTGATGTCGTCAATCCATTTTCTTCTTGGACGTCCTCGTGGTCTCGTCGCAGATGATCTTTGATGTAAGGCCAGTGATGGTAGTTGCTGATGTTGCATTCTAACAACATGGCCAAACCACTTGATCTTCTGTCTTTCAATAAATGTGGCACAAGGTGTTGATCCCACAGTCTGTCTGATAGTAACATTTCTTACTCGGTCTCGGATTGTTATGTTGGCAGCTCTCCTCAGGCATCTCATTTCGCAGGTGTTGATTTTGCGAAGGTGTAATTTGGATAAAGTCCAGGTTTGAGATTGGTAGCATAGGGTTGGTGTGAATATGCTGTTTATTATCTGTCGTTTTGCGGACATGTGTATATTTGGGTGTTTCAGTAAGGGTGATAGTTGATATGTAAGTGCATTAGCTTTTTGACATTTGATATCGATTTCTCTGTCCAATCTGCCATCTTCTGTGATCATACTTCCAAGGTATTTGAATTCTTTAACTTGTTTCAGAGTTGTGCTATTTATCTGTATACTTAGTGGACCAGGTGATCTGCTAACCCGCATTACTTCAGTTTTGGCTGTATGTATTACTCATATGGTATCTCCTGCATGTTGAAATCAGATTATTAATATGATTTTGCAGTCTGCCCTCGTCGCTGTAAAACAGGCACTGATCATCTGCAAATAGAAGTTCATTTATTCCCTGTGGGTCAGTTGTTTCATCTGGAGTAAAGAGTTCTAAATTTTTTTAATCTGGTCTGTCGAGACTTGCTTCTTTGGAAATTATGTCCATGTAGATATTGAATAGCAGGGGAGAGAGCACACATCCCTGCCTCACTCCTGTATTGACTGTGAACATATCTGATATACCTTCCTGTGTTCTTACTGTACTTTGGCTCGAGTGGTATATGGCTATGATGTTTTCTAGCAGTTGCCCTTCTATCCCATAGTCTTCAAGAATGGTCCATAATTTGTATCTGTCTACTCTATCAAAAGCCTTTTCCTGATCTACAAACACAATATTCTGCTGGTCACTATATTCAATAGTTTTTTCACAAATTTGTCTAAGTGTAAATAATGCATCAGTGCAACTTTTACCTTTCGGAAAACCGAATTGTGCTTTGCTTAACTGTTGTTCAACTATTGGTCTAGCTCTTTGTTCCAAAAGTTTTGCATACATTTTCCCTATATGGCTCAGGAGTGATATACCTCTGTATGTTTCGCACTCTCTCATATTGCCTTTCTTTTTCCATATTGGTAATATTATTGCCTGTTGCCAATCATCTGGGACTTTTCTTTCTTCCCATGCTATATTAAAAAGTCTTGTTAGCCATTTAACTCCTGTTTCCCCACATGCCTGAATAGCTTCTGTGGTTATTCCATCTGGACCTGGTGATTTGTTTTTAGGACTTTTCTGTATAACTGCTTTGACTTCTGCAGGTATGAAATTTGGTTCTTGCTGTCCCTGGCGTTTAGGCACAAAAGTGAGGTTTCCTATGTTATCTGTGGGGTTAAGTAGTTCTTGAAAGTATTCTGCCCACCTTGCTAGTCTTTGTTGTGGATTAAATATTGGCATACCTCTTTTGCTGTTTATGATGGTGGTTGGGTTGTAAGATGCATCTCTGTTTCTCATAGTGGTGACACGTTTATAAAATTCTCTTGGGCAGTCTTTGCTAAGGGTCGCCATCTGTTAACCGTATATTCTCCAGGATTCATCTTTAGATGCTCTAATTGTTCGTTTGGCATTACGCCGTACTATTCTATAAGTAATATAGTCCTGTTCAGATTTAGTTGTGATCCACTTTTTGAATGCTACCTTCTTTTTAAATATGCTATCTTTAACTTCGTTGTTCCACCAGGCTGTTCTTAATCTTTTGTCCTGCCATACTTTCTTTGTTCCACATTTATTTTTCAGTGTGTCGAGCATGGCAGCCTTGAGACATGTCCATTCCTTATCTACGCTTGAGTGGTCATCAGGGATGTTCTTATGTAGGTTTTGGATTTCTTGATTGAATTCGTCTTTTACCGTATTTTCCTGCAGCCTCCTATAATTGATGACATGTGTTGTTACCTTTTTGTTTCTTATTTACCTGTGTGGTGAAATCTTTTTTATTATGACTGGCTTGTGATCAGTATCAACATCTGTATTTGGGAGTGCTCTTGAATCTAATAGTAGCCTTCTGTCTGATTTCCTAATTAGAATAAAGTCAATTTGGGATGCTTGGTTTATGTCATTCCATTTATACCAGGTTTTGGTGTCGCTACGACGATGTTGAAAAAAAACTATTTGTTATTATTAGTCCTTGTTCCGAACATATGTTGAGTAGATGTTGACCATTGCTGTTACAATCAGTCTCTGTGTCGCTGAATGGCCCCATGCAATCCTCCCACGGTGTTCTTCGTGTGCCTATTCGTCCGTTAAAATCACCCATCACAACTATAGTCTGTCCGGAAATTTATGCCGTCATTCAAGATCAATTATTTTGAAAACTATCTGTTGCATCGTTATGAAATTTTTCCAGCCGTCTTATATTTACCCCCACCCAAGGAATATGTCTTTGATAGGTCCAAAAACAACTTAAATCATTAAAAGCGGCATCATTCCTTTGATGTTTTGCTTAACAACTAGTGATTTCTTGTTAAAAAAGTTATGTTTACGGTAATGAGGACCTGCAAATCCAGATGACAAACAAAGGCGTATCTGGATTCGTATGGGAGTGGGTGCAATCAAAGAAGTAGCTTACAGTCGACAAAATCGGCTGCATTGCACCGGGTTTTTATCCCATATGGCTCAGTTTCTTTCCGCAGCGCGGAAAGCGTCGCACAAAGCACGAACTCCGTAGCTCCAGCGACGACCCTCGGCAGTCTCCGAATAAAATGAATGACGCGGCCCGGACAGACAGACAGAACGGTAGGTAGGTAGGTAGATAGGTAGGCAGAAAGATAGGTGGATGGATGGCTGGCTGGCTGGCTGAGTGGGTGGATCGGTCGGTTGGTGGGTCGGTCGGTCGGTGGGTGGGTGGGTGGGTCGGCAGACAGGCAGGCAGACAGACAGATAGATTAGATAGATAGATAGATAGATAGATAGATAGATAGATAGATAGATAGATAGATAGATAGATAGATAGATAGATAGATAGATAGATAGATAGATAGATAGATAGATAGATAGATATCGGTAGGTCGGTCGGTTAGTGGGTGGGTGGGCAGGCAGGCAGACAGACAGACAGACAGACAGATAGATTAGATAGATAGGACAGACAGATAGATTAGATAGATTGATATCGGTAGGTCGGTCGGTCTGTCAGTGGGTGGGTGGTCGGGCCGGCAGGCAGGCAGATAGATAGATAGATAGATAGATAGATATCGGTAGGTCGGTCGGTTAGTGGGTGGGTGGGCCGGCAGGCAGACAGACAGACAGACAGATAGATTAGATAGATAGGACAGACAGATAGATTAGATTAGATTAGATAGATAGATAGATAGATAGATAGATAGATAGATATCGGTAGGTCGGTCTGTCGGTGGGTGGGTGGTCGGGCCGGCAGGCAGGCTGATAGATAGATAGATGGATGGATGGATGGATGGATAGATAGATAGATAGATGGATGGATGGATGGATGGATGTATCCGGATGGATGGATGGATGGATGGATATCGGTCGGTCGGTCGGTCGGTCGGTCGGTCGGTTGGTGGGTGGGTGGGCCGGCAGGCAGGCAGACAGACAGACAGATTAGATAGATAGATAGATAGATAGATAGATAGATATCTGTCGGTCGGTCGTTATGTGGGTGGGTGGGCCGGCAGGCAGGCAGACAGGCAGACAGACAGACAGACAGACAGACAGATAGATAGATAGATAGATAGATAGATAGATAGATAGATAGATAGATAGATAGATAGATAGATAGATAGATAGATAGATATCGGTACGTCAGTCGGTTGGTCGGTGGGTGGGTGGGCCGGCAGGCAGACAGGCAGGCAGGCAGACAGACAGATAGATAGATAGATTAGATAGATAGATAGATAGATAGATAGATAGATAGATAGATAGATAGATAGATAGATATATAGATAGATATCAGTAGGTCGGTCGGTCTGTCGGTGGGTGGGTGGTCGGGCCGGCAGGCATGCAGGCAGATAGATAGATAGATAGATAGATAGATAGATAGATAGATAGATAGATAGATAGATAGATAGATAGATGATAGATAGATAGATGATAGATAGATAGATGATAGATAGATAGATAGATGATAGATAGATGATAGATATATAGATAGATAGATAGATAGATAGATAGATAGATAGATAGATAGATAGATAGATATTTGTCGGTCGGTCGGTCGGTCGGTATGTGGGTGGGTGGGTCGGCAGGCAGACAGACAGACAGACAGATAGAGTAGATAGATTAGATAGATTAGATAGATAGATAGATAGATAGATAGATAGATAGATAGATAGATAGATATCGGTAGGTCGGTCGGTCTGTCGGTGGGTGGGTGGTCGGGCTGGCAGGCAGGCAGATAGATAAATAGATAGATAGATAGATAGATAGATAGATAGATAGATAGATAGATAGATAGATAGATAGATAGATAGATAGATACATACATAGATAGATAGATAGATAGAATCCGTGGGTCGGTCGGTCGGTGGATGGGTCAGCCGACCGGCAGGCATTCAGACAGACAGACAGACAGGCAGGCAGGCAGACAGACAGACAGACAGACAGATAGATAGATTGATTGATTGATTGATTGATTTCCACCAGAAACCGGGCCTTGTCATCTAGTTTATTTATATAATCACGTTTCATGAAAAAACCCACATTTGGAGACACCTCTGAATCTTCGCGCTGTTTGTTTGAAAACGAAAGTCACGTGAAAATTTTGAATAATGTGGGTCGAGTCTTGGTGAAACTGTAAAACTGTTAAAATCATGGACGTAATCTTTAAGTCATTATTAATATACCGTATATAAGCTAACTTTAAAATCTGCTGTAAAATCTCCAGAACAAAAATTTTTTTGTTGGGTGGACATAATGATAACGTTATATACTAAATCTCATCATTTTATCTCAGCCCGTTACTGAGATATTGAATTTTATATTGAGGCAACCAAAAAAAAACACACTATAGTATTATCCTTTCTGATATAAATTTACTGTTGATAATGGCTTTCGCTTTGTCTGGATGCAACAAAAAACCCACTCCATGTTTAGCTGTAGCTCGCTGGTCGACGCCACTCCATATAAGGACGTAACCTTCATCTGTTTGTTTCGTGTTCTGCCCCTTTTTCCTAGTATCTGCGAGTCCTAATAATTGAATATTTGATTGTTTCATAAACTCTACGAGAGCTGGTTCCTTATATCCTAGACCTGTAACATTCCAAGTTGCAAAAATCTCTTTTCTATTTGAAGTGTGTCGAAATTTAGCAGTTGTCGTCGTTAGTCGCTTGTTGTGTCGCTTCGGTGTGTAGTTTCCGGCGTGAACGCTGATAGAATTACTTTTTTCTCTCAATTTCCTCCATAATTCTCGAGCAATAGTTCTTGAACAAATAAATTCCCTACCGGTTTGCTGGACCTGTCATAGGTTCATCCTTATTTGAACAAATTGATGTTAAGAAACACGCACAGAACACATAATTAATCTCTGAATTGAGCGACGCGGTTTACACCGCCATCTTGGACCATCATCACCACGTAATATGTAGGTAATTACACCATGCCGTGAATGTAATATCATGTGTATATGAATGTACATGTTGTATTCGACAATTTAAAGACCAAAAAAAAAAACACACACACAATACACCTTATAAATACAAACTGCTTTGTACGAAATAAACGTTTATTAAAAAACAAAAAACAACAACAACAAAAACAAAAACATGCAGCACTTTGGATTGTTTCACGGCATGTTGGCTAAGATCAAAGTGTAGTATCTGTTCTTGTATGACGTCAGTGATTAAGAGTAGACTGACTTATCTGCACTTGAGCTGGCCATAGCCCCACCAGCAGAGGTGGCCATCACAATGACATACAGGGACAAGGAATCTCATGGGACGGTTCTTGACCCTGGGGAACCCTCGGCCCTAAAAATTAAGCACAGTTTTAATATTCAGGACACTCAAACACACATTTTTACAGCTGTGTTCGTCAGCAATGTGTAAGTTTTCCTCCTTTATTAACATATGATGCATGCAATTATCTGTGTTTTTAACATTGTTATTATTATTTCATTCAGAAAACAAAAATCTTATGGACCTTTTTCAGGCTATATACCTTAATAAAAGAATGGATCTCGCTTCTCGGTCTCTTGGCTGAGATCAAAGTGTAGTATCTGCACTTAATCTTACAAGGACTACATGCAAAGGCGGTCATCCGAATGACATATAGGGACGTTGGACCTGATGGTGCGGGTGTGACACCATGGTGAATCTCGAGCTCTTATTTAACAGAATTAAATCTTAAAAAGAATCGATACACTTTGGAAAAACCCGTATGAAAACCTTATTTCATATAAAGCATTCAACATTTTTTACAGATTCACGTCCGTCCATCTGTTGGACTGAAAAATTTACAAGTATTCAATTGTGTTATTCTAAAGGATACTGTAAGTTTTTCTTTGGAATGTCAGTTCCCGAAAACAACAATTTATGGATATGAATTCAATCATCCCTACATTTGCCGTTCCAACATAATAAGGGAAGAAACACAAGCTAGAATCAACTTTGGAAATTAGATATACTATGCACTACAACATCTGCTAAAATCAAATGCGCTATCTCGTAACACCAAGATCACAATATACAAGATACTGATCAGACCATTTGTGCTGTATGGCTCTGAAACCCGGAGTACAACTAAAGGAGACGAAGCCTTGTTACAAACCTTTGAGAACAAAGTCTTAAGAAGAGATACACAAAGTGAAGAGTGGAAAAGAAGAAGTAACAAAGACATTTATGATCTGTTTAAGTCCCCGCTAATCACTGGTATCATGAAGACTAATAGTCTACAATGGCTGGCGCATATAGACAGAATGGAAGATAATAGGGAAACACAACTCGCTTACACTCGGGAAATAAATGATCGTAGACCCCGAGGTAGACCAAGAAGACGGTGGAGAGATAATACATGTACAGACCTACAAGCACTTGGAATCAACGACTGGCAAGAGAAGGTCCACCAGAGAGACGAATGGAGACGAATTGTATCTGCAGCAAAGAACCTCAATGGCTCGGAATGCTGAAGAAGAAGAAGAAGAAGAAGAAGAAGAAGAAGAAGAAGAAGAAGAAGAAGAAGAAGAAGAAGAAGAAGAAGAAGAAGAAGAAGGAGATGAAGTTATTACACAGACATTTAGAGAATATTGCTGCGTGTGACGTGTGGTGTCTTGTTGTGCTTGCAAATGTAAATGAAAACACACACTGCGCGTTGTATATAAACACTGTTTTGTGCGAAATTCATAAACATTAAAAGGAAGACATGTAAATAAAATAGTGAAAAGGGACATAAAATCATCATCATCATCATCATCATCATCATCATCATCATCATCATCATCATCATCATCATCATCATCATCATCATGTGCCATGCCGGTAAGCGTTGCGGTCATGTCTCGCCATCTCACTCGATCACCAGAGTCGTGGATCTTCTCAGTGTTCGTGTCTCGACCTTGCCACGTAGTCAAGCCATTCTTGTATTTACTTCTCTGCCTTCCTCTTGTTCTTTTCCCTTCAATCTTGGCAGTTGTTTCCAAGTTCTCCAAGTTATTTCTTTTTATAACCTGACTAAAATATGTTGTCTGTCTACGCCTAATTTCTCTAACCAGTTTACAGATTTAACGTGGTTCTTGTAGGATTTGGTCATTGATTTATCTATATATATATGGTATTCTTTGCATTGACCTAAGAAACCACATTTCCACAACCATCGGTTGTTTTTCAGCCTGTGGGCTAATTGTTCACGGTTCACATCCATACAAAAGCACACTTTCTATGTAGCACCTCAATACTCTTTTTCTCGTTCCAAATGCATATTTTTATTAGTCAGTATGTTTTCCATCTTACAAAAGGCTACCTTTGCCATGGAAATTCTTGTTCTTATCTCTTCAAGTCATTTCCCATCAGATGTTATGACTGATCCGAGGTAATTATAACAATTCAGTTGTTTAATAATATTCCCATTTAATTGTATATTACATTGTGATATTTCGTTCTTCCTAGTAACAATGACAATCTATAATCCTAGTTATTCACTGTGTGCAACAACCGCATATACTAAATGTTGCAGTTCCTGCTCATTGTCTTCCGTCAATACTATATCATTGGCACCTTGCCGTCTTGACAGACGATAGGTTGTGCTTTAAAAAGGCATAATAACTTTTAACTATGGCGGTTGTTAATGTGACTGATAAAGCCAATTTGCGATGTAAATGTCCGTTCACAGTGGGTGCATGTGAACATGTGGTAATTTCCACCATCATACAACATCTTACGTCTCAAACGCTCGGTGTGTGACTTATCTGCAATAATTTTCTCGTTTGTCTTTATTCCATTTCTGATGTTTGCCCTCCATGTAACACGTTCAGCGGCGACTTGCTCCCAATGTGCATTATCGATGCCTGTATCAATCATGTACCGCTTACACACATCTTTGTATCGTAGTAGAGGCCGACCCTGAGATCTCTTACCCATCTGTAATTCACCAAAAAAGATGTCCGTTGGTATTCTACCATCATCCATCCTCCTAAGATGTCCTATCCATCTAAGTCTACGAAGACTGCGCATGGAATAAACTGTCACATAACCTGATCTTTCCAATACTTCAGTATTTGTGATTTTGTCTTGCCATTTAATACCAAGAATTCTTCGCAGACACCGCATATGAAAGCAGTTTAAACGTTTCTCTTGGTGTGAGTAAGTTGTCCAGGTTTCACTGCCATAAAGAAGAGTACCAAAGACACACGCTTGATAGACGAGGACTTTTGTTTTTGCAGTAAGCTTCATGTTCTCCCAGACTTTTTTCTTAACTTGGTCATTGTTGTTGCTGCCTTACCAATCCGGATGTTGATTTCCTGATCTAGGGATAATTTGCTATTTACCACCGATCCTAGATTTGTAAAATGGTTTACCATCTCTAGTTCGGCGTCGTCAATACAGATTGATGGTACCCCATGTGCACCTTGTGACATAATCTGTGTCTTCTTTTTGCTAATTGTTAAACCAAATTCAGAACAAGCATTGGAGAATGCGGATAGTAGACATTGCAATTCTTCCTCAGAGTGGGTCGTAACTGTAGCATCATCAGCAAAAAGCAACTCTCTGATCAGTACCCTCCTAATTTTGGTCTTGGCCTTCAATCTCTGAGCATTGTAGAGACCGCCATCTGAGCGTGAGTGAATGTATATACCACCATCCTGATCACCAAAGGCATATTTCAGTAGAAGTGAAAAGTATATTCCAAAGAGGGTGGGAGCTAGTGCACAACCTTGCTTAACTCCACTCTTGATTTCAAATTCTTCAGAAGTTGCACCATCAAACTTGATTATACCCTTCATGCCTGTGTGGAATGACAAGTCCCACAGGATTTCAAAGATTCAAGCATCATAACACTGTACAAGAACAAGGGCGATCGGAGCGACTGCAACAACTATAGGGGTATCTCACTTCTGTGTATTGTTGGAAAAGTATTTGCCAGAATTGTTCTGCGCAGACTTCAAGTCCTAGGAGATCAAGTCTACCCCAAATCACAGTGTGGCTTTCGACAGAACCGGACTACCATTGATATGATATTCTCATTGCGACAAATGCAAGAAAAATGCCGTAAACAGAATCAACCACTGTTTATTGCTTTCATCGACCTCACAAATGCATTTGATTTGGTCAGTCGTGAGGGTCTGTTCTTTAGTGCCTTGAATTGACAGGGACTTATAACCTGTAACAGTTGCCTCTCGCTTTGATTCCGAGACCAGTTAAGACCAGGGATGAAGTTATTGCCTCTCCATAGCACAAAGCCTGGGCTAAAATATAGAGATCATGTGTTGCCCATGCAGCATGATCCCTCTCTCGGCCTGCCTAGTTCACTCCAGAGGAAAGGTAACACCTCTACATCTGGAACAAGACAAGCTGCAGAAGCTGCCGGATCAGCAAAGCAATGCTCTAACTGTCCGCCTGTCGGAGCTTCGATCCTAGACCAGCCGCCAACCAAGGCTTAGGGCCTGGTCTGCCCTGCCGTGACATTGTGTCTTTAGATTGCATTTCCTCGCACCAGGATAAGGCTAGTACCCTCCCACTTGCGCTCTTCCGCCCGAAGCCGTTGGCACAATGTTGGGTGTCGGGTTTGGTAAGTGCCGCCCAACGTTCGGCGCTAACAGAAAGCAGGTAGCACCGTCTACTGTTATACTGTAGCTCAGTCATATCTGACTAAGACCTGACACACGTCAATACTGTATCATCTGCATATCTAATGTTATTGATGTTTCTTCCTCCAATAGTGATTTCTTTCGTGTCTTCTACATTTGTGAAAATATCTTCACCGTACTGGGTAAAAAGATCTGGGGACTTTCTATAAGATTGCAATACACATTATTCTTGCCATCTTTAAAGGAGGTAGCTTGCCATTGCTTTCCTTCTCAGCAATGACTATACTGGTCGATGACGGTAGCCATTGTCTCCCCCCGCCCCCCCCCCCCAAAAAAAAAAAAAAGATATCCTCTGCCTACCGTCGTGAAGTTGGATACCATAACCTTCAACTAACTTACTGTTGGTTGCTCTTCAACTTCATCCACCACCTGCATGCATGGCTTCAGGTAATCCTGATCGGGGGGATAAACGGGTACTCCACCTTGCCCAACGGTTTCCTGTAGGCTAGAGGAGGGAAAGAGGACCTTACCTTTCCTTTGATACTGGATACCCCTTCCCCGCCACCCAGTATAACAACATAACAGTTATTTCAGGGGACATTACTAATAATAGTACACATGTATTATGTGATGTAAATAACTGAGTACTTGTCTATATTTGTATAAGATTTACAAAGAAATAATCGACAGTTATATTGATCAGAAGCAATGGAGAAAAATTTTAGCTTACCTTTAAAGTTTGTATTACAATAAAGGCGTTATTTTAGACATTTGAGAATTTTATAAAGCATTTTCCTATTTCCCTTGATATTATATTAAAGATCTTTTATTTTGTTAAACATCACTTTTTGTAGGCTTCAGAGAAAGTATTTTTGTAAGGCTTGTGAAAGGCCAACTATCCTAAATATTCAGCACCTTGAATTGTTATACATCGCAGTTAATTTCATGCATTATCTCTCTCTCTCTCTCTCTCTCTCTCTCTCTCTCTCTCTCTCTCTCTCTCTCTCTCTCTCTCTCTCTCTCTCTCTCTCTCTCTCTCATGTTGACTGTCTACGTCTAATTTCTCTAACCAGTTTACAATTTTCATGTGTTTCTTGTAGGACTTGGTCATTGGTTCTTCTGTCAGTCCATAACATTCTTCTCTCTAATATTCTTCTCTCTAAGAGAACTCATTTCTACAGCCATCAGATGTATTTCAGCCTGTTTGCTCATCGTTCACGCTTCACACCCATACACAAGTACAATTTCTATGTAGCACTTCAACACTCTTTTTCTCGTTCCAACTGACATCTTTTTATTGGTCATTATGTTTTCCATCTTACAAAAGGCTACCTTTGCCATGACAATTCTTGTTCTAATCTCTTCAAGACATTTCCCATCAGATGTTATGACTACTCAGAAATAATTGTATCAATTCACTTGTTTAAGAATATTCCCATTTACTTGCATATTACATTGTGGTATTTCGTTCTTCCTAGTGACAACCACGATCTGCGTCTTCTTAAAATTTAATTATAACCATAGTTGTTCACTGTGTGCAACAATCTTAAAGTCGCTTAAAAGTTGACAGTGTCAACTTCATTGCACCGGATTTTATCCCATATGGCTCGGTCTCTTTCGGCAGCGCGGAAAGCGTCGCACAAAGCGCGAACTCCGTAGCTCTAGCGACGACCCACAGGAGTCTCCGAAAAATTTCACTCGTGAACCGAAGGACGCGGCCCAGAATCGAACCCACAACCTTCGAAGCCCGAGTCAGGCGGCTTGACTACTTCGCCACGGAGACTCCCTGGTTCCCAAACGGGGAATTGAACCCCAGACGCCGCGGTGAAAGCGCGGAATCCTAGTCACTAGACAACAACCGCATATTCTAAATGTTGCAGATCCTGCTCATTGTCTTCAGTCAATACTGTCTCATCTCTTCTCATCTCATCATGTTCCTCTTGTACCTTGCGGTGTCGAGGTGAAATATAAACATCGTGAGAGTGCCCCATTATGAGCTACATATATCGATATTCCCATGGACTCTGCTATTCCCTCCGTCCAACGTTTACGTGGTCGGCCTCTTCCTCTGTTTCCATCTGGTCCGTACATCATTGCTTGTTGTGGTATGCTGTTGACTGGTAACCTACTTGCATGGCCAAACCATTTGACTTGCTGCTTTCTAATAACATCTAGTGCTGCTATAACCGCCACTTTAGTCCTGATTTCTTCATTTCTGATCTTATATCTTCTTGATACGTTGAGTATTCTTCTCAGGAATCTTATTTCTGTTGTTGTGATTTTTCTTTTCTATTTTTCTGTCATTGTCCAGGTTTGGCATTGGTAGCATAGAGTTGGTAGGAAGATTGTATTGTAAAGTGCATTCTTAGTGTAGTTATTGACACATGTTTGTTCTTTAGTATTGGTGCCATTTGTCCAATGAGTTGGTTTGCCTTATTGCATCTATTTTCGATCTCATCATCTGATCTGCCATTTGAATATATCATACTTCCTAAGTATTTGAAACGCTTTACTTGGTGAATTGTTGTTATTTGTTCTTCTTTAGTTATAGTCATTACCTCTGTTTTACTTGTGCTAATTTTCATGTTATGTTACCTACACATTTCGTTTAGACTATTCATGTGGTCTTGTAATTCAGCTTCTGATTTTGCTATTAGTGCTTGGTCGTCCACAAACATGAGTTCTCTAATGGTTAGATATGCAGATGGTTCTTCTTCTGTGTTCTCGTCATGCGGTATTCTTGCTGTCTCTGTTTGGCTGGTTTCTTTACATATATTGTCTATATATGTTATGAACAAGAGAGGGGGCTCTCCAGATCTTATGGTGAAGGGTTTTGAGTGTCCTCCAGTTGCTCTCACTATGCATTCACTGTTGTTATATAAGCGTCTACATAGGTTTGTTAGATGTGTACTCACATCATATTGTTTAAGGATTTCCCACAGCTTGTTTCTATCTACTCTGTCAAATGCGTTTTCTTGGTCGACAAAGGCTAAGTAGAGTGTTTCATTGAATCCATTGATTTTTCTATAAGTTGTCTAAGAGCAAAAATGGCATCTGTGCATCATTTGTGTTTTCCCAAATCCAAGTTGTCCTACGCTCAGCTGGGGTTCTATAGTACTCCGTAATCTTTTCTCAAGAATTTTACAAAATATTTTCCCAGTATGACTCAACAGTGAAATGCCTCTGTATTGTGTGCAATCTCTTTTGCTGACTTTGTTTTTCCAACTGGGATAATTATGGCGTTTCTCCAGTCTCGTGGTGTCTGTTGTTCTACCCAAACATGGCCGAATAGTCTATGTAGCCATGCTATTCCTACTTCTCTTGCTGCTTTAATTAGTTCATTTGGTATTTCATCTTGTCCCGGTGATTTGTTCAATGGGGCTAATCAGAACAAAAATAATCCTCCCAAATATGAAGGAATTCACAGAAAAGTCAGAGCCTTATGTAAGGAGGCAAAAGAAACATGGCTAGAGAAAAATTTCAGAGAAATTGAAAAGCAACACAACAGTAAAAATGTGAAACTAATGCATAAAAGAATTCAGGAGCTTACTAATAAAAGAACACGTACATCAGCAGGCAGCCTAAAGACAAAAGATGGAAGATTCATAATAGAAAAAGATCAGATCTTACGTGTATGGTCAGATTACGTGAAAAACCTTTATGACGATAACAGAGACGAACAGTATAATGTTCAAAATAATAATGAAGGACCAGCAATTTTGAAGATGGAGGTTCAGAATGCTCTTAACCATATGAAATCAGAAATGATTAATGCTTTAGAAGAATATGGAATAGATAAAGTTACCAGTCTGCTTAATACAATAGATGATACTGGAAATATACCTCATGAGGTATGTAATTCTGTATTTATTGCAATCCCAAAGAAATCACGAGCCTTGGAATGTGATCAACATTGAACAATTAGTATAATGAGTCACACCACGAAGATTTTGCTAAGAATTATCATGCAAAGAGTTAGGAGGAAAATACAACCTGAAATAGGAGAAGAACAATGTGGTTTTGTAAAAGGCAAGGGTACAGTAAATGCTGTGTATATACTGAGAACCGTAATCGAACGTTCTATAGAAGTAAACAAAAATCGACACCTTTGCTTTATTGACTACACAATGGCTTTCGATAAAGTGAGACATGTCGACATGATAAGGATGCTTGAAGATCTACAAATTGATGGAAAAGACCTTAGACTTGTAAAAAACATATTGGAAACAACAAGCTGCCATAAGAGTTGATAATGAAGTAAGCCAACATCAGCCTATTAAGAGAGGTGCGAGACAGGGATGTGTAATGTCTCCAGATCTGTTTTCCATGTACAGTGAAAATATTTTCAGAAATATTGAAGATATGGAAGGAATCAACATTAAGGGAGATGCATCAATAACATTAGGTATGCAGATGATACAGTCTTGATTGCAAACAATGAAGAGGACCTGCCAAATTTAGTAGATGCGGTTGTTACACACAGTGAACAACTAGGGTTAGAATTAAATTGTAAAAAGACACAGATTATCGTCGTCACTAGGAAGAACGAAATACCACAATGTAATATACAAGTAAATGGGAATATTCTTCAACAAGTGAATAGGTACAACAATCTCGGAACAGCAATAACATCTGATGGGAGATGCCTTGAAGAGATTAGAACAAGAATCGCCATGGCAAAAGTAGCCTTTAGCAAGATGAAAAACATGCTGACCAATAAAAAGCTGTCAATTGAAATGAGAAAAAGAGTGTTGAGATGCTCCATGGAACCTGTATTTTTATATGGATGTGAAACTTGGACAATGAGCAGTCAGGCTGAAAAAACATCTGATGGCTGTAGAAATGTGGTTTCTGAGGAAAATGCAAAGAATACCATGGACAGCCATAAAGACCAATGAACAAGTCCTTCAAGAAACAAATGAAGATCGTAAACTAATTAGAGACATTAGACGTAGACAGTCACAATTGTTTTGGGCATGTTATGAGAAGAAATGATTTGGAGAACTTAGTGACAACTGGTAAGATCAAGGGGAACAGACCAAGGGGAAGACCTAGAAGCAAGTACCTGGATGGCTTAGCCTTGTGGCATGGTCGAGACTGAAACACGGAGCTGATCCACGACTCTGGTGATCGAGTGAGATGGCAGAACATGACCGCCCACGCTTACCGGCATGGCACATGATGGATGGAATCTGATGGCTTCTATAATTTCTCCTTTTAGTATGTCTGGTTCTAGTTCTTCGGTGGCGTCTGTGTAGGTTTCTTGAAGTCCTGTGACATCTAATGGGATGTTGAGACGTTGTTCGAAATACTCCTTCCATCTTATTAGGATTTGTTTTTGTTCGCTTATTTATTCTCCATTTTCACGGTTAATTATTTCAGTTGGGTCAAAAGGTTCTCCTCTGGTTTGCATTGCACTTATCTTTTTGTAGAATTGTAGAAGTTTCTAGTTGCATCCTTGTAGTTTTTATTTAGTGTTTCTACATACTCCTCCAGTCTTTATGTTGTTCCCTCTTTTCTATTCTATTCACATGTTTTCTCGCTATTCTATATTCTATGTAATCACATTCCTTTTTGATCGTCAATACTGTATTATCTGCAAATCTAATGTTATTGATGGTTCTTCCTCCAATGGTGATTTCTTTCATATCTTCAGCATTTCTGAAAATATGTTCACAGTACAGGGGAAAAAAGTTCTGTGTACTTTCTACGACACTGCAATACATGCTATTCTTGGCATCTTTAAAGAAGGTAGTTTTCCATTGCTTTTCTTCTTAGCAGTGATCATACTGGTTTATGACCGTGGCCATTGTCTCCACAAACAAGAGATCATCTGCCTACCGTCGTGAAGTTGGAGACCAGAACCTACAACTATCTGTTAGCTGCTCTTCAACTTTATCCACCACATACACACATGGCTTCATGTAACTCTGATCGGAGGGAGGAGGGGGGCTAAAGGGGTACTCTACCTTGCCCAAGGGTGTCCAGTAGGATAGCAGAGGGAAGGAGGCACCTAACGTCTCCTTTGAAAATCTGGCAACCTTAAGAAATGAACTGGAAGCGGAGAAATCACACACAAGAGGAATGGCTAAGGAACTGGAGACCACCAAAAAAGAATTGAAAAAACAGAAAGAAGAAAACAACACAATCCGGAAAAAGTTAAAAGAACTGGACCAGAAGATGGACACTACCAAACGAGAACTAGCTTGCAACAAAACAGACATAGGAAACATGAATGTGACGCAAAAAAGAAACACTCAGATAATAACAACGAGCATATCTGACTTCGGGGAGTGGATGAGAGAGATGAGGGGAGACATAGATTTAATCAGAGAATCCATAGACTTACGACCGAGCAAAGACCAGATGACTGACATACTCCGGAATATATGCAAAAGAGCGACAGACGGCCGGATATCAATGGAGGAACTCCCCGAAATACTGGCAGAGGCGATGAACGAGACAAGCGAGGAGGACAGTGATGATGAATAATCAAGGAAAGACCTTTAGGCAAGGGAGAAAAGAGATACAAAGGGTCATACACCAGGATGGGAATAGGAAAAGATATCAAATACTCCATAGAGGAAGAACATACAAATATATCTAATACCAAATTAAATATTTTAGGCAAACAATTTAAACAGCTATATATAACCTCTACCCAAAGGAAAATAAATAAATAAATATGCCACATAAGAGATCTGATAAATAATTACCACAAACAAGTTAAATATATAAACAAATAAGCAGATAAATAAATGAATAATGTCACAGATAAAATAAACCACAGATAATATATGCACATAAAGCAAAAACAAAAAGATGAGGATCAGGAAGGCAGTGAATATATAGGCAGGACATCAGCAGACCACCATGAATGGGAATAGAAAAAGATACCAAATACTCCATAAAGGAAGAACATACAAATATATTTAAATTTTTATAAACTAGATAGCTAGACACATAACATCTACACAAATAAGACAATACAAATAAAATAAATAAATAAATATGCCAACTAATAGATCTGATAAATAATTACCACAAAAGAGTTAAATATATAATCAACCCAGGCAAATAATTAAAGGAATAAAGTCGCGGATAAAATAGACAACCACAGACAATAGATGTTAAAAACAAAAACAAAAACGATGAGAATCAGTAGGACAGCGAGGATCTAGGTAGGAAATCAGCAGACCATCAGGAATGTCTGCACTCGATGAATGTTAGTTTGTACCTTTACTGTCCGCGTTTTGTGTACCTAAATTCTTTTTTTTAGGACATCCACCTTTTTCTATTGTGGTGGATGTCCTGGGTGCCCTGAGAGGGACGGTGGGTTGCGGCGTGGCTGGACGGGATGTGTGTGGTTCGGCTCCACCCTGGAGGAACAGAAGGAGGGAGACGAGATGAGCGATCCCTCATGATGGCTACAGCAGTATCACGGGCGGGTACGAGAGAGACTAGGACAAAGATCAGCACCGGTATGCTGGTTTGCATATGAGTTAATCAACAAGAATGGATTGACGACGGCCTGGACAAATGAACCAGGGACGGGCCATGGGCATTATATAATAAAAATAAAAAAAATAAAAATAATAAAAATAAAAATTAAAAAAATGGACTTACTGGACTACCAGACTTACTACCCAATGTCACAGACATTGTATGCTCATAATATAAGTCAGATTTTACTGGCACATAAATAAAGTAATAATCCACCCAACATTACAGAAATTATATGTGCATAATATAAGTCAGATTTTAATGACACATAAATAAAGTAATAATTTACGCACCATGAACCACCGATATTATAACCGATGCCGCACGGGCTGGTTGAAACAAGGTGGAAAGTTTTTTTTTTTTTCTCAAATTGGATGGATGGATGGATGGTGATAATAAAGTGTAATGCACACTTTCATCCAATTTTTGTCCGGCCTGTAAAAGGTCAAAAATCCTAAATATTCATCACCTTGTATTGTTATCAAATGCAGCGAACTTCATACATTCCTTTGACTCTCTGTCTCTCTTTCTCCCAATCGCTCTATCTCTCTCTCTTTCTCTTTCGGAAGGGCCGAATGTAAGACGGGCCTGCGTGCTCAATTTGTTACCCATTTAACATACAGTTAAATCACATCAAATCAAATCTCTCTCTCTCTCTCTCTCTCTCTCTCTCTCTCTCTCTCTCTCTCTCTCTCTCCCTCCCTCTCCCTCTCTCCCCCTCTCTCCCCCTCTCTCTCCCTCTCTCTCCCTCTCTCTCTCCCTCTCCCTCTCCCTCTCTCCCTCTCTCTATCTCCCTCTCTCTCCCTCTCTCTCTCCCTCTCTTTCCCCCTCTCTCTCCCTATCCCTCTCTCTCCCTCTCTCTCCCTCTCTCTCCCCCTCTCTCTCCCTCTCTCTCACTCTCTCTCTCCCTCCCCCTCGCTCCCTCGCTCTCTCTCTCCTTCTCTCTCTCTCCCTCTCTCCCTCGCTCTCTCTCCTTCTCTCTCCCTCTCTCTCCTCTCTCTCCCTCTCCCTCCCCCTCCCTCTCTCTCCCTCCCTCTCTCTCTCCCTCCCTCTCTCTCTCCCTCTCTCTCCCTCCCTCCCTCCCCCTCTCTCTCTCCCTCCCTCTCTCCTTCCCTCCCTCTCTCCCTCCCTCTCTTCCTCTCTCTTTCCCTCTCTCTCTCTCCCTCCCTCTCTCTCTCCCTCCCTCTCTCTCTCCCTCTCTCTCCCTCCCTCCCTCCCCCTCCCTCCCTCCCTCCCTCTCTCCTTCCCTCCCTCTCTCCCTCCCTCTCTTCCTCTCTCTTTCCCTCTCTCTCTCTCATGATGCATGTGCAGGTCCACATGGCCGAATAGAAAAGAACGTGTGTTCTTAAACATCCGCTGTGCTGATGCCGATGTAAACGGTTCAACCCCTACACCGGACAGCTGGAATAAAATGGTGATCTGTCGACGTTGACTTTGGACGTTAACTATAAGTACCTCTGAAGTCGGAGTTGGTTCGCCTGAAGACGAGGGACACAGTTAATAAGGACAGCTAACCCATAAGCAAAATTCAATCTATCACTACTATGAATAGTGTATACGGACTACGCTTGAGTTCAAAGCGAGCGAGCTCAAAAATAAAATGGTGCATGCAATTATCGCTGTATTCTAACATTGTTATTATTATTTCATTCAGAAAACAAAAAATTTGATGGGCCTGTTTCAGGCCATATACTTTAATAAAAGAATGTATCTCACTTCTCGGCCTCTTGGCTAAGATTAAAGTGTAGTATCTGCACTGAATCTTACCAGGACTACATGCAAAGGCGGTCATCCGAATGACAAATAGGGACCTGAAACCTGCTGGGGTGGGTCTGACCCCATGGTGAACCGCCAGCCCTTTTTTATAACAACATTAAAACTTTAAAAAAATCGATGCACTTTGGAAAAGCCCATATGAAAACCTTATTTCATATAAAACATTCAACATTTCTTACAGATGCACTTCCATCCATCTGTTGAACTGAAGAATTTACAAGGATTCAATTGTATTATTCTAAAGGATACTGTAAGTTTTTCTTTGGAATTTCAATTACCGAAAACAACAATTTATGGATATGAATTCAAATACCGCAAAATTTGCCGTTCCAGAATAATAAATAGTATGCAGTTATTTCAAAAACATTTAGAGAATCTTGCTGCATGTGACGTGTGGTATCTTGTTGAGTTTGCAAATGTAAAAGAAAGTAAAATGTAAAAGACAGGACAGACGTGGTTGCGGCCTTGTGGGAGCACGTGCACACCTCGGAGGAGCAGATAGATCACCATAGTCTGGTAAGAATGAGGCAGCGAGGTGTGACGAGGGGATCTGGCCGACGATCGACGCTCAGAGGAAAGGCGAGACGGACATATAATCAGATTGCTACTGGAACTATTAATGTTGGAACTCTTCGCTGGCTGCTGAGGATGGGGACTGCGCGCTTATGGGAATGTCCCGATTGCTGTGATGTCGGTTCCTAAATCAATCAATCAATCAATCATGTAAAAGAAATCACACAATGCACCTTGCAAATACACAGATTTGTGCGAAATAAAACCACATTAAACGGAAGACATGTAAATTAAATAGTGAAAAGGGACATACACATCATCATTGCTACTTGTCACCAAGTTCTCCAATTTATTTCTTCTCATAACGTTACCAAAAATGTTGAATATATACGTCTAATTTCTCTAATCAGTTTACAATTTTCATTTGTTTCTTGTAGGACTTGGTCATTGGTTTTTCTATCTACCCATGGTATTCTTTGAATTAACCTAAGAAAACACATTTCTACAGCCAGCAGATGTTTTTCAGCATGTTAGCTCATTGTTCACGCTACACATTCATGCAAAAGCACAGGTTCTGTGTAGCACCTCAACACCCTTTATCTCGTTGCAAATGACATCTTGTTATTGGTCAGTAGGCTATGTTTTCCATTGTACAAAAGGCTACCTTGGCCATGGCGATTCTTGTTTTAATCTCTTCATGAAATTTCCCATCAGATGTTATGAATGCTCCGAGATAATTGTAACAATTCATATGTTTTAGAATATTCCCATTTACGTGTATATTACATTGTGGTATTTCGTTCTTTCTAGTGACAACCACAATCTGCGTCTTTTTAAATTTAATTCATTGGCACCTTGCCGTCTTGACAGACGATAGTTTGTGCTTTAAAAAGGCATAATAACTTTTAACTATGGCGGTAGCGAGTGTGACTGATAAGGCCAATTTGCGCTGTAAATGTCCGTTCACAGTGGGTGCATGTGAACACGTGGTCATTTCCACCATCATGCACCATCTTACGTCTCAAACGCTTGGTGTGTGACTTTTCTGCAATAATTTTCTCCTTTGACTTTATTCCATTTCTGATATTTGCCCTCCATGCAACACGTTCAGCGGCGACTTGCTCCCAATGTGCATTATCAATGCCTGTATCAATCATGTCCCGCTTACACACATCTTTGTATCGTAGTAGAGGCCGACCCTGAGATCTCTTACCGATCTGTAATTCACCAAAAAAGATATCCTTTGGTATTCTACCATCATCCATCCTCCTAAGATGTCCTATCCATCTAAGTCTACGAAGACTGAGCATGGAATAAACTGTCACACAACCTGATCTTTCCAATACGTCAGTATTTGTGATTTTGTCTTGCCACTTAATACCAAGAATTCTTCGCAGACACCGCATATGAAAGCTGTTTAAATTGTTCTCTTGGTGTGAGTAAGTTGTCCAGGTTTCACTGCCATAGAGAAGAGTACTAAGGACACAGGCTTGATAGACAAGGACTTTTGTTTTGGCAGTAAGCTTCCTGTTCTCCCAGACTCTTTTTCTTAACCTGTTCATTGTTGTTGCTGCCTTGCCAATCCGGATGTTGATTTCCTGATCTAGGGATAATTTGCTGTTTACCACTGATCCTAGATATGTAAAATGGTCTACTATCTCTAGTTCGGCGTCGTCAATAAAGATTGATGGTACCCCATGTGCACCCTGTGACATAATCTGTGTCTTCTTTTTGCTAATTGTTAAACCAAATTCAGAACAAGCATTGGAGAATGCAGATAGTAGACATTGCAATTCTTCCTCAGAGTGGGTCGTAACTGCAGCATCATCTGCAAAAAGCAACTCTCTGATCAGTACCCTCCTAATTTTGGTCTTAGCCTTCAATCTCTGAGCATTGTAGAGGCCGCCATCTGAGCGTGAGTGAATGTATATACCACCATCCTGATCACGAAATGCATATTTCAGTAGAAGTGAAAAGTATATTCCAAAGAGGGTGGGAGCTAGTACACAACCTTGCTTAACTCCACTCTTGATTTCAAATTCTTCAGAAGTTGCACCATCAAACTTGATTATACCCTTCATGCCTGTGTGGAACGATTCCACAATGGACAGAAGAGTTGGTGGGCAGCCAATCTTCTTTAGTGCCTTGAACAGACCCTCACGACTGACCAAATCAAATGCCTTTGTGAGGTCGATGAAGGCAATAAACAGTGGTTGATTCTGTTCACGGCATTTTTCTTGCATTTGTCGCAATGAGAATATCATATCAGTGGTAGACCGGTTCTGTCGAAAGCCACACTGTGATTCAGGGTAGACTTGATCTCCTAGGACTTGAAGTCTGCGCAGAACAATTCTGGCAAATACTTTTCCAACAATACACAGAAGTGAGATACCCCTATAGTTGTTGCAGTCGCTCCGATCGCCCTTGTTCTTGTACAGTGTTATGATGCTTGAATCTTTGAAATCCTGTGGGACTTGTCCTTCACGCCAGCATAGCTCTATTAGCTGGTGGATCTGTATAGTGAGTGTGTCTTGCCCACTCCTGATAACCTCTATTGGAATCCCATCCTTACCTGGAGCCTTGCCAGATGCAAGTTCATTTATAGCACACTTAACTTCTGTTATGGTGGGAAGTGTGTCCAGGTGGTCAAGAGTTGGTAGAGCCTCTATGGCGTTGAGGGCATTATCCGCTAGTTTGGTCTCACTTGAGTAAAGCTCCAAATAGTGCTCTACCCATCTGTCCATCTGCTGTTTCTTATCAGTGATGACTTCTCCAGTCAAGGTTTTCAATGGTGCACTTCTTTTGATCACTGGACCACAGGCTTTCTTTATTCCTTCATACATGCTTCTTATGTCTCCCTTATCACTTGCGATTTGAATGGACTCACATAACTTGATCCAATAATCATTTGCACACTGCCTGGCAGCCTTTTGCACATCCTTCCTAGCTTGCCTTAGCTCACTCAGAGTGTTACGCGTTGGTCTTTCCTTGTTTCTTATGAGAGCTTTCTTCTTCTTATCAATCAAGGGCTGCAGAGTCTCGCTGTTGGCCGCAAACCAGTCCTGCCTCTTATGATCCACAGTGCCGTAAACCTTTACGGCAGTTTTACAAAGAGTTTCCTTAAGTTTATTCCATTTATCATTTACTGTAAAATTTTCTGGTGTATCAGTGAAAGCGTCTTCAAGTTGCTGTTGAAACTGAAAGCACTTTTCAGGATCATGAGTGTTAATAATATTAATCCTGGGGCTAGATTTGTGTTTAGCTGTGTAGATTCTCTTTGGTCTCAGTCTAACCCTTGCAACAACCAAAGAATGATCCGTATCACAGTCAGCACTGTGGTAACTACGAGTCAATGATATATGGTTCAGATGTTGTCTCCGTGTGATGATGAAGTCCAGCTGGTGCCAATGGCCGGATCTTGGATGTTTCCATGTGACCTTATGCATCTCTTTTGTTTTAAAAAAAGAGTTTGTAATACATAGGTCATTACTGGTGCAATGCTCCAGCAGCCTTTGCCCATTTTCATTCATGCGACCGATGTTGTATTTTCCAAGGCACACTGGCCATGAACTCGAGTCCTTGCCCACACGAGCATTGAAATCACCGAGCATATAAATGTAGTCGGATTTTGGAACTGCCTTGATCACAGAGTCTAACTCCTCATAGAACAAATCCTTCACATCATCAGAGGAATCGAGTGTCGGTGCATATGCAGTAATAATGGTGGCAAACCCACAAGAGGTTGCCAAGCGCAGGGATAATAGTCTTTCATTTCCTCCTGCTGGAATTTCAATCATTCCCAGTAGCGAATTCTTCACTGCAAAGCCCACACCGTGTTGCCTTTTTTCTGCCTGCCCTTTACCCTTCCAGAAAAAGGTGTAGTTGTTTTCCCTGAGTGACCCTTCCTCAGCGAGGCGAGTCTCCTGCAGGCCAGCAATATCAATGTTAAGACGATTGAGTTCGGCATCAATCACAGCCGTTTTTCTCACATCGTCAATATTGGTCAAGTCAGTGGAAAATCCTGGACACATGGTTCTCACGTTCCAGGTTGCAAGCCGTAGCTTGAGGTTTCTATTTATATTTTTGTTTGTACCTGGTGCATTGGTTTTACAGCCTGCGATTCAGATTTTGTCCTAGCCCCAAGCACCCATTGAAGCAGGCAGGCTGTGGCGGATCAGCACCCAATTGGCTGGGGGCTGCCCAGCTTGAGGCGGGCGGTAGCTGATCAGTGACACCTATAGGTGTCTCCCACCGTCAGAGGCAACGCGTGGCGCCCCATGTCTACGCCAACTGACAAGGACTTATAACCCGTAACAGTTGCCTCTCGCTTTGATTCCGAGACCAGTTAAGACCAGGGATGGAGTTATTGCCTCTCCATAGCACAAAGCCTGGGCTAAAATATAGAGATCATGTGTTGCCCATGCAGCATGATCCCTCTCTCGGCCTGCCTAGTTCACTCCAGAGGAAAGGTAACACCCCTACATCTGGAACAAGACAAGCTGCAGAAGCTGCCGGATCAGCAAAGCAATGCTCTAACTGTCCGCCTGTCGGAGCTTCGATCCTAGACCAGTCGCCAACCAAGGCTTAGGGCCTGGTCTGCCCTGCCATGACAATTTTGTCTTTAGCTTGCATTTCCTCGCACCAGGGTAAGGCTTGTACCCTCCCAATTGCGCTCTTCCGCCCGAAGCCGTTGGCACAATGTGGGGTGTCGGGTTTGGTAAGCGCCGCCCAACGTTCGGCGCTAACAGAAACCAGGTAGTACCGTCTACTGTTATACGGTAGCTCAGTCATATCTGACTAAGACCTGACTGACTAAATTTAATTATAAGCCTAGTTATCCACTGTGTGCAACAACCGCATTTACTAAATTTTGCAGATCCTGCTCATTGTCGTCAGTCAATACTGTATCATCTGCATATCTAATGTTATTTATTTTTCTTCCTCCAGTGGTGATTCATATCTTCTACATTTCTGAAAATATTTTAACTGTAAGGGAAAAAAAGATCTGGGGACATTCTATGAGACTGAAATACGTGCTATTCTTGGCATCTTTAAAGAAGGTAGTTTGCCATTGCTTTACTTCTTAGCAGTGACCATACTGGTCGATGACTGTAGTCATTGCCTCCCCAAAAAGAAGAGATCCTCTGCCTGCCGTAGTGAAGTTGGAGACCATAACCTACAACTATCTGCTGGCTGATCTTCAACTTCATCCACCACTTGCACACGTGGCTTCACGTAACCCCGATCGGGGGGGGGGGGGGGGGGGGGGCTAGATGGGTACTCAACCTTGCTCAAGGGTGTCCCGTAGACTAGCGGAGGGAAGGAGGCACCTTACTTCTTCTTTGATAGAAGTTACCCTTACCCTGCCACCCAATATTGCAACATGGCTGTATTTCAGGTGACATTACTAAAAATAGCATACATGTATTATGTGATTTAACAATTTGAGTATATCTTACTTTTTGATGTAATTTACATATACATTAACGGCAGTTATATGCTACAGAAATAATAAAGTAATAACTTTAGTGATCTTTAAAGTTTGTCTAAAATTAAAGGCTTTATAAAGCATTTCTTATTTCTCATCAATATTAGATTTAAATGTTTTATTGTTTTAATGTCAGGTAGTTTATGAAGCGTTGCACAATCGTGTGTGTGTGTGTGTGTGTGTGTGTGAGAGAGAGAGAGAGAGAGAGAGAGAGAGAGAGAGAGAGACAGAGACAGAGACAGAGAGAGAGAGAGAGAGAGAGGGAGAGAAATGGACAGGTGTTACATACATTCCGCTTGTGTAAGTGGAAATGAATTATATGCAAGGCATGTGTGTTTACATGCACAATGCCATAAATGTTATATTATCATAACTGTATACATGTATGTATATGTTTTATTCACACATGTGACAGCTAACACCAACAAACGGCAACGCTCTGTAATGTACACAAACAAAAGAAACACACATTACACCTTGTAAATATACATTGCTTTGTATGAAATAAAAGTTTAAATTAAAAAAAAAAGGCCAAAAATGCTAAATATTCAGCACTTTGTATTGTTATCTAATGCAGCTAACTTCATGCATTCATTAGACTTGCCCTACCTGCCTGCCTGCCTGCCTGCCTGCCTGCCTGTCTGTCTGTCTGTCTGTCTGTCTGTCTGTCTGTCTGTCTGTCTCTCCCACCCCCCTCAATCGTGTGAATGCTCAAGCAAATGCCAAATATCCCTGTTTTACAGT
This sequence comes from Cepaea hortensis, assembly GCA_963921405.1. Classification (NCBI taxonomy): domain Eukaryota; kingdom Metazoa; phylum Mollusca; class Gastropoda; order Stylommatophora; family Helicidae; genus Cepaea; species Cepaea hortensis. The sequence continues at coordinate 17,658,750 of OY992895.1, forward strand.
TTACTCTGTAAAATGGGATATGGGATGCTTGTTTAGATGTGTAATGAACTGTAATGTACGGAACATTTTGTAGGTACATACCATTTTCAGCAAGCAAGTGCGAATGAGAGTACTTGGAGTATGAACGATTCAGTCATACCGTTAAACTTGCTTAACTTAAACTGTGACATTATAGGAGTAGACAGAGGACCTAATCAGTAGTGGTCTCTGAAATAATAGATAGAATAATAGATAGACAAGATAAAGGATATGAGTTTGCACGTTTTTGTCTAGAGGTCTCTCAAATGAGATAGATAATCATTCCCGCATAGCCCTTTTGGAGAACAATTTTTCCTGGCTCAGAACCCCCACTGTGAGATTCCCAAGTATCCACACAGAAATTTATAAAAGAAGGAAAAGGTCCCCTCAAAGGCCAAAAGAAGATCTGGACTATTCGCCCCTGTACAACTGAGGATTCCATTCACTCATCAAAATGTTGTCAGTGTGCTATCCGTCCGCCACTTTAGATCTTCCCTTATTTTATTTGTGTCAAAAGTGAACTATGTCAGTTGTCCAATTAGACCTTAGGACCTTTTAGTATTCAACATTAGCAGACAAACTTTAACAATACTGTACTTAACATCTGTTGAACAAGACATCTACATGACAGGTTATCGACAAAAGTGGGACATACATTCACATGGAAATGTTTACACCAACAATTGCACAAGACATACCTCATAAGAGATACTTGACAACATCTATACATGACTTTTCACAATATCTGTAACCAACCACAGTAACTTAAGACATTCACCAGGAACAATACTTGACAGCAACTGTACAAGACATTCACCGGGGACATGTACTTAAAAACACTGGTTCAATAATACTATTTATTGAGCTACTGGTGATGTTGAATGAAGACCAATGGTTCTTCCTTTGTCATATCTACACTTCGAAAAGTACATAATATACAAATATGCAGAACATGCATGCAGATAAAACATGGTACAACAACTCCCAAGTAATCCACCAGCAGATCTCAATATACTCTCCTCTTCCTCTACTCTAATCTCTTTCTACACAACTACCTCACTGTACTTATCATCCCTTCACTGTCATTGGGGAAAATTATAGAATACTTGTTATGGGAAAACTTAAGGAAAGCACTACTGTTCTGGATCATTAACATGCTGTTATCATCAGCAATTGATGTTGGGAAAGCTCCAGGTAGCAGACTTCCTGTAATAAGTCCCATGCAAGATAATTTCCTCTTGTGAACAGCATTTGAGGTAATGATATTGTACTGAATCTCACGATTGACCAGACTGCTTGTGAAGCTGACAACTGGGGTACTTCAAATGGTTGAGGATATCACTCTCCTGACAATGGGAGATATATTCTCTGCGCAGGCTATTCAATACGTGTTGAAGACACCCAGAGGTAGGAACAAATCCAATATAACGCAGCATCTCACCTGGCTAGTCCGATTTCATCCACTTTTCTTGTTTCACCAAACAATAACTGTGTGAGCACCATGCTGGGTATTCTCTAAGTTAATTCTCAGATGAACAATCCACTGCAAAGTCACTTCACCAGGTTTCTTTGAATGGAGTTAACAACAAGAGACTTGATTTCAGCTCTCAGATGATAATGATATAATAATCACAACCATGATCACCATAATGACCACAATAATCCAGATAATGGAATAGAATCACTCAGAACTGTTTTTCTCCCATTGAAATTCAGCGGTTAGGGAGCTGAGGTAAAACCCTCCAAGAAATTCCGGCATGTCGGATACTAGGAGAATGATAGGTGTTCCATGGGGCACAGGATTACCTTCCATCAGCTTGACCAAGACAAACTGTAGACAGGAGTCATCTTTAATAAAGCATTGTTTTACTGTACTCCAAGACAGAATTACCAATATAGACCAATCCTGATTTCTGTTTATAAACAGTGATTTTAGTTGACTTGGACCAAGGCGTGTCATATCATGAAGATAAAGGCTGGCAAATCAGCCTGTGTACTTCTGTGGTCATCCCTGCATTTCACCGATAGGGAGTTAGTTCTGAGTCTGGGACTCCTATTTGGTTGTCCCAGAGAAAATAAGAAGCCTCTCCACCATCCTTTGTTCTCTGTTGATACATAAAATGGTACAACATTTCTTTAAATTTGTTCAAAGATAATGTTATCAAACATCAACATACACCGATGGAAATGGGGAGGTGAGGGGGAGGGGTGTTGACCAAACACACCTCTCCTTGTTGGTGATGATGTGTATTTCACTCTGATGGACTGTGGGTGATATGCTTTCATTATTCACCCTTATCTGTGATAGTCACAAGCCCATATGCTGAGACAGGGGTAGCCTTACACAATAACAAGCATTTTATATGTCTAGGTTCTCACATATTTAACCACAGTAAGCCTGGGCACAATGAGGAACAGACACAGTAAAGGAAGCACTATAAGGCAAGCAGCATGTGAAATAGCAAAATGAGACAGGCATTGTGAAGCAGAAGGAAGATAGGCATATTTACAACTGCAATATGTAATATGCAACATCATTTGACAACTGCAAATTAAACAGTAACCAAACCAATGGTGGTAGGTTTGTTACATGGATGTCCTTCTCCATACACACATACAGCAATGCCAGACCTCACCCCTCTCAGACCAGACTTGGCTCACAAGTACATCATATCACCATCATCATGTGCTCTTTCCCCACTGAGTAATGTCCATATTAACTACAGCAGGTAAAAGAAGCCAAATTGCATAAGCAATTGTTCGCATATGAACCAAAGCACATATGGAGAAAACATGTTTTTTCCTTGTAAATTTGCATGAGCCATAAATTATATTCAGCCAACTAAGACACAGGTTCGAACACATATTGTTCTTTTAGGAACTAGTTCATATGAACCAACCAACAGTAGAGGTACCAGTGTAATACTTCAGAGAGAAATTATATTAATTCTCCTGAGCGTAATCCAGCCACCAGGCATCACAGGAACTTTGCAATTCTGGCGTGCCATACACGTCCTGCCTACATATGGATATTGAAGCATCTATCCTTCTACTAATGTGAGAGGCTACTTTTCAAATCACCAACTCACTCACTCCAACATTCTCAGCATTTACAAAGGAACTTGTACATGTTACATCACACATTCTGATCCCGAACTGCCAAATGTTAACTCTCAAGAGCGGCGTACAGTTTTGTTAAGAATGGGTCATGATAGGCATTTAGAATGCACAAAGGGTTTACGAATCTGCATTGAGTTAATTTACAATCATCAAGCATACGCAACCAGTCACAACAGGGGAATGATATGCACTTGGAGTATAAAGCGTGGAAGACCTGACAGGTTGAAGAAGCAGTATTCAGAATACTTTAACAATGAAGTTCTGTTTTTCACTTTCACATTTTCTTCATAAAATACACTTATTTTCTTCTCTTTCGTTCACTAGGCATAACCACACATTTAAATATGTTTTAAAGTGGCACCTGTTATTCCAGAGAACAATATTCATTATATTATTAGGGCGTTATGATCACCACATCACAATGCATCCTGCATTGATGGAAACCGAGCTAAAACTACCAGATATTTGAATTTGGCCTAGTGGATAACGTGGTCTACCACACACTAGCCAATCACAATGCGGGCGTGCTCCTTTTGCCCTTCCCCACCGTGTTCTGGAAGGTTCTATTCTTTTAATAACCCTACTATCTGGATGGTCTCCGTTCAAGATTAAAAGTATTATTATAGATGTGGTGAACTGGAAATGTGTGTGACTGATCCATAATGTCACAAAAACTAAGTGTCAATGAGAATACTTGGAGTATGAAAGAATTTCTATAAAAAGATTTCAGGATGCATTTCAGAAAATGATTACTTCAGCACCATCACCAACAAGTAATATGTAGGAAATTCCACCATGCCATGAATGTAATATTATCATGTGTATATGAATGTATATGTTGAAATCGAAAATGTAAAAACAAAAACACACACAATACACCTTGTAAATACAAACTGCTTTGTACGAAATAAACGTTTATTCATCTCACCTCATCTCATCTCATCTCATCTTATCTCATCTTATCTCATCTCTTCATGTTCCTCTTGTACCTTGCGGTGTCGAGGTGATGTATAAACATCGTGAGAGTGCCCGATTATGGGCTTCATGTATCGATATTCCCATGGACTCTGCTATTCCCTCCGTACAACGTTTACGTGGTCGGCCTCTTCCTCTGTTTCTATCTTATCTGTACATCATTGCAGCACTTTCAATTGTTTCAAAGTATTTTGACTAAGTTCAAAGTGTAGTATCTGTTCTTGTATGACAACAGTGATTACTGGTAGACTGACTTATCTGCACTTGATCTGGCCATGGCCACCAGCGGAGGTGGTCATCACAATGACATGCAGGGACTTGGAGCCTCGTGGGACGGCTCTTGGCACTGGGGAACCCTGAGCTCTAAACATTAAGCAGATTTGTAATATTCAGGGCACTCAAACACACATGTTTACAGCTATGTTCATAAGCAATGTTTTTTTCCTCCCCAATTAACATTTGATGCATGCAAATAACGCTGTGTTTTTTAACATTGTTATTATTATTTCATTCCGAAAACAAAAATATGATGGGCCTGTTTCAGGCTACAACTTGGGATTGGGCAGAAAAATATGTCCCATGGACAAGCCTGCTGGTAGGCGTGGGCTGTTATGTCTCGCCATCTCCCACGATCACCAGAATCGTGGATCATCTCAATGTTCTTGTCTCGTCCATGCTACGGGGTCATGCCATCCAGGTATTAACTTCTCTGCCTTTCCCTTGTTATTTTCCCTTCAATCTTGCTAGTTGTCACCAAGTTCTCCAATTTATTTCTTCACATAACGTGACCAAAAATGTTGACTAATTTCTGTAATCAATTTACAATTTTCATTTGTCTCTTCTAAACATCTGGAACAAGACAAACTTCAGAAGCTCTAACAGTTCGCCTGTGAGCTTGGATCCTAGACCAGCCGCCAACCAAGGCTTAGGGCCTGGTCTGCCCTTGTTGCATTTCCTCGCACAAGGATAAGGCTTGTACCATCCCAGTTGCGCTCCTCCGCCCGAAGCCGTTGGCACAATATTGGCTGTTGGGCTTGGTAAGCGCCGCCCAACATTCGGCGCAAACAGAAAGCAGGTAGTATCGTCTACTGTCTACTGTCACACGATAGCTCAGTCATATCTGAATAAGACCTGACACACTCATCATGCAGTATGCGCTCACTCATCATTACTACACAGGAAATTAATAGCTACCCGTTCCTGACTCACATATTGTGTTCTAATAATATCCCACCTGTCTGATGTCTGCAGTATGGCTGTACCGGACCCGATTTTGTGTATGCCTAAACTAAAGCATGAGTGCCTGAAATATAGCTGTATGGTGATTTGTTATGCGAATGTTTCTGAATATATGTTTGTTTCTTGTCGTAGTATAAAGTCTGGTTTGTATTTGCATATGAGTGTGATGATCGTTTGTAATTATGTACGTATACCACTAGATCAGTTCGCACAGCGAGTCGTTTTCCAAGATGGACACGTCTAGGCTAGCAAGTCTTCCAGTAACAAATGTTTATACAAGAGGATCATCTTGATCCTCGTTCTTGTCACTTGCGACGTGTCCTCGAAGAGAATGTATTTTGTGTTGTTATGTCTTATTCGTCTTGTACTTGTTTATCCTCTTGTTCTTCTTGCTCGTTTTCGTTTGTCTTGTGACCTTCTGTAATGTCTTAAGTACTTTCTTTCTTTTCCGGTATGGATTTAGTTGGTGAAAGATCGTCTGTGACAGTGTCTAAACTGTCTAGTGACTGCATTACTCTTCTGTCTGCCTGTTTTCTCTTCTTTGGATTGCTGACGATTTGAAAACCGCCAATCTTTATATTTGGGATTCTTTTCTTGTGTGTTTCTGCATTGATATGTGTTGATTTGACTATTGAAAGTTGGTGTCAGTTCCGTTTTGTTTATGTGGAGGAACTTCTCGCACGAGAGGGGAGAAATCTTCATGACTTTGTACACCAATTGTTGCTGCTGGTGTTATCGGTGGTCGTCTGCTAGGACATTTATTTGCCCACTGGTTATCTTGACCACACGTAGGGCAATTGACCTTTCTTCCCGACATCGTAGTCAATATTTTGTTTAGTGCTGCATATCCCTTACAGGACGTGGCAGTCAACACCAGCATATTTTAATTTGTGCTGTTGTGAACTCTTGGCATGTTTATGTTTAGTAGTTTGCCATTGATTTCTGAACGACCGGCACCCACAACATTTTGGCAAAAAGAAGAAACGCAAGGCGGTCTGCTGCCAAATCGCCCGCAGCTGTATGTGGACGTGGGTTTGCGGGATTACAAACTGCAACCGTGATCCCTTCGCCACCGAGCGGGCTGGTTGTGACAGTGCACATGGGATTTGTGCTCTTATTTGAAGATGATTGTTGTCCAAAAGCAGTTCTCCTTTATCAGGACATGCCTGTACTCACACAGGGTATTAATTTGAGGGTGGTTGTGGCCTTTTACATTTTGTTTTGTTTTGTTCTTGACGGAGAAAATCTTTAATCCAGATCTACACATGGTGAAAATAATAACAATTACCGCCACAAACTTAATATCACTGATGTGTTTGAATAATCTGTAACCGAGAAAATCTTTCATCCAGTTTGTAGTGAGCACTCGTGATCACAGAGGGGAAATTTAATCGGAAAGTACACTTGTCTAATAGGGTAAAGGACGGTAATCTAAGCCAAAAGACCGAGCATTGTTTTATTTTCAAACCTTTATTTTATACAAAGCAATGTACGTATATTTCCTAAGTGACGCGTGTTTCTTGTTTGTATCACAACACGTTGCCGCTTGTTAGTGTTAAGTGTTATACCACATGAAACAAATACATACATATACATTTATGATAATATGACATTTATAGCATATTTCATATGCCAGTCAAAAAATAATGAGACGTTAAAGATTAATAGCTTAGCGATGCCATTAAAAGGATATTTAATGTAATATCAAGGAGAAATAGAAAGATGTCTTTTAACATTTCCCACATGTAAGATAAAGCCATTACTTTTACATAATCTTAAAAGATATTTAAATTATTATCGAATCTTTCATGCTGCATTTTACCGTTGTTAATTTATATAGAAAACTTTACACAAATTAAAGACAAAACTACAGTTATTTGAATCAAATAGTACATTTATCTTACTCAAAGTAATGTCTCTTGAAAATATTTTTTTACACTCGCTTTCTTTTGAACACAAGCGTAAAGTCTATACACAATACTTCCAGTAGTGATGGACATAATTTTGTGTTTGGAATAGCTTTCCTTATTACCAGTGTCCTTCGCCGTCAGGCAAACCCACTCCAACTTCAGGGGTACTTGTAATTTACGTCCCAAAGTCAAGGACGAGAGGTCAACATTTTAGTGCAACTGTCCTGTGTAGAGGTTGAAGCCCTTACCTCGACATCAGTGCCATAATGCAAGTCCTCTTAAATTACAGCCATGTCTTATTTCATTGACTTAAACTATGGTATGGTTGGCTCATTCACAATAGGCAGTAAAGATAACTTGAGAAACAAATTGCCGACAAATACCTCCTTGTCACGGCAACATAATATTCATGTTATTGTATGCAAGGGACATAACTCGCCAACTTTTTCTTCTAAAGAAGCAATTAGTTACATCAGTTGTTAAATGTTTAATTTAATGACACTGCCTACTCACAGTTAACACTATAATTTATTATCCAAAAGTATAAATACTGCCACTGCTAAAATTGAATATAATGTACTTGTTAATGCAATATATACAATGTTTCAACACTGCAAGCTCCGTGCACGATGTTAACGACTTCCCCCAATGGTCGACCTGACATTCTTACTCTGGTTTCTCTTCACAACGTAGAAATCTTTCGCCCATTTATTTGAAACCACCTCATTAAAGACATTATCACCTACACACACGGGAAAGACTGTCCATCCCCCCTCTTGTCCCTGGATCAAGAGAAGGCCTTCGACATAATTTTCCACACTTACCTGCATAGGACACAAGAACACTGTAACATAGGGCAGTACTACCGGCAGTGGATACAGATCTTGTATAAAAATCCTGAGAGTAAAGTGTTGGTGAACCATTCACTGACAGCAAGTTTCAGGCTCACAAGATCTGTAAGGCAGGGATGCCCCTTATCACCACTCCTGTATGTGCTGACCCTAGAGCCACTATAAGAAAAGATAAGACAAGACACTAGTATTAAAGGCACCTTCCTGCATGGGATAGGAGAGCAGAAGCTTGTCGCTTATGTAGATGACACTGCTTTCTTTCCCACCAGCAACACATCAATAAGGAACATACTCCACACCTTTACCCATTTTGGAAAAGGCAGTGGAGCCAAAGTAAATGTACAAAAATCACAGATAATGGGTCTGGGAAGGTGGAAACAAAAGTCGGATTTTCCTCCAGACCTGAGACACACAGACACCATGAAACTGTATGGGATCACATTTCTATTTGATCCCACAGAAACACACAGACAGACATGGCACTCACTGACCCAACAGATCACAGACATGTTACATAGGTATAGGTACAAAACATCCACAATATTTGGTTGAAGCACAATAGTCAACACATACATAATACCTAAAATAATATACTTAGCGACAGTACTGGACCCTCCCAAACAGACCATCACAGACATAAACAAGCAAATCAGACGCTTCATCTTCACCAACACAATATACAGCATACAACACAAAACTCTCATACAAGACAAACAGCAAGGAGGTATTGGACTACAAGGCGTCAACACAAAAATACTGTCACTTAGAATTAGTTACATAGGCAAAATCATCAGACATCCAGAACAACATAGATTAGCTTTATATTATATAGCACACAACATTAAACACCTCACGCCTCTTAACAATGCAACTGCACACTACCAGGGAACACTGCCAACATTCTATCAGGCATGCATACAGGCAATACAAAGACATGAACATTTAATACAGCAAACAACACACAAAATATACAAACAGTTAGTTAGAGAGCAAGCACCACCACTCAAACTTAGGATCAAAAGAGGACACAAATACTTCATGTCTGACTTCACATGCACCTTTTCAAACCTACACAACAAACACATAACACAAAAAGCTAAGGAGATCACATATAGACTGATATACAATATGACACCGACAACACAGGTAGAAGCACACAGATCCAAACAAACATCACAATGCCAATTATGTAGAAAAAACACACAAGAGACAGAGGAACACATTTATTTTACATGTCCATCAATTACAGCCATACGCGAAACACTCAAACACCTCATACAAACGCACACAGGCAAACAAACCGACATATATAAAGCAATTTTTCTCAATACTATACCAAAATCAGCAAAACACATACATACAAAACTACTGACAGCTCTTTCTTACTACAGACATCTCATATGGACATGTAGAAACTCAGCCAGATACAAACACCGCACATATAACACACACTTAATATCATTTATGTACACGCACAAAATAACACAACTGTTTCCTGAGTAAATCATATGTATTCTTCATTATTGAATTACAAAGTTGGTATACATGAGTGCGAGAAAGAATCTGGAAAATGTGAATGATTGCGGATTGAATGAATATACAATCACATATGGTTTACCAAACCAACGATATTGTAAAATGTGTGAAAACACAAATGCTTGTTTTATTCTTACCAAAAAAAAAAAAAAAAAAAGGGAAAAGATGAATGAACCCTTACAAAAAACCAAAAAAAGAAAAAAAAAATGCAAGTAGAAAAGAAAACAACTCCTTTACTCCTACTATTATTAGAAATAGCAGGTTGCACTTCTATGTTACTTGCTATGCTATATTAAAACCATTGCCGAGAAAATCATGTTTAGTAAGTGGAATCACACGTTTATTATATTTTTGTCATTATTATTACTATTATTATCTTTCCTGTCATTATTCTTAGTATTTGTTTCTACCATTACTATCATTATCATCGTTGTAAATATTTAACTTCATCTCGCATGTACCCCCCACCCCCTTAGCTTTTGTTACCTTTGCTGATGCCCTCACCAGTTGGTTCAAATAGTCACCCTGCCTCTAACATTATTACATGAGAGTGGTGATAGTTGATTGGTGAGGTGGGGCCAATGGGGAGAGCGGCAGCAAGGGAAACAAAAATGGGAAGTTTTTTCTTTCTCTTCGTTGCCCCCCTTCCACAGGGTAACATGTTCAATGAATAAATTATGCATATGTCACATACACGCCCACATGCAACGCTCGGTAAATACACGCACACAAATACTGAACCCACAGGACGCATGTAACAACACTAACAATACAAATGCATTTGTACTGCTATTACGATGCTCTCTTATTGAGATTGGAAGGTAATTCTGTATCACTATAAGATTATTATGGTTTGATCGCTATTAATTTTAATTTAAGATCACTATTATTATTAGTATCCTCCCTCATCTCCGCCTTCTCCCCGCTTATTACTGTTGCTGTTGATGCTGATGCCGCCCTCACTGGTTGGTTCCAAAATGTTTACTGCCTTTATCAACATTACCGAAGAGATGGTTATGGTATCGACGGTTATGGAGCCGGCTGCTGGTGAGGGTGGAGACAGGGGAAACAAACATGGTAAAATAACATACATTTTGGGTTACCCCACTTTCACATGTAATTATACCAAATGAATTATTGTTGTAATATTACACATATGTCACCTACACGCCCACATGCAACGCTCCGTTAATACACGCACACAAATATTGAACACACAGGACGCATGTAACAATACGAACAATACAAATGCAATTGCACTATTATTATTATGCATTCTTGTGGCGATAGTTACCCTTGTGCATTACCTTTCTATTATTAAGGGTTATTGCTATCAATTTTATTGTTGTTAATTTTTATGGATGTTTACTATTACTATTATGCTCCCTCATTTCCCCTCCTCCCCGCTTGTTTACTGTTGGTTGTTTTGACGCTGCTACCGCCCTCGCTGGTTGGTTCTATCAATTGGCTGCCACTGCCATCACTACCGAAAAGGTGGCGATGGTATGGGTGGCTTTGGAGCCGGCTGGAGATGGTGGTGACATGGGAAACAATCACGGTAATAAATAAATTTTGGGTTACCCCCCTTGACATGTAAATATGCAAATGAATTAATTGTTGTAATATTACACATATGTCACCTACACGCCCAGACGCAACGATCCGTAAATACACGCACACAAATACTGAACACACAGTACGCATGTAACAACATGAACAACACAAATGCAACAACCACCTTTCCTGCATTGTAAACTAGTATACCCCTTGCAAACCCCCCCCCCCCCTTTTCCCCCACCGTTTCGATACTGTTGGTTTTGATGCTGCTGCTGCCTTCACCGGTTGGTTCTAACAAGTTTTACTGCCATTTTCCTCATTACCAAGTGGTGATGATGGTATTGGTGGGGTTGGAGCTGACAGGTGAAAGGGTGGCAGAGGGAAAATAATGGTATACTATCGTCTTGTTGTTGTTGGTACTCGTTTTTCGTTACCCCCCCCCCCCCCCCACATTTCAAATGTAAAAATGTTGAAATAAATGTTGTAAAATTTTGCGCATATGTCAAATACACTTCCACATGCAACGGTCTGTAAAAACACGAACAATACAAATGCAAATGTTTCTTAACACTCAATAAAGGTTTAAAAAATTTAAAAAAAGTTATTTGAAAATAAATAGGCCAGATAATTGACAGGGAAGGAAATATACAAGTCGAGCCACAACAAATAGCCTTAGCCTTTGAAGATTATTACAGGAACCTTTATGCAGAGGAAAACACACAGGCGCACGTGCAAGAACACTTTATGAAATTCACAAAAGAACTCACAGAGGAACAGAAACTAACACTAGATACTGAATTAACACTAACAGATATAACACAAGCGGTTCATGGAATGCAGAAGGGCAAATCGCCTGGCCCTGACGGTATTACTGCTGAATTCTATCAGTTTTTCTTTCTTCTTCTAGGTCCCCTTTTACTAGCAGTTTTCTCTGAATCTTTCCACAAACATGAACTCCCATCCAGTTTCAACACGTCTTACATCACTCTTATTCTGAAGGAGAACACTGACAAGACACTTTTAAAGAGTCACAGACCGATCTCGCTTTTAAATGTACACTACAAGATTTTAACAAAGACTTTGACGAATAAATTGAAACCAGTAATGTCATCTCTCATTCATGAAGACCAGCAATGTAGTGTACAACACCGGAATATCCAGCAACACACACACTTCATAAGGGACATCATCAACTACACACATCTGAAAAACTGTCAGTTCTCAATTCTCTCTTTAGATCAAGAAAAAGCATTCGACAGAATATCTCACTCACACCTCCACAAAACACTCTCACACTGCAACGTGGGAAAATATTTTCGGACATGGGTCAAAATTTTATATTTGAAACCGGAAAGTCGGATTCTATTAAACCATACCCTAACCAATTCTTTCAGGTTGACTAGGTCAGTGAGACAGGGATGTCGCTTGTCCCCTTTACTGTACGTTGTTGCTCTAGAATCCACTTCTAGAAAAGATACGACAGGACGACAATGTCAGGGGTACGTTCATACCAGGGAAGGGTGAATAAAAGCTGCGTGCTTATGCGGACGATACCATTTTCTTTCCGACTACTGAAAAATATGTACGGATCATTTTGGAGACGTTCTCGTTTTTCGGCAAAGGGAGTGGGGCAAAATTAAACGTCCAAAAATCTACTATAATGGGCTTAGGCAAATGGAAAAATAAGGCGGATTTTCCATTTGACTTAACATCAAACAATTTTATAAAAGTGTACGGAATAGTCTTCCCACGTCAACCAAATCAGACACACAAAGACACATGGCAAAATCTAGAGAAGAAAATAACAGATATGTTACAGAGATACAAATACAAAACAACTACCATATTTGGTAGAAGTACCATTGTTAATACATATATAATTCCAAAAATACTATATCTGTGCACAGTCCTAGATCCCCCACGTCAAACTGTCACAAACATAAACAAAGAGATTATACGCTTTGTGTTTGGCAGCACCATCTACAGTATCAAACATACTACACTCATGCAAGACAAAAAAGATGGAGGTATAGCCCTCCAAGACATAACAACCAAAATACAAGCACTTAGGATCAAACACGTAGGTGAAATCCTACAACACCCAGAAAAACAGCCTTTAGCACACTATTACATTGGAATTAGGCTATCCTTTTTAAAACCTATTAGGAATACATCCTCACATTATTTTGGCACTCTCAGAGCGTTCTACAAAACATGTATTTCACCCATTAAAGGACATGAAAAATTACTACACAAGAAAACACATACAATCTACAGGCATTTAGTTAAATTACAAGCAACTCCGGTACATCTCAGAATTAAAAGAGGACATATATTTCATAAAAGAGTATACCGAAATTTTCTCTAATATTCACAACAAGCAGATTACTCCAAAAGCAAGGGAAATTACATATAGGCTTGTTTACAGCATGACCCCAACAACAGAGAGAACAGCAGAAATAACTAAACAAATACTACAGTGTCAGCTTTGTAGACGGAACGTCCAAGAATCAGAAGAGCACATCTATTACGAATGCAACACAATCATGCCAACAAGAAATCTCCTACAAAACATCCTAAACACTCATTCGAAACAAAGAACAGATGTTTACAAAGCAATCATGATAAATTCCATTCCTTACTCCACACAAGACATCCGCACAAAACTACTTGTTCTATTGGCAGAGTACAGAAATCTTATATGGACATTAAGAAACAAAGCACTATACAATTACAGAACAATCAACAAAGAAATTGTCCAACAACTTTATCAACAAAAAGTCGCAAACATTCTAATCTTAGCCCCACAAGCGCAAATCTCGTAAAATATTTGGCTGAAGACAGCACATATTACAGAAGAAGCAAATAACTTGTTTTAATAAAGGATACTACAACTGTAAATGTGTTTATTGATGGTATTAATAATCTTACAATTATATTATTATTATTATTATTATTATTATTAATAATACTATTATTATTACTGCTACTATTATTATTAATTTTCCCATTATTATATTTGAATGTGCAACTTGAAATATATTGTGGATGGGTGTCTGTGCCGTTGTCAGTAACATATGTATGCGTCTGTGTGTGGGTGCAGGTGTGTGTGCGTGTGTGGTGCATGAATTTGCACGCGCATTTGTACGAGGGTGTGTGTGTGTGCACGCGCACGCGCGTGCGTGCGTGTAGCAGTCTTTAAACCAAGTCGGTATCTTAAGTATTAAAATGATGTTATACGGTAATGATATGTTTCAAAAGAAAAATATGCACCACCATGTATAAACAATTTCGATGAGCCCTTTAAGTACCCAGTAAGTTAAGGTGGCTTTTAGTGGCCAGGTTTTAACTCCTTCCCATTGTATATAACACCCAGACACTATCACAATTTGGGACCAATTATCTCCCTGGCGACAGACCATGGACCCTAATTGCTAGTAGTAAATCCCTGATTCTTGTCCCCCAAACAAAAGACATCATGGACTAGAGCGTCACCCTGAATTTGGCATCAGGCAACAACACCAACGACCTTCGCCTCGGGAGCTAAGTGACCCAGAAATTACAAAGAAGCCACATTTTAATGGAAATGATAGTTTAAAGTTTATTGTCCAAGCGCGGGGTATTTAATGTACTGCGGTCTACATAAAGCACGAGATTGTGTGTGTGTGTGTGTGTGTGTGTGTGTGTGTGTGTGTATGTGTGTGTGCGAGAGAGAGAGAGAGAGAGAGAGAGAGAGAGAGAGAGAGAGAGGAGGGAGAGATGGACAGAAAGTGAAGCATATGCAAGGAATGTGTATCTACATGCACTATGCCATAAATGTCATATTATCATAACTGTATATATGTATGTATGTGTTTTATTCACAATGTCACACTTAACACTAACAAACGGCAACGCTCTGTAATATACACAAACAAAATAAACACACACTACAATTTGTAAATATACATTGCTTTGTATGAAATAAACGTTTAAAAAAAATATTTGAAAAAGAGGCCACAAATACTTCATTACTGACTTCACATGCACCTTTTCAAACCTACACAACATACACATAACTCCAAAAGCTAAGGAAATCACATATAGACTGTTATACAGTATGACCCCCACAACACAGGTAGAAGCATGCATATCCAAACAATGTCAGTTATGTAGGAACAACACACAAGAGACATAGGAACACATCTATTATACATCTTCAACAATTACTGCCACGCGTGCAACACTCAAACACCTCATACAAACACACACAGGCAAACAAACCGACATATATAAAGCAATTTTTCTCAATACTATACCAAAGACAGCTAAGGACATACATACAAAACTACTTGTAGCACTTTCTTACTACAGACAACTTATATGGACCTGCAGAAATTTTGCCAGATACAAACACCACACATATAACACACATTTAATTTCCGTTATGTGCACACACAAGATATCACAACTATTTCCAGAGTAAATCATATGTACTCTTCCTTATTTTATTACAAATTTGGTATACATGAATGCGAGAAAGAAAGTAGAAACTGTGAGTGAATGGTGAGTGAATGATTAAAAAAAAAGATCACATATGGTCAAAAGACTAATGGAAAATGCTTCCAAATGATTGGTTTCAACCCTTATAGATAATGGGAAAAAGAAAAAAAGGAGAAAAGAAAATCAACTCCTCCCATTCCAAATTACTATAAATGGAATGTTTGCTTTAAATGCACTTGCTGTGCTATACTACCACCACTACTAAGACTATCACTTTAGTAAAAAGAATCACATATCTACTATACTATTATTATTAATATTTTATTATTATTATTATTATTATTATTATTATTATTATTATTATTATTTTTACTATTTATTAGTATCTTTATTATAATTACTATCTTTATCTTAACCTTATTATCTTTAGTATCATTAATTTTACAAGTAACAAGTATAAATGATATCATCTTTATTAATTTTACAATTTCATCTCCCATGTTTCCTCCACCCCCCCCCCCCCCCCCCTTTGTTTAAGGTTTGATGCTTTTGCTACTACCCCCACTAATTGTTTCAAACATTTGTCCTGCCTGTACCATCATTATGGTCATGAGGCATTGGTAGAGTGGAACCAATTGGTGAGAGGGTGGAGAGGGAAACAAAATGTAAAGACTTCCCCCTTTCCTTGTAGTCAATACTTACCTTATTATCCTTAGCATCATTTGCAAGTATTAGGAATATCATAATTTTTATTTTACAACTTCATCTCCCCGGGTGCCCCCTTTTGCTTATGGTTTGTTGCCTTTGCTACCACCCCCACTGGTCGGTTCAAACACTTGTCCTACCCGTACCATCATTAAGGGTGGTCATGAGGGCATTTAGTGGAGTGGAACTGATTGGTGAGAGTGAGGCAAAGTAAACAAAAATGTAAAGATTTTCTTCTCTCTTTGTCACCCCCTTTGAATCATGTGAGTGAGTGTTGAATGAATGAATACAAAATCACATATGGCTACCAAACAAATGATACTGTAAAAATTTGTGTAAATACAGATGCTTGGGGAAATGAGAAAAACAAAACCAACTTCCTTTACCCCAACTATTATTAAAAACTTTAGTTTGCATTTGTATGTACCTGCTATGCTATGTTAACACCATTCCAAAGAAAATCATCCTAGCAAATGGAATCACAATTTGTAAAAAGGTTATCATTTTCATAACCATTATTACCATTGCTGGTTTTTATATTGCTGTTATTACCCTCAGTATGTCTCTTCTTGGCATTACTATTATTGTCATCATTAGTAATAAAACAAAAACCCTTTTCCCATGTGTCTCCCCTCGCTCATGGTTGTTGTTGCCTTTGGTGATACTCACAACGGTTTGGTTCAAATATTAATCCTGGCTTTACCATCATTGCCCAGATAGTGGTGATGAAAGACTTTGGTGGAGTGGAACAAATTGGTGAGAGGATGGCAAGGGAAACAAAAATGTAAAGATTTCCCCTATTCCTTGTATAACCCCCATTCACATGTAAATGTATTCAAGGAATGGAATATGCTAATGGATAAATTACCTATGTTGTAAACACAAAATACCACAGACATCTCCAGAGCAAACACAGGTACTCTTCTTTATGAGTTTATGGTATACATGAGTGTGAGAAAGAAACAGGAAAATGTGAGTGAATGTTGAATGAATGAATACAAAGCCACACATAGTTGCAAAACCAATGAGACTGTAAATATTTGTGTTGATACAAATGCTTGTTTATTTAAAAAAACAAAAAAAAAAAAAACAAATAAAGAGGAGGGGGGAAAGGTGAATGAACCCTTACAATTAAGACAAAAGATTAAAAAATAAGCAAGGAGAAAAAAGAAAACCAACTCCTTTTACAAATACTATTATTGAACATTGCAGTTTGCAATTGTTTTGTAACTGGTATGCTATGCTAACACCATCCCAAAGTTAATCTTTTAGCAAATGGAATCACATGTTTGGAAAATGTGATCATTACCATAACTATTATTATCATTGCTGCTTATTATCATTGCTGTTATCACCCCTAGTGGTCTGCTTTACGTGATATTATTATTGATGTATTTAGTGTTATTTGCATTAATATTACTTTAGCGCCGAACGTTGGGCGGCGCTTACCAAACCCGACACCCCACATTGTGCCAACGGCTTCGGGCGGAAGAGCGCAATTGGGAGGATACAAGCCTTATCCTGGTGCGAGGAAATGCAAGCTAAAGACAAAATTGTCATGGCAGGGCAGACCAGGCCCTAAGCCTTGGTTGGCGACTGGTCTAGGATCGAAGCTCCGACAGGCGGACAGTTAGAGCATTGCTTTGCTGATCCGGCAGCTTCTGCAGCTTGTCTTGTTCCAGATGTAGGGGTGTTACCTTTCCTCTGGAGTGAACTAGGCAGGCCGAGAGAGGGATCATGCTGCATGGGCAACACATGATCTCTATATTTTAGTCCAGGCTTTGTGCTATGGAGAGGCAATAACTCCATCCCTGGTCTTAACTGGTCTCGGAATCAAAGCGAGAGGCAACTGTTACGGGTTATAAGTCCTTGTCAGTTGGCGTAGACATGGGGCGCCACGCGTTGCCTCTGACGGTGGGAGACACCTATAGGTGTCACTGATCAGCTACCGCCCGCCTCAAGCTGGGCAACCCCCAGCCAATTGGGTGCTGATCCGCCACAGCCTGCCTGCTTCAATGGGTGCTTGGGGCTAGGACAAAATCTGCATCGCAGGCTGTAAAACCAATGCACCAGGTACAAACAAAAATAAAAATAGAAACCTCAAGCTACGGCTTGCAACCTGGAACGTGAGAACCATGTGTCCAGGATTTTTCACTGACTTGACCAATATTGACGATGTGAGAAAAACGGCTGTGATTGATGCCGAACTCAATCGTCTTAACATTGATATTGCTGGCCTGCAGGAGACTCGCCTCGCTGAGGAAGGGTCACTCAGGGAAAACAACTACACCTTTTTCTGGAAGGGTAGAGGGCAGGCAGAAAAAAGGCAACACGGTGTGGGCTTTGCAGTGAAGAATTTCCTACTGGGAATGATTGAAATTCCAGCAGGAGGAAATGAAAGACTATTGTCCCTGCGCTTGGCAACCTCTTGTGGGTTTGCCACCATTATTACTGCATATGCACCAACACTCGATTCCTCTGATGATGTGAAGGATTTGTTCTATGAGGAGTTAGACTCCGTTATCAAGGCAGTTCCAAAATCTGACTACATTTATATGCTCGGTGATTTCAATGCTCGTGTGGGCAAGGACTCGAGTTCATGGCCAGTGTGCCTTGGAAAATACAACATCGGTCGCATGAATGAAAATGGGCAAAGGCTGCTGGAGCATTGCACCAGTAATGACCTATGTATTACAAACTCTTTTTTTAAAACAAAAGAGATGCATACGGTCACATGGAAACATCCAAGATCCGGCCATTGGCACCAGCTGGACTTCATCATCACACGGAGACAACATCTGAACCATATATCATTGACTCGTAGTTACCACAGTGCTGACTGTGATACGGATAATTCTTTGGTTGTTGCAAGGGTTAGACTGAGACCAAAAAGAATCTACACAGCTAAACACAAATCTAGCCCCAGGATTAATATTATTAACACTCATGATCCTGAAAAGTGCTTTCAGTTTCAACAGCAACTTGAAGACGCTTTCACTGATACACCAGAAAATTGTACAGTAAATGAAAAGTGGGGTCAAATTAAGGAAACTCTTTATAAAACTGCCGTAGGGGTTTACGGCACTCTGGATCATAAGAGGCAGGACTGGTTTGCGGCCAACAGCGAGTCTCTGCAGCCCTTGATTGATAAGAAGAAGAAAGCTCTCTTAAGAAACAAGGAAAGACCAACGCGTAACACTCTGAGTGAGCTAAGGCAAGCTAGGAAGGATGTGCAAAAGGCTGCCAGGCAGTGTGCAAATGATTATTGGATCAAGTTATGTGAGTCCATTCAAATCGCAAGTGATAAGGGAGACATAAGAAGCATGTATGAAGGAATAAAGAAAGCCTGTGGTCCAGTGATCAAAAGAAGTGCACCATTGAAAACCTTGACTGGAGAAGTCATCACTGACAAGAAACGGCAGATGGACAGATGGGTAGAGCACTATTTGGAGCTTTACTCAAGTGAGACCCAACTAGCAGATGATGCCCTCAACGCCATAGAGGCTCTACCAACTCTTGACCACCTGGACACACTTCCCACCATAACAGAAGTTAAGTGTTCTATAAATGAACTTGCATCTGGCAAGGCTCCAGGTAAGGATGGGATTCCAATAGAGGTTATCAGGAGTGGGCAAGACACACTCACTATACAGATCCACCAGCTAATAGAGCTATGCTGGCGTGAAGGACAAATCCCACAGGATTTCAAAGATTCAAGCATCATAACACTGTACAAGAACAAGGGCGATCGGAGAGACTGCAACAACTATAGGGGTATCTCACTTCTGTGTATTGTTGGAAAAGTATTTGCCAGAATTGTTCTGCGCAGACTTCAAGTCCTAGGAGATCAAGTCTACCCCGAATCACAGTGTGGCTTTCGACAGAACCGGTCTACCACTGATATGATATTCTCATTGCGACAAATGCAAGAAAAATGCCGTGAACAGAATCAACCACTGTTTATTGCCTTCATCGACCTCACAAAGGCATTTGATTTGGTCAGTCGTGAGGGTCTGTTCAAGGCACTAAAGAAGATTGGCTGCCCACCAACTCTTCTGTCCATTGTGGAATCGTTCCACACAGGCATGAAGGGTAAAATCAAGTTTGATGGTGCAACTTCTGAAGAATTTGAAATCAAGAGTGGAGTTAAGCAAGGTTGTGTACTAGCTCCCACTCTCTTTGGAATATACTTCTCACTTCTACTGAAATATGCATTTCGTGATCAGGATGGTGGTATATACATTCACTCACGCTCAGATGGCGGCCTCTACAATGCTCGGAGATTGAAGGCTAAGACCAAAATTAGGAGGGTACTGATCAGAGAGTTGCTTTTTGCAGATGATGCTGCAGTTACGACCCACTCTGAGGAAGAATTGCAATGTCTACTATCTGCATTCTCCAATGCTTGTTCTGAATTTGGTTTAACAATTAGCAAAAAGAAGACACAGATTATGTCACAAGGTGCACATGGGGTACCATCAATCTTTATTGACGACGCCGAACTAGAGATAGTAGACCATTTTACATATCTAGGATCAGTGGTAAATAGCAAATTATCCCTAGATCAGGAAATCAACATCCGGATTGGTAAGGCAGCAACAACAATGAACAGGTTAAGAAAAAGAGTCTGGGAGAACAGGAAGCTTACTGCCAAAACAAAAGTCCTTGTCTATCAAGCCTGTGTCCTTAGTACTCTTCTCTATGGCAGTGAAACCTGGACAACTTACTCACACCAAGAGAACAATTTAAACAGCTTTCATATGCGGTGTCTGCGAAGAATTCTTGGTATTAAGTGGCAAGACAAAATCACAAATA
Source organism: Cepaea hortensis (assembly GCA_963921405.1). NCBI lineage: Eukaryota > Metazoa > Mollusca > Gastropoda > Stylommatophora > Helicidae > Cepaea > Cepaea hortensis. Next base: position 17,679,958 of record OY992895.1, read on the forward strand.
CTGAAGTATTGGAAAGATCAGGTTGTGTGACAGTTTATTCCATGCTCAGTCTTCGTAGACTTAGATGGATAGGACATCTTAGGAGGATGGATGATGGTAGAATACCAAAAGATATCTTTTTTGGTGAATTACAGATGGGTAAGAGATCTCAGGGTCGGCCTCTACTACGATACAAAGATGTGTGTAAGCGGGACATGATTGATACAGGCATTGATAATGCACATTGGGAGCAAGTCGCCGCTGAACGTGTTGCATGGAGGGCAAATATCAGAAATGGAATAAAGTCAAAGGAGAAAATTATTGCAGAAAAGTCACACACCAAGCGTTTGAGACGTAAGATGGTGCATGATGGTGGAAATGACCACGTGTTCAGATGCACCCACTGTGAACGTACATTTACAGCGCAAATTGGCCTTATCAGTCACACTCGCTACCGCCATAGTTAAAAGTTATTATGCCTTTTTAAAGCACAAACTATCGTCTGTCAAGACGGCAAGGTGCCAATGGATGGATTACTTTATCATTATTAATATATAACCATCATCTCCCATGTTACCCCCCTTTCACATGTAAATGTGTTCAAGAAATGAAACATGCAAATGGGTATCTTCCCATGCTATAAACACAAAATATCACAGATATCTCCAGAGTAAACACAAGTACCCTTCTTTAAGATATCAAATTTAGTATACATGAGTGCGAGAAAGAAACAGGCAAAAGTGAGTGAACGTTGAATGAATGAACACAAAATCACAGATGTTTACCAAACCAATGAGATTGTAAATATTTATGTTGATACAAATGCTTGTTTTATTTTATTTTATTTTTTTTTTTTTTTAAAGGGAAAAGGAAAAAATGAATGAACCCTTATAATTAAGAATTAAAAAAAAAAGAAATAAGCAAGGAGAAAAAAGATAACCAACTCCTTTTACACCTACTATATTATTGAACAGTGCGGTTTGCAATTGTTTTTGTATGTACTTGCCATGTTTTAACACTATCCCTAAGAAAATCCTTTTAGCAAATGGAATCAAATGTTTGGAAAATGTGATCATTATCATAACTATTTTTATCATTGCGTTTATTAGCATTGCTGTTATCACCTTAGTAGTTTTATTCTTTGTCATTATTATTATAGATGTATTTCATGTAAACATTGCTGTTATTATCATTGCTGTTATTGTTATCACCCTTAGCAGTTTTATTCTTTGTCTTTTTTATTATTTATGTATTTGGTTGGTTATTTGCATTATTATCATTGTAATCATTATTAATATATATTGCTTTGGGCACTCTTCCGATTGACGGGTCTAAATAGTTCCACAGTGAATAAGTTAGGGTTTTGGAGTCAGGTCTTAGTCAGATATGACTGAGCTACCGTATAACAGTAGACGGTACTACCTGGTTTCTGTTAGCGCCGAACGTTGGGCGGCGCTTACCAAACCCGACACCCCACATTGTGCCAACGGCTTCGGGCGGAAGAGCGCAATTGGAAGGGTACAAGCCTTACCCTGGTGCGAGGAAATGCAAGCTAAAGACAAAATTGTCATGGCAGGGCAGACCAGGCCCTAAGCCTTGGTTGGCGACTGGTCTAGGATCGAAGCTCCGACAGGCGGACAGTTAGAGCATTGCTTTGCTGATCCGGCAGCTTCTGCAGCTTGTCTTGTTCCAGATGTAGGGGTGTTACCTTTCCTCTGGAGTGAACTAGGCAGGCCGAGAGAGGGATCATGCTGCATGGGCAACACATGATCTCTATATTTTAGCCCAGGCTTTGTGCTATGGAGAGGCAATAACTCCATCCCTGGTCTTAACTGGTCTCGGAATCAAAGCGAGAGGCAACTGTTACGGGTTATAAGTCCTTGTCAGTTGGCGTAGACATGGGGCGCCACGCGTTGCCTCTGACGGTGGGAGACACCTATAGGTGTCACTGATCAGCTACCGCCCGCCTCAAGCTGGGCAGCCCCCAGCCAATTGGGTGCTGATCCGCCACAGCCTGCCTGCTTCAATGGGTGCTTGGGGCTAGGACAAAATCTGAATCGCAGGCTGTAAAACCAATGCACCAGGTACAAACAAAAATATAAATAGAAACCTCAAGCTACGGCTTGCAACCTGGAACGTGAGAACCATGTGTCCAGGATTTTCCACTGACTTGACCAATATTGACGATGTGAGAAAAACGGCTGTGATTGATGCCGAACTCAATCGTCTTAACATTGATATTGCTGGCCTGCAGGAGACTCGCCTCGCTGAGGAAGGGTCACTCAGGGAAAACAACTACACCTTTTTCTGGAAGGGTAAAGGGCAGGCAGAAAAAAGGCAACACGGTGTGGGCTTTGCAGTGAAGAATTCGCTACTGGGAATGATTGAAATTCCAGCAGGAGGAAATGAAAGACTATTATCCCTGCGCTTGGCAACCTCTTGTGGGTTTGCCACCATTATTACTGCATATGCACCGACACTCTATTCCTCTGATGATGTGAAGGATTTGTTCTATGAGGAGTTAGACTCTGTGATCAAGGCAGTTCCAAAATCCGACTACATTTATATGCTCGGTGATTTCAATGCTCGTGTGGGCAAGGACTCGAGTTCATGGCCAGTGTGCCTTGGAAAATACAACATCGGTCGCATGAATGAAAATGGGCAAAGGCTGTTGGAGCATTGCACCAGTAATGACCTATGTATTACAAACTCTTTTTTTAAAACAAAAGAGATGCATAAGGTCACATGGAAACATCCAAGATCTGGCCATTGGCACCAGCTGGACTTCATCATCACACGGAGACAACATCTGAACCATATATCATTGACTCGTAGTTACCACAGTGCTGAATGTGATACGGATCATTCTTTGGTTGTTGCAAGGGTTAGACTGAGACCAAAGAGAATCTACACAGCTAAACACAAATCTAGCCCCAGGATTAATATTATTAACACTCATGATCCTGAAAAGTGCTTTCAGTTTCAACAGCAACTTGAAGACGCTTTCACTGATACACCAGAAAATTGTACAGTAAATGATAAATGGAATAAACTTAAGGAAACTCTTTGTAAAACTGCCGTAAAGGTTTACGGCACTGTGGATCATAAGAGGCAGGACTGGTTTGCGGCCAACAGCGAGACTCTGCAGCCCTTGATTGATAAGAAGAAGAAAGCTCTCTTAAGAAACAAGGAAAGACCAACGCGTAACACTCTGAGTGAGCTAAGGCAAGCTAGGAAGGATGTGCAAAAGGCTGCCAGGCAGTGTGCAAATGATTATTGGATCAAGTTATGTGAGTCCATTCAAATCGCAAGTGATAAGGGAGACATAAGAAGCATGTATGAAGGAATAAAGAAAGCCTGTGGTCCAGTGATCAAAAGAAGTGCACCATTGAAAACCTTGACTGGAGAAGTCATCACTGATAAGAAACAGCAGATGGACAGATGGGTAGAGCACTATTTGGAGCTTTACTCAAGTGAGACCAAACTAGCGGATAATGCCCTCAACGCCATAGAGGCTCTACCAACTCTTGACCACCTGGACACACTTCCCACCATAATAGAAGTTAAGTGTGCTATAAATGAACTTGCATCTGGCAAGGATCCAGGTAAGGATGGGATTCCAATAGAGGTTATCAGGAGTGGGCAAGACACACTCACTGTACAGATCCACCAGCTAATAGAGCTATGCTGGCGTGAAGGACAAGTCCCACAGGATTTCAAAGATTCAAGCATCATAACACTGTACAAGAACAAGGGCGATCGGAGCGACTGCAACAACTATAGGGGTATCTCACTTCTGTGTATTGTTGGAAAAGTATTTGCCAGAATTGTTCTGCGCAGACTTCAAGTCCTAGGAGATCAAGTCTACCCCGAATCACAGTGTGGCTTTCGACAGAACCGGTCTACCACTGATATGATATTCTCATTGCGACAAATGCAAGAAAAATGCCGTGAACAGAATCAACCACTGTTTATTGCCTTCATCGACCTCACAAAGGCATTTGATTTGGTCAGTCGTGAGGGTCTGTTCAAGGCACTAAAGAAGATTGGCTGCCCACCAACTCTTCTGTCCATTGTGGAATCGTTCCACACAGGCATGAAGGGTATAATCAAGTTTGATGGTGCAACTTCTGAAGAATTTGAAATCAAGAGTGGAGTTAAGCAAGGTTGTGTACTAGCTCCCACTCTCTTTGGAATATACTTTTCACTTCTACTGAAATATGCATTTCGTGATCAGGATGGTGGTATATACATTCACTCACGCTCAGATAGCGGCCTCTACAATGCTCAGAGATTGAAGGCTAAGACCAAAATTAGGAGGGTACTGATCAGAGAGTTGCTTTTTGCAGATGATGCTGCAGTTACGACCCACTCTGAGGAAGAATTGCAATGTCTACTATCTGCATTCTCCAATGCTTGTTCTGAATTTGGTTTAACAATTAGCAAAAAGAAGACACAGATTATGTCACAAGGTGCACATGGGGTACCATCAATCTTTATTGACGACGCCGAACTAGAGATAGTAGACCATTTTACATATCTAGGATCGGTGGTAAATAGCAAATTATCCCTAGATCAGGAAATCAACATCCGGATTGGTAAGGCAGCAACAACAATGAACAGGTTAAGAAAAAGAGTCTGGGAGAACAGGAAGCTTACTGCCAAAACAAAAGTCCTTGTCTATCAAGCCTGTGTCCTTAGTACTCTTCTCTATGGCAGTGAAACCTGGACATCTTACTCACACCAAGAGAACAATTTAAACAGCTTTCATATGCGGTGTCTGCGAAGAATTCTTGGTATTAAGTGGCAAGATAAAATCACAAATACTGAAGTATTGGAAAGATCAGGTTGTGTGACAGTTTATTCCATGCTCAGTCTTCGTAGACTTAGATGGATAGGACATCTTAGGCGGATGGATGATTGTAGAATACCAAAGGATATCTTTTTTGGTGAATTACAGATGGGTAAGAGATCTCAGGGTCGGCCTCTACTACGATACAAAGATGTGTGTAAGCGGGACATGATTGATACGGGCATTGATAATGCACATTGGGAGCAAGTCGCCGCTGAACGTGTTGCATGGAGGGCAAATATCAGAAATGGAATAAAGTCAAAGGAGAAAATTATTGCAGAAAAGTCACACACCAAGCGTTTGAGACGTAAGATGGTGCATGATGGTGGAAATGACCACGTGTTCACATGCACCCACTGTGAACGGACATTTACAGCGCAAATTGGCCTTATCAGTCACACTCGCTACCTTCATAGTTAAAAGTTATTATGCCTTTTTAAAGCACAAACTATCGTCTGCCAAGACGGCAAGGTGCCAATGATGATGAAGTTAGGGTTAAGGGTTAGGGTCAGTGTTAGTTTAACACTAACCCTAACCCTTAACCCCTGACCTATTCACTGCGGAACTATTTAGACCGGTCAATCGGAAGAGTGCCTGGCTTTGTAAACCCGTAAACTGTCACATCCCCCTTTCCCACCTTTTTGATACTGTGATTGTTGTTTTCTGCTGCCGCCCTCACCGGTTGTTTGTAAACAGTTTTGCACCGCCATGTTTCATCAACACCGAGGGGTGGCGATGGTACTTGGTAGGAGTTTTGGAGCTGACAGGAGAGCGAGGGCAGGGAAAATAAAAACGGCGCACTATCACCACGCGTTTTGTTTTGAAATATTTCCTTACAACAATGTCAATGAAGAAATGTTCAAATGTATAAAATGTTGGAAATTTTGCGCATATGTCACCTACACGTCCACATGCAACGCTCTGTAAAAACACGAACAATACAATTCGCAACGATTGTAACACTCAATAAAAGTTTAAAAAAAAAAAAAACATTATTTCCGCCGCTAGTGTTACATGTTCATCTGACGGCCGGAATAAAACCATCAAAGACAACTTTACGAGGGAAGAAATGTCTAGCCTGCACAAGCTAGAATAAAACCATCAAACACAACTTTACGAGGCAAGAAATGTCTAGCCTGCACAAGCAGATTTACTATTCAGATAATACACGGACGATTAATATGACTACAGACATGTCTTGCTTCCTACAGAGATTGCTAAACTTGTTCCCAAGACCCATTTAATGTCCGAGACAGAATGGCCAAGCATCGGTGTCCAGCAAAGTCAAGGATGGATACATTATATGAGGCATGGCCCAGAGCCACATGTGCTGCTGTTCAAAAGGAAGCTAAAAGGAAATTAAAGCACATCTTTACAGACTTATTTTTTTATCTTCTCCACTTGTCACTGCTGCGGTTGTTTTTTTTTTTTTTTTTTTTTGCATCACATGGATACCTCACTATTTCTTTTGTATATAATTTATTTTTGTTTGGGTTTTTTGGTTTCAGTTAAATGTCACAATTTATTAATAAATTGTATACTAACATTTAAATGAAAAACCTTATGGAATGAATGTTTATGCATTGCAGAAAATTCACGTGTTTTATATTAAAAGCCTTGTAAAATAAAAAAATAAAAAATGTATTTGTACCAATTGTTGTCACATCATCGTCGAGCCGCACAGCGTTGCGGCCGGTCGTCAGCACAGTCGTAGGAAAACAAGAGCAGCATGCACCAAATGCTGCACAAATGCACCAATCCTGATGGTGATTTCCCTCGATCGGGAAATCGACATCAGGATTGGCAAGGCAGCAACAACAATGAACATGTTTGCAAAAAGAGTCTGGGAGAACAGGAAGAAGCTTACTACCAAAGCAGAAGTCCTTGTCTACCAAGTATGTGTCCTTAGTACTCTTCATTTTGGCAGTGAAACCTGGACAACTTACTCACGCCAAGAAAAACGTTTAAACAGCTTTCATATGCGGTGCCTACGAAGAATACTTGGTATTATGTGGCAAGACATAATCACAAATACTGAAGTATTGGAAAGATCAGGTTGTGTGACGGTGTGTTCCATGCTCAGTCTTCGTAGACTTAGATAGATAGGACATGTTAGGAGGATTGATGATGGTAGAATACCAAAGGACATCTTTTTTGGTGAATTACATATGGGTAGGAGATCTCAGGGTCGGCCTCTACTATGATACAAAGATGTGTGTAAGCTGGACATGATTAATACAGCCATTGATAATGCACATTGGGAGCAAGTCGCCGCTGAACGTGTTGCATGGAGGGCAACTATCAGAAATTGAATAAAGAGAAAGGAGAAAATGATTGCAGATAAAGCACACACAGAGCGTGAGAGATGTAAGATGGTGAATGATGGTGGAAATGACCATGTGTTCACATGCATCCACTTTGGACAAACATTTACAGTGCGAATTTGCCTTATCAGCCACATTCGCCACAGCCATGGGGTGTAGTTTCTTTGCCATTTTGAAGCACAATGTACCAAACTATCGTCTGTCAAGACGGAAAGGTGCCATTTTAAAAATTTAATTCCTCCAAAACAGACAATCACAGACGTAAATATACAGATAAGACATTTTATATTTAGTAAGACAATACACAGCATAAGCATACAACCCCCATACAGGACAAGGAACAAGGAGGAATAGCACTTCCGGACATACATAAAAAAATACAAGCACCTAGAATCAGCCGCATAGGTAATATTAGCAGACATCAAGAACACCATTGATTAGCATTATATTAAATAACACACAAATAAAATATCTCACAAAATTAAACAATACATCATCACATCATCAAGGAATACGGCCAACTTTTTATCACACTTGTATACAGGCAATACAAGGACATGAACATTTAATACAGGAAACAATACAGGAAATATACAAACAATTAGTTAGTAAACAAGCACCATCACTTCTACTGAGAATAAAAAGCGGACAAAATATTTCATGTCAGACTACACATCCAACTTTTCCAACTTACACAACATACACATCACACCTAAGGCAAAAGAGGTTTAAGAATATTCCCATTTACTTGTTTATTACACAGTGGTATTTAGTTTTACCTTGTGATAACCATAATCTGCGTATTCTTACAATTTAATAATAACCCAAGCTGTTCACTTGTGCAAGAACCGCATCTACTAAATGTTGCAGAATCTGCTCATTGTCTTCGGTCAATACTGTATCATCTGCAAATCTAATGCTATTTATTTTTCTTTCAACTGTGGTGATTCCTTTCATATCTTCTACATTTCTGAAAATATTTTCACTGTACAGGGAAAAAAGGATCTGGGGACATTCTAGGAGACTGCAATAAATGCTATTCTTGGCATCTTTAAAGAAGATAGTTTGCCATTGCTTTCCTTCTTAGCAGTGACCATACTGGTCGATGACCGTAGCCATTGCCTCCCAAAAAAGAAGAGATCCTCTGCCTACCGTCGTGAAGTTGGAGACCATAACCTACAACTATCTGTTGACTGCTCTTCAACTTTATCCACCACCTACACCCATGGCTTCACGTAACCCTGATCGGGGAGATAGACGGGTACACCACCTTGCCCAAGGGTGTCCTGTAGGCTAGCCGAGGGAAGGAGGCACCTTACTTCTCCTTTAATAGAGGATACCCCTACCCCACCACCCATTATTACAACATGGCAGTATTTCAAGGGACATTACTAAAAATCATTCAAGTATTATTTGATTTAAATATGTGATTCTTAATAACTGAGAATGTGTCTTATATTTTGATATAATATACATAGAAATTAACGACAGTTAGATGCGTCAGAAATATCGGAGTAATAATTTTAGGGTACCTTTACAGTTTGTATAAAAGTAAAGGCTTTGTTTTAGGTATTTGAGAATTTTACAAACCATTTTTGTATTTCTCCTCCATATTATATTAAATGTCTTATTTTTGTTACCGTGCTTATAACGTCAAGGCTTTCGATATTTTTGTCTGGCCTATAAAAGGCCAACAATCCTAAATATTCAGCACCCTGTATTGTTATCTGATGCAGCTAACTTCATACATTCCATAGACTCTCTCTCTCTCTCTCTCTCTCTCTCTCTCTCTCTCTCTCTCTCTCTCTCTCCCCCTCCCTCCCTCCCGTGTGAACGCTCATCAAACGCCATATATGCCTGTTTTGCAGTTCTGTAAAATTGTATGCTTGTGAGATGTTCAATGTTTGGAAAATTTTGTAGGTACGTACCATTTTCAGAAAGCAAGGGTGAATGAGAATACTTAGAGAATAAAGAATTTCTATTGACAAATTTTATGATGCATGTGGGCAAATGTTTAAGACACCACCCTCATCAACACGTAATATGTAAGTAATTACACCATGCCATGAATGTAATATTTTCATGTGTATATGCATGTATGCCGGTCTCTCTGGCCGAGGGGTTACAACAATTTCTCCGTAATCCCGTTTATCACGCAGAGTCTCGTAGCGGGCGAGAGCTGGAAGCGGTTCGACCCCCACTGGTGACTTGCGGGATAACTGAGCCGGCCGCTCAGAAAGCAATGGCAAACTACTGAGCGTAATCTTGCCAAGAAATCAACATACAGCTGAAAGATGCTGGTGTTGACACCGATGTCCTGTAAAGGATATGCAAAACATTTTTTTTATATGAATGTATATGTTGTATTTGCTCTCCTTCCCCCCCCCCCCTCCCCCGAACACAAATGTTTACAGCTATGTTCATAAGCAATGTGTAAGTTTTTTCCTGCTTAATTAACATTTGATGCATGCGATGATCGTTGTATTTAAACATTGTTATTATTATTTCATTCAAAAAACAAAAATGTGATGGGCCGGTTTCAGGCCATATACCTTGGGATGGGAGGAGGCAGATAAATATGTTCCATGGACAAGCCTGCCGGTAGACGTGGGCGGTCATGTCTCGCCTTCTCACTCGATCACCAGAGCCGTGGATCACCCGAGTTTTCTTGTCTCAACCATGCCACTTGGTCAAGCCATCCAGGTACTTACTTCACTGTCTTTCTCTTGTTCTTTCGTCCTCAATCTTGCCAGTTGTCACCAAGCTCTTCGATGTATGTCTTCTCATAACGTGACCATAATGGTTGACTGTCTACGTCTAATTTCTCTAATCAGTTTACAATTTGCATTTGTTTCTTCTAGGACTTGGTCATTTTTCTTGTCCTGCGTTCTTTGAATGTTCCTGTCTGTCCATGGCGTTCTTTGAATGTTCCTGTCTGTCCATGGCGTTCTTTGAATGTTCCTGTCTGTCCATGGCGTTCTTTGAATGTTCCTGTCTGTCCATGGCGTTCATTGAATGTTCCTGTCTGTCCATGGCGTTCTTTGAATGTTCCTGTCTGTCCATGGCGTTCTTTGAATGTTCCTATCTGTCCATGGAGTTCTTTGAATTTTCCTAAGAAACCACATTTACACAGTCATCAGAGGTTTTTCAACCTGTTTACTCATTGTCCACGACTCAAATCTATACAAAAGCATAGTTTCTATGTAGTATCTCAACACTCTTTTTCTCGTTGCAAATGACATATTTTTATTGGTCAGTATGTTTTCCATCTTAGTTTAGTTGAGTTTAGTCGACAAATCAACATCACGTCTCAAGGGTGTACTCTTAAGTGCTCCGTTTTACTCCTAACTCAATCCTGAGTACGGATAATCTCAGCCCAGTGTACGAACTCCGTAGCACCGGCGAAGATCCTGAAATACTTTGGGTAAATCTTTAACTCAAAATTTTGCCCTGGCAGCGCCGTTTGGCTACTCTTTTTAGATTTCTAACGGCAAAGGGATATTTTACCTGGGCAACAATACACACGGTGTCCGATCTCACTACCCAGAGACCAGGCGAAATTTTGTTTCTAAAAGTCCACGTGAACAAATCCCGGCCCTCATCGGGACTTAAACCAGGGACTTCCAGCACTCGACGCGGACACCATACTTCGAGTACACTCAGCCCCTTTCCATCTTGCAAAAGGCTACCTTCGCTATGGTGTTTCTTGTTCTAATCTCGTCAAGACATTTCCCATCAGATGTTATGACTGCTCCGAGATAATTGTAACAATGTACTTGTTTAAATAATATTCCCATGTACTTGTATATTATTTTTCAAATATCCATTACAGGACATTGCAGTCAACACCAGCATTTTTAAGCTGCTGTTGATGTCTTGGCAAGATTATGTCCAGTATTTTGCCATTGTTTTCTGAGCGACCGGCTCACATACCCCCGTAAATAACCAACACGACGCGATCCGCTACCTAATCTCGCGCAGCTGCGTTTCCCACGTGAATATACGGAATTACGGAGAAAGTCCTTAACCTCTTCACCAGAGAGACCGGTATTTGTGTATTACATTGTGGTATTTCGTTCTTCCTAAAGGAAATCCAAAGAACAAATATTTCAAGAAACAAATAAAGATCGTAAACTGAATAGCCATTGACGTAGACGGTCAAAATGTTTTGGATATGTTGTGAGAAGAAATGAATCAGAGAACTGGTGACAACTGACAAGATCGAAGGGAAGAGACCAAGGGGAAGACCTAGAAGTAAATACCTGGATGGCTTGGCCACGTGGCATGGCCGAGACAGGAACACAGAGCTGATCCACGACTCTGGTGATAGAGTGAGATGGCAGAACATGACAGCCGACGCTTATCGGCATGGCACATGATGAATGGATGGAATGACAACCACAGTCTGCGTCTTCTTACAATTTAATTATAAACCCAGTTGTTCACTGTGTGCAACAACCGCATTTACTAAATGTTGCAGATCCTGCTCATTGTCTTCAGTCAATACTGTATCATCTGCAAATCTAATGTTATTGATGTTTCGTACTCCAATGGTGATTCTTTTCATGTCTTCTGCATTTCTCAAAATATTGTCACGGTACAAGTAAAAAAAAATCTGTGGACTTTCTATGAGACTGCAATACATGCTATTGTTGGCATTTTTGAAGAAGGTAGTTTGCCATTGCTTTCCTTCTTAGCAGTGACCATACTGGTCTATGACTGTAGCCATTGCTTTCCTTCTTAGCAGTGACCATGCTGGTCTATGACCGTAGCCATTGTCTCACAGAAACAGGATATCCTCTAGCTACCGTCGTGAAGTTTGAGACCATAACCTACAACTATCTGTTGGGTGCTCTTCATCTTCATCCATCACCTGCTACATGGCTTCACGTAACACTGATCGGGGGGTCTATACGGGTTCTCCATCTGGCCTAAAGGGTGTGCAGTAGGATAGCGGAGGGAAGGAGGCACATTTCCTTCCCTTTGATAGGAAACACTCCTAGCCCACCACCCAGCATAACATGAAAGTTATTTCAAGGGACATTACTAAAAATAGCTTAAATGTTTTATGTGATTTAAATAACTGAGTATTTTTCTACATTTTGATGTTAGTTTACGTAGAAATTAACGAAAGTTACAGACTGCGGAATAATCGTGTAAGAATTTTAAGCGATCTTTTAAGTGTATGTAAAAGTAACGGCTCTATTTTAAGTATTTGATAATTTTATAAAGCATTTTGTCTATTTGCCCTCGATAATATATATTAAAGGTCCTATTTTTTTAAAAAGTCGACAAGTATACTTTCAAGAATATTTGTCAGTCTTGCAAAAGGCTAAAAATCCTAAATATCCAGCACCTTGTATTGTTATCTAATGCAGCTAACTTCATACATTCCCTAGACTTGCCCTCTCTCTCTCTCTCTCTCTCTCTCTCTCTCTCTCTCTCTCTCTTTCTCTCTCTCTCTCTGTCAAGCAAACGCCATATATTCCTGTTTCGTAGTTTACTTTGTAAACTGGGATGCTTGTTGGGATGTTCAAAGTATGGACAATTGTGTTGGTACATATCATGTTCAGAAAGCAAAGGTGAATGAGAATAATTGGAGTATAAAAGGTTGAGTGATACCGTTAAACTTGTTTAAATAAAACTGAATGTGAATGAGAATACTTGGAGTATGAAAGAATTTCTATTGAAAGATTTTAGTATGCATTAGAGCAAATGACTACTACACTACCGCCTGGAACGTCAAGTATTATTTCCCCACATTGTCAAAGAACATTTCGAGCCAAAATAGGCCTTACCAGCCATCTTAGAACTCACGGGTCCATACATTCAACCCCACTAGATGAAATGAAGGATCATCATCATTGTGATGGTCAAACAACACTACACCACCGTCATCAAAACGTAATATATAGGTAATTAAACCATGCCGTGGATGTAATACTATCATGTGCATATGAATGTATATGTTGTATATACTACAAAGCAGTTGTATTATCCACACTGCTATATGCTTGTGAAACCTGGACTGCTTATCAGCCACACGCTAGAAAATTAAACCACTTCCACACAATCTGCCTTAGGAAGTTACTGAAGATTAAATGGAAAGACAAGATCCCAGACACTGAAGTCCTAGAAAGAGCGTCCATGCCCAGTATCCACACTTTACTAATGCAGAATCAGATTAGCTCGGCTGGTCCTTGACGCGCATGCCAGATCACAGGCTCCTTAAATGAATTTTTCACGGCGAGTTGCGTCGTGGTAAACGCTCCCAAGGTGGCCAGAGGAAACGCTATAAAGACACTCTGAAAATCTCACTGAATGCTTTTGGAATTCATCATGACACCTGGCAGACTGCAGCCAGAGACCGAAATTCGTGGCGTGCATCATTACGCAAGGGTGCAGTCACGTGTGACGCAACCAGGACTGCAAGAGCTGTGAAGAAAAGGCAGGACAGAAAAACCACTGCAGGAAATCCTCCTCCAGAAACGTCAAACAATCTTTGTCTACATTTTCAAAGAACATTTCGAGCCAAAATAGGCCTCATCGGCCACCTTAGAACTCACGGCTCCATACTTTCAACCCCACTGGATGAAATGAATGGTCATCATCATTCTTGATGGACAGACAACATATGTTGTATTCGAAAATGTAAAAACATCAACACACACAATGCACCTTGTAAATACGAACTTCGTTGTATGAAATAGACGTTTATTTCTTCTTCAGCATTCCGAACCATTGAGGTTTTAATGGTCATATTATCTATTTGTATGTGGCCATAATTTTTAGCCGGTCCTTCTCTTTAAATTACCATACATTCTGTCTTATCTTGGTTGGTAACCATCCCCCATCTGTTAAGCTGTTTCCTTTAAGTGAGTCAATATTTCCAATGTCTTTTGTTCATTTTCCCCTATAATATCTATATCATCTGAATAACCCAGCAGACTGGATGTTCCTCCAATAGCACATTCCTCCTTTACCTTCCTAACAATTTTCTCTAGAGCTAGATTGAAAAGGAGCGGCGCTATTGCATCACCCTGTTTCAAGCCAGATGTTATTTGGAAAGGGTCTGATTTTCTGCCTTTATATGTTACTATATTATAAGTATCTTCCATGCATAGTCTGGTCATGTTGATTAACTTCCTTGGTATTCCAAAATCCTGCATAGTATTCCATAGACTATTCCTATGGAATCTATCATAAGCCTTTTTAAAATCCACAAAAATGTTATGTCTTTTATATTCCCAATTTTTCTCGGCTAATTGTCGTAAGATAAATATCTGATCTATAGTTGAACTATTTTGTCTAAAACCCGCTTGGTAGTCACCACCTAATATGTCTTCTGAATATGGTTATAGTCTATTTAGTAATACTGCGGATAGTATCTTATATTTTATGGACAGTAGTGATATCCTCTATAATTTTCACATTGGAACTTGTCTCCTTTCTTAACAATGGGAATCAATAAAGACTATTTCCAGTCATGGGGTAATTCTTCTGTAATTCTGCAATTCTGTAATTTCTTATCATAACTTGACCAAAAATGGTGACTGTCTACGTGTAATTTCTCTAATCATTTTACAATTTTCATTTGTTTCTTTTATGACGTTGTCAGAGTCCAACAGGGGACAGCGATGCAGGGACATCGTTACGACCGCCAGGCGACTTAGCTCCCAGTAAGGGATGCAACAACTTCGTTGCGCCGCCAGGCGAATAGGAGTTACCGGCCTGCGAGATCGCTGGCTGACCAGCGGTCAGGCCGCCAACGCAAGACGCACGCCTGCCACGTGACGCCACGTCAGGCAGGAGGCAAGTTGCGAACCAGGTCCAGACAGCTCTGGGGACACGGTACAGGACGGACGTGTGATTGAGAGAAATGCGTTGTATGGTTTCTGTATTGAAAGGCGAGTGTCTGGACATCTTGCGAGTCAGACTTGTGAACTGTATTGTGGATGTAAGTTGTAAAGTATCCATTATATATTGTTGTGATCATCATTCTGTATTTGATATGTTAATAAATCCATTGAATGGTGTATCGTTGAGTCTTACGTCAAATCACGTTGTATTTGTACTGTCTCACACTTGTTAGGAAAGCGAGCCAAGTTTAAGACTCTGACATGTGTGAACGTGGAGGGCTCGTCCCACTTTAATTTAGTTAGATTTGAACGTAGCTCGTCCTTTTTGAACATGAAGGTCTCGTCCAGCTTTAATTTAGTTAGATTTAAACCTAAATGTGATCATGGAAGGCTCATTTTGATTGTTACTACATTATTTAAACATGTGTAAGACCATTTGTAAACGTACAATGCATACATTTTGTTTGATCCTGTAAGCGTGTAAAACATTTGTGATTTGTGAAACTTGTCACCGTTTTGACCTTGTCGACATTGTGATCTTGTCGCCATTTTGACCTTGTCGCCATCTTGTAAACTTGATGTCTATGTCCTTACTGAATGTCATCTTGATGTAAGTGATGTGTCATCAATGTTGTAGAGTGTTAAGATACTTGTAGATTGTCTTTGTGCATTGAGTTTGTGGAACGCGGAAAGTGTTTGGAAAGAAAGTAACGTGTATTAAAAAAAAAACTGTTGACGGACAAACTTACGACATACAATTACACTCAACGCCATACAAATCTAATCAACACTTAGTGACAAGCAGGCACACACCAACAAATAGACGCTAATTTATCTTCTTCCAAAATAAAAGCAGTTTTTTCCGTACCATCCGAAACCTTGCCGTAGAGGTCATATACGATTCGAAGTAGCGACCCTACAGTTCCTAGCCCGATTTCCAACCGTTCTTCACCGCATCCAGGGCACTTGAGTATAATTTTTTTCTTTTCGTATACTTTAAAAATGCATTTTTAGGCACATATAGTCCATATAAACAAATTGTAAATTGTTACTTACTAACCACTTATTACATATAGTGTGTGGCTGGTATTTCATTGACATTTTTTCATCATGTCTTCATTAAATGATTTCATTGATATGGGGTTAAAATTGAAGTTAGCAGGTGATGAGTTAACAAAGTGGAGTGAGAATAAATACTCTGAATACCTTCGCGAGAAAGCTAATGAACGCGATGAAAGGGCAGCAGAACGAGCTGCCAAGCAAGCCGAATTAGAACTGGCTGCAAAGCAAGCTGAGATGGATAGCGAACTAAAGAAGGCAGAAACAGCCTTAAAGCAAGCTGAGATAGATAGTGAGCTGAAGAAGGCAGAAATAGCAGCTCAAAGTAATAGAGAAGAACTGGAGTTACAGTTGAAGATAAAACAACTTGACACTGAGACTGCCATTAACAAAGAGTCTAAGAAATCTGAAAGACTGGAGAAAGAAAACCAGTATAAGAAATATCAAGGTATTGTACGTAATTATACCTCGGGTGACTGCATCGCAGCCTTTACCCAAAATTTTGAAACTTTAATGGAACATTATCAAGTTCCACTGTCTGAATGGAATATTGTGTACATGAGGAGTTTGTCAGGGGAACCTCTTAAAGTTATTGAAACCATCCCCAAAGACCTCAGAAAAGATTACCATTATCTGAAATCCAAGATTATGGCACATTTTATGTTAGATGAGGCAGGTTACAGAGAACAATTCAGTAAATTGAGCCCAAAACCGACTCAAACGTTCTCTGACTACCTCTGCTTAGTCCGAGATATTTTCACCAAATGGACGTCAGCAGCCAAAATTGAAAAAAGTTATCAGAGATTGGAAGATCTAATCATTAGAGACAAAATTGTATCATCTATTCCTTCAGCCTTTGCTAAATTTTTGTTAGAGAATGAATGCTCTAGTGTGGATGAGATTGAAAGACAGGGTCGGCTTACTACACAGCCAACAAACATTGCTTTGCTACTGAAGATACTAACATTAACTTTGTAGCAGCGGCTAATTATGACAAACAACCCTATAGTAGGCAGAAACCTCATAGGCCTACCTCTGAGAAATTTAATCATTGCATTTATTGTAAATATTCACATCATCAGGGTGAAATGTGCGATCAGAACCCAGGGTACCATACTTACTTATTAAACATGGTAAACAGACAAGACAAGGAACGTAAATCCTTTAAAAACTCACGAAAATGTTTCCTCTGCAAGGCATGGGGACACCATCGGAAAGATTGTAAGGGCAGGCATATGACCAACAAAGCAAATGCCGCCTTGTTTGATAGTTCGTCTTCTGATGAAGAAGAGCCAGAGAAACATCATGTGAACTCAGCACAGGCTTTTGACATATTCAACGCAAACCATTGCTCTGTTTGTAACACCTTCTATGAAGATGGTATTTTAACATGCGGTCATGCCATCCCTATTGCCAATGAAGAAGCTAATTTGGTAGTAGACTCAAAAGGCAGAATAAACATCCATCACGGATATGTAAATGGCAAATCTGCTACAGTCCTTCGCGACACGGGGAGTTCACTCATTGGCCTGAAGAGAACGTTCATAATGCCTACAGACTATACAGGCAGGCACGTAACATGTAGAACATTCTCAGGCAATATTGAGAAATACCCATTAGCATGGGCATATATTGAAACACCTTTCCTCACTGGGAAAGTAAAGTGCGCTGCACTAACCAGTCCAGTTTGTGATATAATTATTGGTAATTTACCTGAGGTAAATGATAAACCTCATGACATAACATCTGTATGTATTGATGATACCATAACATCACCATCAAATGTCATCATTGAAAATGTCACACCACCTATTGATTGTAAAGTAGCTAATGTAGCACTAAGTTCTCATGACATCATTGAAACTGTTGTTCCATCATCATCTGACATCATTGAGTGTGTGAACGCAGTAACGAGAGCTACTGCTAGAGTGCAAGATGAAATAAATCAAACTGAGGCGATACAATTGCTCAGCCCAGTTTCACTACCTACTAACACCATGAAGGAAGCATTTGTAACAGCCCAAAAAGCTGATCCTTCATTGTCAAAGTACTTTGACCTGATCGGCCGAAAGCCAAAAGTAACCAAGAATGCAAAATGGCATTTTGCTATGAAAAATGATATACTCACCAGGTATTACACCAGAGGTGACAATACCACAGAGCAAACTGTTTTGCCAACTAGTTATCGCAAGCAAGCCTTACATATTGCACACGATATACCTCTTGCAGGACATATGGCATACGTTAAGACCAGATCAAGGTTATTGACACAATTTCACTGGCCAAAATTTTGCAATGACATTAAAGAATATTGCAGAAGTTGTGACACCTGCCAGAAACTGGTTAAAAAAGGTAAACACCCACAGGCAAAGTTACAAGTTACCGACTTAGACAGTCGACCTTTTGAAAAGTTATCGGTTGACATAGTGGGCCCTCTTAGTCATACAACAACTAGAGGGAATAAATTTATTCTAACTGTTATTGATACATGTAGTCGCTGGCCAGAAGCTATTCCGTTAAAGAACATAACTGCCAATGACATAATGGAAGTGTTCTTCCATATTTTTTCTAGGATAGGTTTTCCAGATACTATCCAATCTGATAGGGGCACTCAGTTTATTGCCGCATCCACCCAAGCGTTCACCAAAATGTTGGGAGTGAAGCAGTGTTTCAATTCACCCTACCATCCTCACAGTAGGGGAGTAATAGAGAAGTTTAACGGGGATCTCAAGCACATGCTTGCAAAAGTAACGCAAGAACACCCCAACAACTGGGATGTATATCTACCAGCTATTCTTTTTGCTTATCGCGAGGTACCACATGCTAGCACCGGTTTCTCTCCTTTTGAACTCATCTATGGTGCCAAACCACGTGGCCCATTGACCATTTACCACCAAATGTTAACTGACTCTACACCAGTACTTAAACCCATATCATCATACTTATATGTTACATCATTGCGTGAAAGAATCATCAAATCTTGTGTTATTGCAAAGAATGCACTAAAACTATCTGGTGCTACTTATAGACAGTATGCTGACAAAGGTAACCGGACAATAACATTGACACCTGGACAAGACATTCTTCTGCTACTACCTAGTGACAGACACCTACTGACTGAGTCTTGGCAGGGACCTTTTAAAGTGACGAGACAGATTTCACCTGTAGACTACGAAATCCTTATAAAAGACAAACACAAAATATTTCACATAAATATGCTAAGACCATACCACAACAGAGACAACGAACAGGACGATACGACAGCTTGTACAGTGATAATAGATCACGAAGACGACGATGCTAGTGACGAAATTCCAACACCTGCATTAGACACGACAGACTGCTTGAAGGAGATCAAAATCAACCCAAAGTTAACTCAAGCAGAGACAGACAGGTGCAAACAACTTATACAACAGTACAACACCATCTTTTCCAACAACCCAGGACAAACAGAATTAGTACAGCATCGCATCACACTCACATCAAACACACCCATTAGATGCAGACCATACACCATCCCATTACATTACAAAGAGCATTTACATCTAGAAATCATCAACTTAGAGAAAAATAACATCATAAGACGATCCCAATCAGACTACTCATCTCCCATGGTCATAGTCCGCAAAAAGGACAATACAATAAGACTGTGCATCGACTACCGAAAACTGAATAAAATAACTGTTCTATATCTTGAGCCAATGGCAAACACTGACGATCTTTTGACAGAACTGACAGACGCTAGGTTCTTTACGACGTTAGACATGACGAAAGGTTATTGGCAGATTGCTGTAGACGAACAGAGCAGACATCTGACAGCATTTGCCACACCTTGGGGACTATACGAATGGTGCAAACTTCCATTTGGGCTTGTTAACGCCCCAGCCACATTTGTACGGATGACACGACTACTTCTAGTAGACATTCCTAACATAATCTGCTATATCGACGACATATGTATTCACACAGAGACAATGACTGAGCACATTAAGACTTTAGACCAGACATTTGAACGGATCAGACAGCACGGACTGACAGTGAAGCCTGCAAAAGTAGACATAGCCTACCAGGAAATAACATTCTTGGGTTACAAAATATCCAATGGCTTTGTCACGACAGACGATAAAATTGTGTCCAAGATACTAAAACTCTCACTTCCGACTACTAAAAAACAAGCCAGAAGTTTGTTGGGCTTAATAAATTACTACCGGCAGTTTATTCCTGATTTTTCTGAACTGACCGAGGTATTTACTAATCTACTAACAAAAGATAAACCAGAGAAAATTGTACACGATCAATGCCTAAAAATTGCATTTCATAAAGTTCTATCATGTTTTTCTGATAAGAATGAACGCAATCTTATCCTTAAATTGCCCGATATCCGTTTACCTTTCAAATTACGCACAGATGCTAGCTCCGTGGCGATTGGAGCAGTCCTGTTGCAGGAGTATAACAACATTCTCCACCCCGTTTATTTTGTATCCAGGAAGCTGAAGGCCCGAGAGCGGGCATGGTCCATTCCTCAATTGGAAGCCCTAGCTTTAGTAGTAGGTATTACAAAATTGTCTAGATTTCTTCTAGGACGCCATTTCATCGTAGAATCGGACAGCAGCCCCTTACGATGGATGAATTCAGGAGTGCCGTCGAACCATATGGTAGCGCGTTGGTCTTTGAAACTCCAAGATTATAGCTTTGAGGTTCGACACATCCCAGGCAAAACCAATTCAATTGCCGATCTTTTGTCACGTTGCCCGACCGACCCAGTGAGCACCAATGTCTGAGTGCAGTATGTAGAAATACACTCAGACCGACACAGCCATTTAGCAGTGAATAGTGGTTTTTCATTCACAAAAAGCTGTGTAATGTCTACAATATTGTGATAGGGATTACTCCCGTTATATATAGTGTTCATATTTTACTAGTTCATGTAGTGATTGTCGTGTATAAATGTGCAGTATGTGGTAGAAAGCGAACTATATTAATTGTAGATAATACGTACAAGAACAGTGTCACATTCGCACTTACCTGAAGCGAATTATCCAACTTCACAGTGACAACTTCGTGTGGAATCTTCCAGGAACATTTTAATTACGAGTGTGAAAGTAAAAACTGAACAGTGACGACTTTTCTACACCTTTGCAGTGAACCGAAATCTTTAATGTTCGACTGAAACATCTAACACATGAACATTCGATCCTAATCCAGAAGATTGTGTAGCAACATCTAACACGAACTTTGAGAACATTGTACCTTCCTTAAACTACATCAAACCGGAACAGGTGTGTTCTAAAAGCTTTACCAGCAGCTGATTTTAGTGTTCGTGTGTACTTCCGGATTAATTAGAAATTTAGAACAAAAATAGCAGACAACATATAAAAGAAGAAAAAGTTTTGACGATTCTAAAATGTTTAGGATTCTATAAAATTGAATACACGAATTGTGTGTTTATTTATTTCTCTAATGTAATCTAAGAATCATATCTTGATTAACGTATTCATATTACCGACTTTTTTCTCGTTAATATGAAGAAACGTCAAGCAATGACACTAAGAAATTAAATAGTTATTGTAAATTATTGTGTGTCACTAATGTTAAAATTACTTCCCTTTCATTTATTGTTATTACATTTTCACACAAAGGGCCATAATTTGAAATGTATATGCTAATGTGTTGTGTGTAATATAACATGTTGTTGTTAAAGTGTTGACACCACAGGCAGGCATCTACTGGGCATGGCAGAGTGTTGCCAACATTGTACGCCAACACAAGAACTCCTGGCCAAGTAGGGACAGGGTTGGAGTGTTTTATACGACTTATATAAAGCCGTATTTCAGTCTGGCTAGATGGTTTTTGTTCCAAGAACCATATTATTCTTTTTTTTTCAAATTGCTGCGAGGTAGATGCGTGAAGCTGGTACTACTGATCTGACTGGGTGATAATACAATTGAGGTAACCAGCCATCGAGAGGGTGAAGCCTGATATGTGTTAAACATGAAGAACCACATGTCTTTGTACCCAACTCCCAGTGCTTATATATTTCTATGCCATGTGTGTATTTTGATAACGTTGTGTATAACAATAGAAAGGTAGACTCTGACAAGGGTATACTATTAACCCAACAGGTACAGACATTATACATGAAAGACGACATCTTTCATGGATTTTACCGGGGGAGCGTGTCAGAGTCCAACAGGGGACAGCGATGCAGGGACATCGTTACGACCGCCAGGCGACTTAGCTCCCAGTAAGGGATGCAACAACTTCGTTGCGCCGCCAGGCGAATAGGAGTTACCGGCCTGCGAGATCGCTGGCTGACCAGCGGTCAGGCCGCCAACGCAAGACGCACGCCTGCCACGTGACGCCACGTCAGGCAGGAGGCAAGTTGCGAACCAGGTCCAGACAGCTCTGGGGACACGGTACAGGACGGACGTGTGATTGAGAGAAAGGCGTTGTATGGTTTCTGTATTGAAAGGCGAGTGTCTGGACATCTTGCGAGTCAGACTTGTGAACTGTATTGTGGATGTAAGTTGTAAAGTATCCATTATATATTGTTGTGATCATCATTCTGTATTTGATATGTTAATAAATCCATTGAATGGTGTATCGTTGAGTCTTACGTCAAATCACGTTGTATTTGTACTTGTTAGGAAAGCGAGCCAAGTTTAAGACTCTGACAGACGTGGTCATTGGTTTTTCTGTCCGTCCATGGTATTCTTTGCATTTACCTAAGAAACCACATTTCCACAGCCATCAGATGTTTTTTTTTCAGCCTGCTTGCTCATTGTCCACGCTTCACATCCATACAAAAGCGCAGGCTCTATGTAGCACCTCAACAATCTTTTTCTCGTTGCAAATGACATATTTTTATTGATTAATATATTTTCCATCTTAATTTAGTTGAGTTTAGTGAGATGGCAGAACATGACCGCCGACGCTTATCGGCGTGGCACATGATCGATGAATGGAATGACAAACCACAATCTGTTAGTTAGTTAGTTAGTTAGTTAGTCGACAGATCATCCTCGTTGCACATCGGACCATTCAGTCCATAAGTGCTCGGGTCCCCTCCTCAGCAAATCCCGCAGCGTGTAGCGGCTAACGACGCCAGTTCTGTGTTGGTTTATCAATCTTCTTTGGCTTCCTGCGTAGTGTTCTTGTTTGGCCACCCCTCTTTTAATTTGCTGCTCTCGCAGTCTGGCCATTGTTGTAGATTCACAGTCATCACTTGGTTCTTGCAAAAGTCTCACTTCTCGTAGAGCATTCAGAATGTCAGCCTGGTCCATGGCGCGTCCGCCCTCCACAGTAGCCTCACCTGCGAGCTTGTCAGCCCGCTCATTTCCTTGTACTCCCGCATGCCCTGGCACGAAGATAAAACTAATCTTTGCCAGCCGAGACCGCTTCAGAGGCAGCAACCATTCTCTTCGGATCGACCCCTCCTCTATCCTCTTGATCATGTTCATTGAGTCGCTAAGGAAACAAGCCCTAGTGAATGTCTGTGTCTCGAGCCATGTTATTGCTTTACTTACTGCCATGACTTCCATGGTCAGGCTACTTGTGGTTTCAGTGAAAGCACCAGAGTCCTCCTTCACAATTCTCCCTCCGGCCCGAGCTGTAAAGGCCCATGAGCTTCTCACATGTCGGACGACCGACCCATCTGTGTAGATGACCGCGTCACTGTCTAGCGAATTCTCGAAAATCAACGCTTGTACTTCAGCCTCCACAGCAGCCGGATTTTCTTGTCTGCATTTTCTATCTAGTTGGATGCAAACTGAAAAGGATGTGCAGAAGTCTGTTGGCACTTGCACCCACTCCTCGCCAGGTTCTAAGTCCTCAAGTGAACACACCTGTTGAAGAATGTCTTCGGCTTGACCCATCCACGACCGTCCTCTTTTTAACCTGCTGCCCTTCACCTTCCTAATTTCACTATGCAGTGGATGCTGTGTGTTTGCGTTAATTCTGAGGTAGGCGCGTGCCCTGCAAACTTGCATTCTCTCTTCAATGGTTGGAAAATCAAGAAGGTAGCGCATCGCCCTGCATGCTGTATCTCTTGTACATCCAAGAATAATGCGCATAGCTTCATTCTGTATCCTTTCCATCCTTTCTATCTGCTTATGGCTGAGAGTCAGGATTGCCATTGCATACTCCAAAACAGACATGACCAGCCCCTCGTACAGAAGACATAGATGGCGCTGCTCACAGTTTGCTGCCGCCATCACCCGCATCGCTGCCAAACCCCGCTTGGCCTTTGTTATCACCTGGTCTATGTGCACATTATAAGCAAGGCTTCGATCAAACCGTATCCCCAGGTAATTCATTGCCTGCGTTCTTTCCACCGTATCTGAACACAGCATTACAGTTGGTGTTGGATTGTTGACAATATGATTATTCAACGAGAACCAAGTCACTGTTGCCTTTGTTGGGTTGACCATTGCCCCAGCTTCATCACACCAAGTACTTATGCGATTGAGTTCGGTTTGTAGTTCCACAGCAACCTCCTCTCTATCCTTACCCTGACGATACACTAAAACATCATCGGCATATGACAATGTCCTGCCAGGTCCAGTGATCTGCTCACTGGTGATTCTCACTGTGTAGGCGTTGAACAGTACCGGAGATAATGGTGATCCCTGTGGTAGGCCAGGATATATTGTTGTTGGTTCCGAAGTCCAACTGCCACATCTAAAAACTACTTTCCGTTGGAAGAGGGCTGCAGCGATCCAACTAAGGAGGAATGGACTTACGTTTAGTTCAAGAAGCTGAAACATTAAAAAATCCAGTGGTACTCTGTTGTATGCGTCCTCAAGATCAATCGCTGCAGCAACGGTTTCAGTGCCTGAGTGGAAACCTTCATAGACATCGTGGGCAAAGACTGCTGCATTGGTCCAGGTTTCTCTTTTTGGACGGTACCCACCCAGGGTAGGTGGGAAAACACCTTGCCTCTCTAGTTGGCTTGATATTTTCCTGGCAATTACCTTCTCCAGCAACTTGCCTATTGTATTCTGCATGGTTATAATTCGATATCCCTGAATTTTTTTGTGGTCTTTGTCAGGCTTCGGCAAGGGAATCAGATAGCTGTGTAACCATTCCTCCTTGATGCTAGCACTCCCTATACTGTTGTTGTACATGTCTGCTAGTTTCTCTAGCTCATTGTCGGTACACCTATTTATGTCGTCGTATCTTATGCCATCAGGCTGTGTCTTCTTACAATTTAATTATAAACCCAGTTGTTCACTGTGTGCAACAACCGCATATACTAAATGGTGCAGATCCTGCTCATTGTCTTCAGTCAATACTTCATCATCTGCAAATCTAATGTTATTGATGTTTCGTACTCCAATGGTGATTCCTTTCATATCTTCTGCATTTCTCAAAATAGTGTCACGGTACAGGGAACAAAGATCTGGGGACTTTCTATGAGACTGCAATACATGCTATTCTTGTCATTTCTGAAGAAGGTAGTTTGCCATTGCTTTCCTTCTTAGCAGTGACCATACTGGTCTATGACCGTAGCCATTGCTTTCCTTCTTAGCAGTGACCATACTGGTCTACGACCGTAGCCATTGCTTTCCTTCTTAGCAGTGACCATACTGGTCTATGACCGTAGCCATTGTCTCACAGAAAAAGGATATCCTCTAGCTACCGTCGTGAAGTTTGAGACCATAACCTACAACTATCTGTTGGGTGCTCTTCAACTTCATCCACCACCTGCTACATAGCTTCACGTAACCCTGATCAGGGGGTCTAAACGGGTACTCCATCTTGCCTAAAGGGTGTGCAGTAGGATAGCGGAGGGAAGGAGGAACATTTCCTTTCCTTTGATAGGGAACACCCCTAACCCGCCACCCAGTAGAACATAAAAGTTATTTCAAGGGACATTACTAATAACAGCATACATGTATAATGTGATTTAAATAACTGAGTATTTGTCTTATATTTTGATTATAGTTTACATAGAAAATAACGACAGTGAAAGGCCGCGGATAAAAAGTGTAATAATTTTAAGCGATCTTATAAGTTTATGTAAAAGTAATGGCACTATTTTAGAGGTTTGATAATTTAATAAAGCATTTTGTCTATTTGCCCTCGATAATATATACTATAGGTCCTATTATTTTTAATTCAACATACCATTACATTGAATTAAACTTCAAAGAATCTTTGTCCGGCCTGTAAAAGGCTGAAAATCCTAAATATACAGTACCTTGTATTGTTATCTAATGCAGCTAACTTCATACATTCCTTTGACTTTCTCTCTCTCTCTCTCTCTCTCTCTCTCTCTCTCTCTCTCTCTCTCCCCCCCCCCTCCCCCATGTGAACGCTCAAACAAACGCCATATATTTCTGTTTTGCAGTTTAATTTGTAAAATGGGATGCTTGTTGGGATGTTCAATGTATGGAAAATTTTATAGGTACATACCATTTTCAGAAAGCAACGGTGAATGAGAATAATTGGTGTATGAAAGATTCAGTCATACAGCTAAACTTGTTTAAATAAAACTAAGTGTGAATGAGAATACTTGGTGTATGAAAGAATTTCTATTGAAAGATTTTAGTATGCATTAATGCAAATGATTACTCCAACATCATCATCATCATCACCATCATCGTCATCATCATCATCATCATCATCTTCCACTTCTGCCGTCAAGCGTCGTGGTGAGGAATAATTTACGTTCCAGCGCCCATCATCAACACGTAATATATAGGTAATTATAATTATAATAATGAATGTAATATTATCATGCGTGAATGTATGTATATGTTGTATTCGAAAACGTAAAAACAAAAACACACACAAAGCGCCTTGTAAATACAAAATACTTAGTACGAAATAAACGTTTAAAAAAAAAAAAAGAATCAGCACTTTGGATTGTTTCACGGCATGTTGGCTAAGATCAAAGTGTAGTATCTGTTCTTGTATGACGTCAGTGATTAAGGGTAGCCTGACTTATCTGCACTTGATCTGGCCATGGCCACCCGCAGAGGTGGACATCACAATGACAAAGGGACTTGGAACCTTATGGGACGGCTCTAGGCCCTGGAGAACCCTGAGCCCTAAAAGTTAAGCAGACTTTTAATATTCAGGACACTCAAACACAAATGTTTACAGCTAGGTTCAGAAGCAAAGTGTAAGTGTTTCCCTCCTTAATTAACATTTGACACGTGTAATTATCGCTGTTTTGTTTTTTTAACATTGTTGTTATTATTTCATTCACAAAACACAAATGTGATGGGTCTGTTTCAGGCCATAAACCGTAATAAAAGAATGAATCTCACTTCTCGTCCTCGTGACTAAGATCAAAGTGTAGTATCCGCACTTAATCTTCCGAGGACTACATGCAAAGGCGGTCATCCGACTGACAAATAGGGACGTTTGACCTGATGGGGCGGGTCTGAATCCCTTGTGAACCGCGAGCCCTTGTTTAACAACATTACTACTTAACACGATTCGATGCACTTTGGGTAAACCCTTATGAAAACCTTATTTCATTTAAAACATTCAACATATTTTACAGACTCTTCTATGTGTTTTGTTTGAGCAGAGTGTCTAATTTTGGTAAAAACTTGGTTGATGATTGTAATTTGGTGGCGCATATATGTTCACTATGCTGTATGCATGTATAGTTTTTTCTATCTGTGTTATGCAGATTCGTCCCTGGTCATCCGTCTGTGTTCTAATAATATTCTACATGTCTGATGTGTGCAGTATAGCTGTTCATGACCCGATTTTGTGTAGCCCAAACTAAAGCATGAATGTCTGAGACCTAGCTGTGTAGTTATTTGTTGTGCGAATGTTTCTGAATATATGTTTGTTTCTTGTAGTAGTATAAAGTCTGGTTTATGTTTCCATATGAGTATGATGATGTGTTGTAATTGTGTACGCAGACCACACATATTTAAAGTAATAATAATTATATCACTAGTAATCGTAATTTGAGTAAAATAAGAAAAGGAGATACACTTACTAGATTTATTAGCAAAGCAAGTTGTTTTCCAAGATGGACATGTCTAGGCTAGGAAGTCTTCCATTAACAAATGTTTATACACGTGGAACGTCTTGATACTAGTTCTTGTCACTTGCGTCGGTGTCCTTGAAGAGAGTGTCGTGTATACTGCATGTGGCTTCTTCGTCGTCTATTTGTTCCTCCTTTTTGTTCTTCCTGTTGGTTTTCCTTTGTCTTGTGACTGTAGCAACTCTATTGGGGTTGGTTTTAGAACTGATAAAGGATGTCACCCATCTATCTTAAAAGTACTCAACTGGTGATTCTGCAGACCCCTTGGACCCAATGATTACAACACATGCACTGGGCAGTCACCTTAGACTGGTTTTCAAAACATAACTCATCTTCCCCCCTTTAATTAACTTAAAACAACACACCATACAACACACAACACACCATACAACACACAACACACCACACACCACACAACACAAAACACAACACACCACACAACACACAACATAGAATAGAGTTCCATTGTACAGATAAGGTAGGCTACCAACACGACAAGTAGAATTGTGCAGAAGCTCAGAAGGGTCTTAGCAGGTTCGTCATAGAAGTGGACTTCATTGTATCTGTCCGTCACGTCGGTTCCACACACTTCACCTTGTTCAATAATAGTGTCGTAAGTTATCCTTCCTTACTTTAGTGTCGTCCCTGAAGTGAGGAGAATCAACACCCACATTATTATTAACCCAACATTATTGTCCTAGAGAAACCACCAGACTCCGTTCACAAAACTCCGTCAGTCTGCAGACACCTCTTTCTCACTCTCACTCACCCGTAGATCATGCACCCTCTCACTCTTCCCCAACACAACATACTCAACAACTCTTGCTCTAACAAATAAATGCAAAATAATTTATTAAAGCACAGAGTATGTGTGTGAGAAGTGTGTGTGTGTGTGTGTGTGTGTGTGTGTGTAATGTGTAGAATGTATGTCGAATTCTATTGTGTCTGTAGATTCAAAGCAGCAGATCAGGAGCTAAGTCAGATGATCATCATAGCAAGGGTACGCCACAGCATGATAGCTTAGTACGTGTACACCACACCCGGTGATGCGTCTCTTCTTCCAGACGTTGACTTTCTCCGGGATCCACTGGGTCGACTAGATGCATGATCCACCAAGAATAGTTAGTATATAACCTTAATCATGGATCTGTCACTCACTGTAAAGACTAAGGTCCCTATAACTCAAATAAGTACGGATCGCTGTACTGTGAAAACTAGGTTTCAATGTCACAGGTCTCACATTTGTTCTAATCCATGTTCATAGATTGTCACACACAAACTGTTCTAAAGTACTTCTTCACGGTACTAAATTATTCCACGAGAACTTCATGTTCGAATGTCTTTCTCTAGACTAAATTATTCTCAAGAACTTCATGTTCAAATGTCTTTCTCTAGACTCTAATGTTCAGTGGTATGTGGTGAAGAAATTAGTATCCCCCAACCTGGGTGAATCCCTATTGTAAAAGAATCGTTTATAATATTTCTCTCACTTGAGCCCGGTTCGTATGAACCCTCTGGATTCTAGGCCTAGCATAAACAGTGCTGATTGTACTTTCTTCTTGGTATTTATTCATCTTATAAAATCAAGTGAATGTTCATTGAATGTTCTTCTTAAGGAGAGTTGACCTCCATCAAACCCAGTGTAGAGCTTCCTCATAGACGTAGGGGAACCTGTCAGAGAAAGAGACCACATCTGGTGAAGGCCGCCTGATACTAATCCCTACTAGCTGAATGTAGGCCTACTGCCTTGCTCAGAGAGTTATCAGTGAACTAATCTCTGTCAAGGATCAGAGTGTCTCATCCCTTAAATATGAAAATGGTTAAGACAAGGAAAGATCAATAACTGAGTGCAGAACCCCAGTGGACAACCCACTGAAAGATCCCACCATTGGATACTTTCCCCATCCCCCAACCAATTCCTAATCTCTCCAAATATCACCCTGCTACACTATTCACACTAGCAGAGCTAATCATCACTTCACTACTCTAACTAGTTTTATCAAGGCAACTGCTTATATTAATTAGGCTTAAATATACTATCAATACTACCTTACGCACTACCGCATCATTCCTGGATGGCCTCTACACTTTGCCATAAAGACACATATTATTTAATTTTTAATTAATCTAACACTGTAGAGCTCTCTGAACTTCCTAACTGCGGGAACAAACACGTCAATCCTAGTCAATTCTCTTGGCCACGCTAATGTACACAAGTCTTGTATCTGTCAAGAGCTGGGAGTGTTCCAGTGAAGTCTTTGATGTCATGCAGGTGTCCCCCAAGGGCACTAACTATTTCCAGAAATCTTATGTCCCCTTGGTTAAATCAATGCCAGAGTGATTTCCCTTGTTGCAACATCCAAAACAAGGTAGCGAGTTCCTGCATTCTCCCAACAACGGGTTTCAATAACAAGCCGCCAATTCGTTTGATGTCGGAGAATTCTCAAGAACCGACGGTACTGTTTCATCCCGCGAGTTGGGCAATTCTACTTGGATCCGACTTGTTTTTCTTACTGTTTGAGGCCTTGAAAACATGCCATGAATTAGACTGTTTGTATTATCATCATCTGGTTAATCCACAGTGACTTCATGACAGATAGTCTTTCCAGGAATCCTCCAGGTTATCGACAGTTCTGCACTCCACTTGGATCACTTCTGGTTAGCTTTCTGGTTTTTCCTTTTTCCTCTTTTGAGGCTAAGCTGGATACTGATTCAACTTTGGAGTTTGAGTGTTCAGCAGTTCGTAAAGATCTTCACTATCACTGCTCATGCTATTAAGCCATTTTCTCAGGGCCTAGTGGTATTTGTTAACTGATCGACTTTAGTTCGATGATATGGAATGTCCGTAGTCCTATTCCCAAGTCTGTGCAAGGAGGCAGGAGGGATTTGGCAATTGTCTTTGATAATACTCGTGCCTCACAGTCACCTGGGGATAATTATAATCTATGGATATTCCCCAAAGTCTCTGATGCTGTCCTTCATTGGAGATTCAGAATTATCAGGAGTGCGCGACATTGGACTTAATGACTGTTGACATCCAAACATGTAATAAATATTGATAAACTTCATACCTTCCGTGTCCCAAACCTTTGATAGAATGGTGGGTTAGTGTCCAGTAATTTCTTCAGTTAGATATATTCTTCATGAACGTACCATTTCTGATAGTTGTCTAAACATAATCTTCACGTAGGGGACCTGTGAATATATACAGAACCTCAGGGTAGTATATGGTTTAACTCAACTTTAATATGACAGTATCACCCCCCCCCCTTGTATGCCCAAACTGTTATTGATAATTGGCATAATTATTTGCCTCTATTTTTACCAAAACGTTTTTGTAGCATGTTACTTTCTATAGATGAAAGGCTCAGAGAAGAAAAAGCTGGCTTAAGACCAAAACGGTCATGTATAAACCTCATTTTCACTCTTAGTGTAATCATTGAAGACTCCGTAGAATTCCAATCGAAATTAATCACCAACTTTGTCGACCTTCAAAAAGCCTTCGACAGTATCCACCGTCCTTCACTTTGGAATCTACTTAATATCTATGGTTTCCCTACCAAATATACCAACATCATTAAATCTTTCTATAAAGAGACACGTTGCTGCGTGAGAATGAATCAGGCAATTCTGACTGGTTCTCAGTGGAAACGGGAGTGAAACAGGGTTGCGTCTTGTCACCGATGCTCTTTGTAATAGCTATCGATTGGGTCATGCGCAAATGCACAAACAACACAAATAGGGGTATCCATTGGGTTGACTAAATGCTTAGTTAGTGCTGAACTTTGCCGACGACATAGTGCTTTTGAGTTCAACACACCCAGATGCCCAAGAGAAAATAAACTATCTCCAAAACGTTTCAGGACAAATTGGTCTCCAGATTAACACCACAAAGACAAAAACTATTGATCTCACCAACAGTTCAGACGACACCAAATTAAACAACCATGTTCTGGAAAAAGTCAACAGCTTCACATACATAGGAAGCAAAATGTCTTCTAGAGGAGACTCACCACCAGAAATATTATCTAGAATCGCACTGGCTTCTGGTGCCTTCAATAAACTGTCAAACATCTGGAAGTCAAAGACACTCAGCCAACATTCGAAACTTATATATTATATATTATACGAATCAACGGTAGCTTTAGATTTAAAAAAAAATAGACAATTTTGAGAACAAATGTCTTAGAAGAATTCTAAACCTCCACTAGACAGATTTCAAAACCAGTACGCAAATAAGACAAGAGGCTAAGCAAGATATTGTATCCAATTTTATAAGAAAACGCCGTTGGAACTACGTCGGCCATGTACTCAGAATGGACAAGTCAAGACTCCCTTACCAAGCCCTCATATGATCACCGGTAAGGAAAAGAAAACTGGGAAGACCAAGAGAGACCCTGCGTAGAACCATCATCAGAGAAGGCTCATTCAACGGCCAAGTGAACTTCCTGGATCTACAACAGGTAGCAGCGAACCGCCAGACATGGTGAGCCATGACTTCTGCCTTATGTGCCGCCTTAGGCCCAAGAGGAAAGACTAACTAACTAACTATAATTATCTATAGACCCAAATATTCTGGCGTTCTGAACAAGAACTTGGACCAAGAAATGTCCCGTTTGAGTCTTTGATCTGGATGGGAGAAGCAGAGTTGGCTGTCATCATGAGTTATGGGTTGTACACTGATCTGGTGTTATGTTCTTGCACCCTTCTGCCATTCTGTACATGTATGGTTTACCCCCATAGTTTACCTTTGCCTTCTTCATTAAGTTACTTAATTAATGCGATGGTTTTATTTTCCATCCCTTTTAGTGGGTTGGTAAAGCATTCTTAGTTATAAAGGTATCTTAGATCTTTCCATTATTAGCTAGGAAGTTATATGATTGCTATAGTGTGGGTCTTCAGTATATAGAAATAGAGTTCCCTATCTTTCTATATAAAAGTCTGTCTGGTATAATAGTGCTATTTGGTAGGGAGCGTGCTTCATAGCTTCAGTGCATCACCCCATCTGGCACATGATATTGAATGTAGCACGTCAGCGAATTATGCCGATTTTGGTTTTATTTTGAAGCTTACGGGATTATGAAGCTCGTTTCCTATATTCCCCTTCGATTACTCCCATTGTCAGCTCATTCCTTAATGGTTATGCTCTATGATGGTCTCAGGTTCAGCTACGGTGTAGTTTTATTATAATGGGTCACAGGCATGCTAACGCACAGCCGGTCGTGACGTCATCTGCGCTTGCTTACTTCAGACCAGCTGTTAGAACGTTGTTGTGTGAAGAGCCTCAGGGACCACCTTGTTCATAGTCGCCTCCCTACAGATACCTCATCTGTGGGTACATTTAAATGCCACCGTAATAATTGTCTGACATGTCCACACGTTTTTCAGACACCGGCAGTCACATTCCCCAGAGACACCTTCTCCTTGAAAGATTCTTTCACGTGTTCATCCCGCAATCTTATATATGTTATCATCTGCAAACGATGTGACATGAAATATACTGGTCAAATTTGCAGACGCTTTGCCGACCGCTTTAGGGAATACCTTGACAAACCTGTCCCCAACCATTTTAATTATCCTACTCACAATGGAGTCGATGATGTTTGGTAATACTCGCGTGTGACAGTGTCTAACCTGTCTAGTGACAGCAGTAGTCTTCTGTCTGAACGTTTTCTCTTCTTTGGATTGCTGACGATTTGAAAACCCTCATAGTCTTCATTTTTTAGATTGTTTTCTTGTGTGTTGTTTTCTTGTGTGTTGTTTTGTTGTGTGTCCCTGTCTTCTTGTGTGTCTATTTGACTATTACACAGGGATATTTTTTTTCACGTGGACTTCTAATAATAAAATTTCCCCTGGTCTGTGGGTAGTAAGATCGGACGCCCGTGTGTATTGTTGCGCACGTAAAAAATCCCTTGGCAGTTGGAAGTCGAAAGAAAGTAGCCTAACGGCGCTGCCCGGGAAAAATTTCGAGTTAAACATCTACCCAAGTATTTTCAAGATCCTCGCCGGTGCTTCGGAGTTCGTGCACTGAGCTCAGTTTCTCCAGACTCAGATTTGAATTAGGAGGAGAACGGAGCACATATGGTTTGCACCCGTGTGCCGTGATGTTAATCTATCGACTAAACTAAACTAAACTAAACTAGACTATTAAACGTGTGAATCAGTTCTGTTCTTTTCTGTGGAGGAGTTTCTCGAATGAAAGACGGGAAATGTTCTTTACTGTGTACATCAATTGCATCTGTTGGTGTTATCAGTGGTCGTCTGCTAGGACATGTATTTGCCCATTGGTTATCTTGACCACACGTAGGGTACTTGGCCTTTCTCCCGGCATCGTAATCAATACGCCGTGATTATTGTTAATAACCCCATGTGTTTAGATCCGTATGTAATTGGGCACTTCCTTTTTGGGTTGCAGAGTGCACTCCACTTACCATCCCCATTGTTCAGCCTGAAGACCCCAGCCTTATCCTCCCCTGTAAATCTGTGCACCAGTTTTCTAACTCATTCAGGGGTAATCATGACAGGCAACTAGTGTGCGGTCAGCCAGTCTCTTTCTTTCTCTAGATTGTCTAGTGATATATCTACCCCTAGGCTTGGTAAAGTGAACTTTGTTCGTGTAACTTGTCATACACGGGTTTCTGTCCTTCTGTTGACAGGTGAAAGTACCACCTAGTGGGAACCTCGAACCTGTGCAGGTCGATGATTCTCCCAGAAGCACACCGCCTGGACCAGTTAAGGCACAAACAATAAAAGCTGGTGTCGATCTCGCCGCTGCCCCAGGATCATTAATAGAACAAACTACAGTACCAGGCTGGTGAAGGTGGTTAACTTCGTGGTCGTTCCTTGGAACGGCAAATGTATCGATGTTTGGATTCATATTAATAATTTGTTGTTTTCGGTAATAATAATTCCAAAGAAAAACTCACAATATCTTTTAGAATATCAATTCCAAATAAAAACGCACAATATGCTCTTGAAAATTTAATTAAAAAATAGTGACTAATCCGGTATTTAAATAGCTTAAATTGACACATCAGAACATTCCACCAAAAGAAAAGAATGATCAAATCAGTCAGAAGGCCACCAAACCCTACTCAAGATGACTACCACGTTATGGACAAACCAGAACAGGTCATTATTCTGCGCCTCAGAATAGGGCACAATAGATTACGCAACCACACGTATACAAAATTCAAGATTGGTGACTCAGCCATGTGCACATGTGGTTTGGCGTCGCAGACAGCAGAGCACATACTCCAGGACTGCCCAAGCTACAACATATACAGGCAAACCTCCTGGCCTAGAGAGACAATAGTGAATGATAAACTATATGGACCTCTGAGTGAACTAAAAAAGTCTGTTAGATTCATACAAGAGACAACATTGCAGTTATAAACATATTTCAAGCGAACGAAAGAAAAGACATGTCAGAAAATCTGCTTCCAACAATGCCAACTCACAATTTTGCCAAAGTGTTTGTCAACTCTGTATCGAGAATATATGAACAGTGGTTGTGACAGTTAGTCAGTTGCATATCCTTTACAGGGCGTCGCAGTCAACACCAGCATATTTTTAGTTTTGCTGTTGTAATCTCTTGGCAAATTTACGTTCAGTAGTTTGCCATTGCTTTTTGAACGACCGGCACCCAAACCATTTTCGTAAAACAGAAAAACAAGGCGGTCTGTTGCCAAACTCCCACAGCTGTATGTCGAACGCGGGTTTGCGGGATTGCGAACTGCGTCCTTGAACCCTTCGCCACGGAGTAGGCTGGTTGTGATAGTGCACATGGGATTTGCGCTCTTATGTAAAGGTGATTGTTGTCCAAAAGCGGGTTCTCCTTTATCAGGAGAAGTATTTCATACATTGGCACCTTGCCGTCTTGACAGACGATAGTTTGTGCTTTAAAAAGGCATAATAACTTTTAACTATGGCGGTAGCGAGTGTGACTGATAAGGCCAATTTGCGCTGTAAATGTCCGTTCACAGTGGGTGCATGTGAACACGTGGTCATTTCCACCTTCATGCACCATCTTACGTCTCAAACGCTTGGTGTGTGACTTTTCTGCAATAATTTTCTCCTTTGACTTTATTCCATTTCTGATATTTGCCCTCCATGCAACACGTTCAGCGGCGACTTGCTCCCAATGTGCATTATCAATGCCTGTATCAATCATGTCCCGCTTACACACATCTTTGTATCGTAGTAGAGGCCGACCCTGAGATCTCTTACCCATCTGTAATTCACCAAAAAAGATATCCTTTGGTATTCTACCATCATCCATCCTCCTAAGATGGCCTATCCATCTAAGTCTACGAAGACTGAGCATGGAATAAACTGTCACACAACCTGATCTTTCCAATACTTCAGTATTTGTGATTTTGTCTTGCCACTTAATACCAAGAATTCTTCGCAGACACCGCATATGAAAGCTGTTTAAATTGTTCTCTTGGTGTGAGTAAGTTGTCCAGGTTTCACTGCCATAGAGAAGAGTACTAAGGACACAGGCTTGATAGACAAGGACTTTTGTTTTGGCAGTAAGCTTCCTGTTCTCCCAGACTCTTTTTCTTAACCTGTTCATTGTTGTTGCTGCCTTACCAATCCGGATGTTGATTTCCTGATCTAGGGATTGTACTATAATTATTTAAATCAAAAAGCACATTTATGTTACTTTGAGTAATGTCCCTTTGATATTTTTTGTTCCCCATTCGCTAGATTTTCAACCTAGGCCATGCCCATATAAGAGTGGTGAGGGGATACATAAAGCCTGTTCTTTTGTATGGATGTGAAACTTGGACAATGTGCAGTCAGGCTGAAAAACATTTGATGGCTACAGAAATGTGGTTTCTGAGGAAAATGCAAAGAATACCATGGACAGATAGAAAAACCAGTGATCAAGTACTACAGGAGACAAATGGAAATCGTAAATTGATTAGAGAAATTTGACGAAGACATGTTATGAGAAGAAATGGATTGGAGAACTTATTGACAACTGGCACGATCCAGGGGAACAGACCAAAAGGAAGATCGAGTGGAAAATACCTGGATGGCTTGGCCACATGGCATGGACTAGACAGGAACACTGAGCTGATCCACGACTCTGGTGATCGAGTGAAATGGCTGGTAATGACCGCCCACGCTTTCCGGCATGGCACATGATTGATTGTAGTCCATACACACTATTTCTAGTAGTGCATGTGGGCTTGCTTTCCCTAATACCAGTGTCTTTCGCCATCAAGCGAACCCACTCCGACTTCAGAGGAACTTGTAATTTACATTCCCAAATCAAGAACGAGAGGTCAACATTTTAGTCCGACTGTCCGGTGTAGGGGTTGAAGCCCTTACCTCGGCATCAGCACACCGGATGTTTAAGAACATGCGTTCTTTTCCATTCAGCCATGCTGACCCTCATGTTCCTTGATATAAGTGTTATGTTGTTATGTCCCTTTCGACTATTACAATTGGATGTGTTCCTTGTAAAGTGGTTTTATTTACAAAACAGTATATTTTGCTTACCTACAAAACAGTGCGTATTTTCACAGTGCTTTGTGTGTTTTATACATTTTGCGAATGCAACATATACATTCATATACACATATGATAATATTATATTCTCGACGTGGTTGAATCACCTAGACATTACTTATTGATGTTATGTCCTATTTGGTTGATTCTTAGTGCTTGTATTTTTGTGTATAAGTCTTGTAGTGCCATTTGTCCTTGTTTCGTATCCTGTATTAGTGTTTTGTGTTGTATACTGTGAATTATTTTGCTGAAAGTGAAATTTAAATATTGAGCACAACCCACTACTGGCAACGCCGATCGCATTCTGGTATGAACCTAAGGCCTATCCACGTCAATATGGAAGCACTAAACTCGAGTTTCGCACTCGTTTGAGCTCGTCAGTAGTGCATATCCTTGACCGGATCCGGAAACAGTCTCGGATCACGCGTGTGAAGCGGGTGTGTAACCACGCGGCACACACTGGACACACCAAATTATTACAACAGAACATCACAACGCTACCCATCATAGGCTATGCTCAAAGTGAAAGTGAAATGTCTGATGTCTTTGCATATGTCTGTGATTGTTTGTTTTGGGGATATAACACTGTACCTAAATATATTATCATTGTTTATTTTGGGGATATAACACTGTAACTAAATATATTATCTTAGGAATGATGGAACTGCTTACAACTGAACTTCTCCCAAAAATTGTTGATATCTTGTATTTGTATCTATTCAGAATGTCTTAATTTGTTTTGTCAGTGAATGACATGTTTCTGTGTGTGTTTTTGTGGCATCGCATGGAAATGTGATCCAATATATTTTTATGTTGTTCATGACTGTTAGATCCAGGGGTAAATCCGCTTTATTCTTCCACTTTTCCAGACCCATTTTTGAATTTTGACCCCAATGTCTTCACCAAACTATCTGAAGTTGTGGAGTATATTTACAATGGATGTGTATGTTGTAGGGGAGAAAGCGGTGTCATTTGCATAAGCAATTAGTTTCCGCTCTCCAGACTCATGTATGAATGTTCCTTTAATGTTGGTGTCCTCACTGATTGCTTCTAGGAGTGGTTCTGGTGTGAGTACATACATGATTGGTGATAGTGGACTCCCGTTTATTACAGATCTTGTGATCCTGAAACTCGCCGTGAGTAAATGACTCACCAGTAACTTACTTTGAGAATTTGTATACAAGATTTGTATCCACTGTCTATAATACTGTCCTATGTTATAGTGTGTTAGTGCTTTGTGTGAATATTATTGTGACATTCTGTCAAAAATCTTCTCCTGGTCCAGCGACAAGAGGGAGGGTAGACAGTCTGTCTGTCTGGAGGGTGTATGTGATGATATCTCTAATGAATTGTGTATGTTTGGTTTATGTTTCTGTATTTAATACTGCACTATTGGTCTGGGTGTATGAGTGATAGCAAGAACGTTTGTATTTTGTTTGAAAGTGTGTATTGTTAGTTTATACGAGCATGAGGTGTGTCATGTTTTGTACATAATCTGTATGTTGGAGTAGGGTCCTGATGAATTTCCAATGTGGTGATCATTTTGAGGGCCGCGTATTTTTAATATATGTACTGGTGTATGATAGTACTGCTTTGTGATCTGTGAATGTTTATGTTTCTTGTATGTATTTTATTTGAGCAGAGTGACTAATTTTGGTAAAAAATTGGTTGATGATTGTAATTTCTTGGTGCATGTATGTTCACAATGGTGTATGCATGTATAATAATATTTTCTAACTGTATTATGTAGAAAGCAATGGCAAACTACTGAGCATAATCTTTCCAAGAAATCAATCAGCTGAAAGATGCTGATATTGACAGCGTTGTCCTGTAAGTTGAGTTGAGTTGAGTTAAGAACCGACATCACCGCCCTCAGTACATTCCCATACTACTAATCGTTCCCACCGCTATCTGATTAAAAGTTCTCCTGGTCTTCCCTCTCAGTTTCTAGATTCTTCCAGAACCCCTGCCGATCCCCCGCAATCTCATTCTATCCACATAAGGGTTCTCAATCTGTTCCTCCGCCTTCCCCACCCGGTCCCACAAGCGCACAACCACCTGCCCTTGTCCATAGGCAAACTACCACCAAGAGGTGCATTCCCTGCTAGTCTATCAGCCTTTTCATTCCCCCGTACCCCCCGCATGGCCAGGGCAAAATATCCATACAACTCTCACAATCTGTGACCTTTGAAGCGACGAGAGCCATTCCTGTAAAGGACATGCGAATTAAAAAAAACATATGCAGATTTGTCCCTGGTCATCCGTGGTTGTCCTAATAATATCTCACCTGTCTGATGTCTACAGATCCCCTCCTCAGTAAATCTCGCAGCGTGTAACCGTTCACGACAACAGCTCTGTGTTGGTTTATTAATCTTCTTTGGTTCCTACATAGTGTTCTTGTTTGGTGTGAGGTTTTTTTGTGGGTTTATAGAGAATTACAGAAGTTCTAATGAGTGAAGTTCTATAAAGTATATCTCTCTATAAAAGATACAGGTTAGTAACAGCAAGTGTTGTCTAGAGGTATTGATATTTATTCTCGCATAACCCTTGTAGAGAAACCATTCAGAATTTTGGCTCATCGAGTACCCCCACTGTGAGAAATTAGACACAAGTTAAGTTCTATACAGAATTATTTATAGATGATTTCTCTTCTAGGCCATATATATATATATATATATATATATATATATATATATATATATATATATATATATAGAGAGAGAGAGAGAGAGAGAGAGAGAGAGAGAGAGAGAGAGAGAGATCTTGGCAGTTAGCCACAGTAACCAATGAAAGCAGTTCTCTCATCTTCCAGCTGACTGTGCTCTGATCGCCAACCTCATTTTTGATCTCATTACTTATTTCAAGTGACACAAGACACTTGGACAAATGATCACATTGACAATTGTACCATTGTAGTGAACATAAACAACAATGACTGTATTCTACACTGGTTGAACAAGACATCAACATGAGAAGATCTTGACAACAGTTGGACAAACATTCACAAAGAATGATCACACCAACAGGTTAGACAAGTCATACATCATGGAAGATACTTGACAACAACCACACAAACTTTCACAATCTCTGTAACCAACCACAACAGTAGAGTAACAGTCACCATGAAGATGCTTGACACCAGTTGGACATTTCTTTCTCAACAATGTACAAGACAATCACAGAGACATGTATCTCAAAAAAACTGTTTTCTTACTACTAATCATTTATTAATGTTTCTGGACCAGATGAAGACTCAGGCTTCATATAGTCAATCATCACACTTCAAATTCTTAGTTAATATGTAATATATTGACATAATTATGAACCTAAATACAACACCCAAATCCCACCGAGACATTAATCTAAATAACCCTCCTCCTCCACTTCTCTACTCCATAAGTTATCCTACACCACACTTTAGACTTAAATCCTTTCTTCGACTGTTAATGAGGGAAACACAAGATAAGCCATAAATTGGGGCAAGCATAGGGACGTTCTGCTCCACTGGTCTGTTTAATCCTTTTAGCACCTATGATGGTGTTGGACAGCTCAGGTTACAGTTCTCCCCATGATGGTTTTCCAATTCAGGCTATTCCCTGCTGTCACAATCTTGAAAGAAATTTTAAAGCTCTATCTTTTCACTGGTGAGTTCATGAAGTTGACACTTAGGACTGTTCTTTTACTTTTCCAGTAGAGGAAGATCTAAAAAGAAACAATATGTCCTAGCATTCTTCTTTCTGTCTATCTCACCTAAATTTGACTGTTCATGAAGTTGACACCCAAGACTGTTTTTTTGCTTTTCCAGTGGAGGAAGATCTAAAAAGAAACAATATGTCCCAGCTGTCTTTCTTCACAGTCTATCACTCCTAAGATTTCTGATGGAACTGAATCACCACACCGACTTAACACCAATCCATTTTGTGAATTTGCTCTATTTATTAACTTCTGCTCCTTCAGCTTTCAGCCATTATTAATATTAAGCTGTGATAGGGTCAGCTCCAAGTGCACCTTTAATGTCCAATCTTAGCCAGTAGTGACATGCTGAAAACCAGGTGATCTCTCCTCTTAAGGTTTCTTCTTGAATTTATCTTGAATATATAGCCTGGAGCTTTTACAAAATTGGAGAGTATCCCTGTCTTAGGCTTTTAAGAAAGACTTTTCTTCAGTGCCATCTGTATAGGCCAGAATTAGTGGATTCAGGCTGAATCTTTGCAACCTGTTGTTCATTTTGGTCTTTTTGGAGTCTGACTTTTCAGCTGGAGTTGAAGCCAGAGCTCAGGACTTCCCTGGAGTTGTCCTGGTAATTGAAAAGCCTCCCCCATCTTCCTCATTCTCTGTTAATAAACAAAGGCACAACATGTGTTTTACATCTATTGAACCATTGTCACAGTTATACAGTACTATCACAGATTCAGAGAGGAATGGGAGGGGAAAGGGGAGTGTGATATTCGAACACCCGCCTCTCACTGATGATGAAGTGCAATTTTATTTGGGGGTTTGGGGTGATATCCTTTCCCCAGGTTCATCCCCAAAACCGTGAAGTCATAGGCACATACTCCTAATCAGAGGTAGCTTCACACAATTATCTTGTAAATTCTCACAATGAGTAGATCACAGGGACCGGTGTACCATGAGAACAGACAGTGTGATTAAGCACCAAGAAGTAGGCATTGTATGGCAGAAATCATGCACTAGAAATGCTTTCACATGTGGAATACACATAATGAAAGAAAACATGAATTTTCCCTGACAAATAGCATGAGCCTTCCCATGTATTCATCTGACAGACACTAGGTTAATTTCTACAGTGCAATGCAGTCCTGCAAACATGGATTTAATAAGTGTCTTTACTTTTACAAATATGAGAAGTTAATTATATAATTATCATCTCATTCACTCAAACATTCTCAGCCATTATAAGGGAGAAATTACATGCAGTATATAGCATCACACATTCTGAAACAACTGCCAAAGGTAACTCTGAAGAGCGATGTACAGTTTGGTTAAGAATGGTCATGATAGGCACTCAACGAATGTTCAGAGCGCTCAAAGGTTTTGCAATATGCATGGAGCGTGGTTTACAGTCATAAGCATATGCAAATCATCAAATCAGACAGACAATAGACATGGCAAGAATGTTTCACTGCGGTAGACATGACAGGTTTTGAGCAGCAGTTTTAGAGTCACTGTACAACGAATTCCTGTCTTCTTTTTACATTTTCTCAAGAAAATACTCGGCCATTCGTCTCTCTCTCTCTCTCTCACTTCATCAGGTTTACACATAACATATTAAATGATTTAGGTACCTGATGTGCAGATGACCACATCTTAAAGAATGCTTTTGGGCAAATTTTACCACTGCATCTTGAACACGTCCTTACGGGATGGAATCAAGGCTTCGACTGGCGGGCTAATTATGTATTAAGGAGCGTTACCAGCCCAAGGGTTACCCAATCAAATTGAGTCCCCACCCTTCATCTACCCTCTCTCGATCTAGAATCTACGATTCTATTTTTAGTTAGGGTATCACGGCGGCTTACGTGGTTAACTACTGAGTATTGAGAAATGTAAATGGACTGGGGATGCGAACGTCTGAAGACATCATGCTACATTTGGCCACGCCTCTTTTAACTTGCTGTTCTCGGAGTCTAACCATGGATGTAGATTCACAGTCACCACTTGGTTCCCGTCAACGACTTACTTCTCGTAGAGCAGTTGTTCTCAACCTTTTTTGTTAACCCGTGCCCCCTGCACCATATTTTCAGAACGTCATACTCCCCTTTTCGTATTTCCTCCTTAAAAATCCCCCCACCCCTACACAGTATGCGTAATAATAGAAGCTAAATATAATAGCACATCGTAGAACAAGTCTATACGTCTAATAAAACGTGATTTGCTGGTCTACTAACGTTATAAATGAATTCCAGAAGGGTGACACGTACAGAACCGCAAAGTATGCAGGGAAAAACAATATCAAGTAATCGGTTCTTGTATTAACGCGATCTTGAAATAATCTTAACACCTCCCCCCCCCCCCCCGCCCCCACGGAAACCCTAAAATACTAAAAAATTCCCCTCTCCCGGGGAACCACTGTCGTAGAACATTCAGTATATCAGCCTGGTCCATGGCTCGTCCTCCCTCTATAGTAGCCTTACCTGCAAGTCTGTCAACCTGCTCATTTTCTTGGACACCCGCATTCCCCGGCATGAAAATGACACTAATCTTTGCCAGTCGTGACCGCCTCGTAGACGCCAACCACTGTCTTCGAGCCCACCCCATCGCTATCTTCCTGAGCTTACTCATTGAGTCACTAGGGAAACATGCCCGAGAGAAGGTCTGTGTCTCGAGCCCACCCCATCGCTATCTTCCTGAGCTTACTCATTGAGTCACTAGGGAAACATGCCCGAGAGAAGGTCTGTGTCTCGAGCCCACCCCATCGCTATCTTCCTGAGCTTACTCATTGAGTCACTAGGGAAACATGCCCGAGAGAAGGTCTGTGTCTCGAGCCCACCCCATCGCTATCTTCCTGAGCTTACTCATTGAGTCACTCATTGAGGGAAACATGCCCGAGAGAAGGTCTGTGTCTCGAGCCCACCCCATCGCTATCTTCCTGAGCTTACTCATTGAGTCACTAGGGAAACATGCCCGAGAGAAGGTCTGTGTCTCGAGCCCACCCCATCGCTATCTTCCTGAGCTTACTCATTGAGTCACTCATTGAGGGAAACATGCCCGAGAGAAGATCTGTGTCTCGAGCCCACCCCATCGCTATCTTCCTGAGCTTACTCATTGAGTCACACATTGAGGGAAACATGCCCGAGAGAAGGTCTGTGTCTCGAGCCCACCCCATCGCTATCTTCCTGAGCTTACTCATTGAGTCACTAGGGAAATATGCATGAGAGAAGGTCTGTGTCTCGAGCCCACCCCATCGCTATCTTCCTGAGCTTACTCATTGAGTCACTGGGGAAACATGCCTGAGAGAAGGTCTGTATCTCGAGCCCACCCTATCGCTATCTTCCTGAGCTTACTTATTGAGTCACTAGAGAAACATGCCTGAGAGAAGGTCTGTGTCTCGAGCCCACCCCATCGCTATCTTCCTGAGCTTACTCATTGAGTCACTAGGGAAATATGCCTGAGAGAAGGTCTGTGTCTCGAGCCCACCCCATCGCTATCTTCCTGAGCTTACTCATTGAGTCACTAGGGAAATATGACTGAGAGAAGGTCTGTGTCT
Source organism: Cepaea hortensis (assembly GCA_963921405.1). Classification (NCBI taxonomy): domain Eukaryota; kingdom Metazoa; phylum Mollusca; class Gastropoda; order Stylommatophora; family Helicidae; genus Cepaea; species Cepaea hortensis. The sequence continues at coordinate 17,724,794 of OY992895.1, forward strand.
CGAGCCCACCCCATGGCTATCTTCCTGAGCTTACTCATTGAGTCACTAGGGAAACATGCTCGAGAGAAGATCTGTGTCTTGAGCCCACCCCATCGCTATCTTCCTGAGCTTACTCATTGAGTCACTAGGGAAACATGCCTGAGAGAAGGTCTGTGTCTCGAGCCCACCCCATGGCTATCTTCCTGAGCTTACTCATTGAGTCACTAGGGAAACATGCCCGAGAGAAGGTCTGTGTCTCGAGCCCACCCCATCGTTATCTTCCTGAGCTTACTCATTGAGTCACTAGGGAAATATGCCTGAGAGAAGGTCTGTGTCTCGAGCCCACACCATCGCTATCTTCCTGAGCTTACTCATTGAGTCACCATAGAAACATGCCGGAGAGAAGGTCTGTGTCTCGAGCCCACCCCATCGCTATCTTCCTGAGCTTACTCATTGAGTCACTAGGGAAATATGCCTGAGAGAAGGTCTGTGTCTAGAGCCCACCCCATCGCTATCTTCCTGAGCTTACTCATTGAGTCACTAGAGAAACATGCCTGAGAGAAGGTCTGTGTCTCGAGCCCACCCCATCGCTATCTTTCTGAGCTTACTCATTGAGTCACTAGAGAAACATGCCTGAGAGAAGGTCTGTGTCTCGAGCCCACCCCATCGCTATCTTCCTGAGCTTACTCATTGAGTCACTAGGGAAACATGCCCGAGAGAAGGTCTGTGTCTCGAGCCAAGTAATTTCTTTACTTACTGCCATGACTTACATAGTCAGATTAGTTGTTGTCAAGGCATAATCACCAATATCTTACTTCATAATTCTCCCTCAAGCTTGAGCCGTAAAGGTCCATAAACTTCTCACTCGTCGACCGACCGATCCAACTGTGTAAATGACAGCATCATCCTTTAAAGAATTTTTGAAGATAAAAGCCTGTACTTCCTCCTGCACAGCAGCCGGATTGTGAGTGAGTTCTGTTTGTAGTTTCACAGCAACCAGATCTCTATCCTTACCCTGACAATACATCAACACTTCGTTGCTATACGACAATGTCCTACCCGGTCCTGTGATCTGCTCACCGGCGATTCTCACAGTGTAGGCATTGAACAGCACCGGAGATAATGGTGATCACTGTGGCAGACCTGGATATATTGTTGTTGGTTCAGAAGTCCAACTGCCACATGTAAAAACTACTTTCCGTTCTGCAAGTAGGCGTTGTGAGCAAGCCACATAAACGAGAGAGAGAGAGAGAGAGAGAGAGAGAGAGAGAGAGAGAGAGAGAGAGAGGGAGAGTGGGAGAGAGAGTGGGAGAGAGAGTGGGAGAGAGAGAGACAGAGAGAGACAAAGGGAGAGACAGACAGAGAGAGACGGAGAGAGAGATGGAGACAGAGAGAGAGAAAGAGAGAGAGAGAGAAAGAGAGGGAGACGGAGAGAGAGGGCGAGAGAGAGAGAGAGAGAGAGAGAGAGTGAGAGAGAGTAGTCACAGCCACAGCTCCTGCCACAACATATCCTCTAGACCAGTGGTTCTCAAACAGTGGGAAATTTCTCCCTCCCAGGAGGGAATTTTAGGTTTTTTTTTCTTTTTTTTTTTTTGGGGGGGGGGGGGGGGGGTGGAAGAAGATCATTTCAAGATCCCGTTAATACAAGAACCGATTACTTGATATTGCTTTTCTCTTCATACTTTACAGTTATGCACGTCTCATCCTTCTAAAATTAATTTTATAAAGTATGTAGACCCACAAATCACGTTATATGTGGATGTCTAGACCTGTTTTAACATATTTACCTTCCATTTTTACGTATACTGTGTAGGGGTGGGGGAATTTTTAGGTAGGAAATATAAAAGGGGGGGGGGGGGGGGGGAAATGACGTTCTGAAAATATGGTGAAGGGGGGCACAGACCAAATTTTTGAAAGGAAGGGGGGAATGACGTTCTGAAAATATTGTTGAGGGGGGGGGGGGGGGCACGGGCCAAAAAAGGTTGAGAACCACTGCTCTAGACATTACATTTAATAATAACACCCCATCAAGGGACATGGCAGACATGCGGGGCTCGTCACAACTGAATCCAACATAACACCAAGGAATCAACAACGGGTCATCATTACTACACATAAAATTAATAGCTACCCGTTCCTGACTCACATATTGTGTTCTAATAATATCCCACCTGTCTGATGTCTACAGTATGGCTGTACCTGACACGATTTTGTGTATGCCTAAACTAAAGCATGAGTGTCTGAGATGTAGCTGTGTGGTGATTTGTTATGCGAATGTTTCTGAATATACATTTTTGTTTCTTGTACTAGTATAAAGTCTTGTTTGTGTTTGTATATGAGTGTGATGATCGTTTGTAATTTTGTACGTATACCACTAGATCAATTCGCACAGCAAGTCGCTTTCCAAGATGGACACGTCTAGGCTAGCAAGTCTTCCAGTAACAAATGTTTATACAAGATGGACACGTCTAGGCTAGCAAGTCTTCCAGTAACAAATGTTTATACAAGATGGACACGTCTAGGCTAGCAAGTCTTCCAGTAACAAATGTGTATACAAGAGGATCATCTTGAACCTTGTTCTTGTCACTGGCGACGGTGTCCTCGAAGAGAATGTATTTTGTGCTGTGTATGTCTTATTCGTCTTGTACTTGTTTATTCTCTTGTTCTTCTTGTTCATTTTCGTTTGTCTTGTGATCTTTTGTAATGTCTTTAGTACTTTCTTTCTTTTCCGGTATGGATTCAGTTCATGAAAGATCGTCTGTGACAGTGTCTAAACTGTCTAGTGACTGCATTTGTCTTCTGTCTGCCCGTTTTCTCTTCTTTAGATTGCTGACGATTTGAAAATCGCCAGTCTGAATTTTTGGATTGTTTTCTTGTGTGTTTCTGTCTTGTTGTGTGTTGATTTGACTATTGAAAGTTGGTGTCAGTTCCGTTGTTTTTATGTGGAGGAATTTCTCGCACGAGAGGGGAGAAATCTTCTTGACTTTGTACACCAATTGTTGCTGTTGCTGGTGATATAGGTGGTCGTCTGCTAGGACATTTATTTGTGGTTATCTTGACCAGACGGAGGGTAATTGACCTTTCTCCCCGGCATCGTTATCAATACTCTGTGATTATTGTTAGTAACCTCAGATGTTTAGATCCTTATGTAATGGAGCACTTCCTTTTTGGGTTGCAGAGGGCACCCCACTTACCATCCCCATTGTTCAGCCTGAAGACCTCAGCTTTCTCCTCCCCTGTAACACAGTGCAACAGTTTTCTGTTGACTCCTTCAGGAGTAATCGTGATAGGCAACCAGTGTATGGTCAGCCTGTGTCTTTCTTTTTCAAGATTTTCTAGTGATATGTCTATCCCTAAGCATTGTAAAGAGAACATTTTACCATGTAACTTGTCATACACGGCTTTGTGCGCTTCTGTTGACAAGTGAAAGTACCACCTAGTGGGAATCTCGAACCTGTGCAGGTTGATGATTTCCCAGAAAGCACACCCCCTGGACCAGTTAAGGCATTTACAATAAACGCTGGTGTCGATTACGCCGCAGCCCCACGATCAGTAATAAAGCAAACTACAATACCAGGCTGGTGGAGTTGCTAAAGTTGTTAGTACTCCCTTGCAACGACAAATGTAGTGATATCTGAATTCATTTCGCATGATCAAATGGGTAAGAACGCGCGTTCTTAAACACTCGTTGAGCTGATGCCGAGGTAAGCGATTCAACCCCTACACCGGACTAAAATGTTGACCTGCCGTCCTTGACTTTGGGACGTAAATTACAAGTACCTCTGAAGTCGGAGTGGGTTCGCCTGATGACGAGGGACACTGCTATTAGGGAAGCTAATTCACACGCAATATCAAGATCATTACTTCTATAAATAGTGTGTTTGGACTACGCTTGAATTCAAAGCGAGCGAACGTTAAAAAAAAAAAAATCAATTCCAAAGAAAAACGCACAGTAAGTCCTTGAAAATTTAGTTGAAAAATAATGCATAGTCTTATTTTTAAATAGCGTAAATTGACACGTCAGACAATATGCTTCCAACAATGCGAATTGTTTGTCAACTCTGTATCGAGAGTATATGAACCGTGGTTGTGACAGTTAGTCAGTTGCATATCCTCTATAGGACATTGCTGTCAACACCAGCATTTTTGTTATTGTTGCTGTTGTGATCACTTGGCAAGTTTACGTTCAGTAGTTTGCCATTGCTTTCTAATCAAACGGGACCCATTCCATTTTCGTAAAAAAGAAACGCAAGGCGGTCTTCTGCCAAATCGCCTGCAGCTGTATGTCGAACGCGAGTTTCCGGGATTACAAACTGCGGTCCTTGCTGCCTTCGTCACGGAGCCGGCTGGTTGTGACAGTGCACTTGAGGTTTGCGCTCTTATTTGAAGGCGATTGTTGTCCAAAGCGGGTTCTCCTTAATCATGAGAAGCCTTTATTCGCACAGGGTATTAATTTCAGGGTGGTTGTGGCCTTTTAAATGCCAGTCAAAAATTGGAATCTGCAAATTCAAAAACGATGCGATGCCATTAAAAGAATATTTAATGTAATATCAGGAAGAAATAGAAAGATGGTGTTTAACTTTTCCCCACCTGTAAAATAAAGCCGTTACTTTTGCATAATCTTAGAAACTAACTTAAAATTATTATACATTCTTTTATGCTGCATTCAAACGTAGTTAATTTCTATAAAAATTCTACAAAATATAAGACAAATACTACAAATATTTAAATCAAAAAGCACATTTATATTACTTTAAGTAACGTCCCTTTTGCATTATCTTTTCCGCTCGCTCGATTTTGAACTCAAGCGTAGTCTATACACATTACTTCCAGTAGTGCTGGACTGAATTTTGCGTGTGGACTTGCTTTCCCTAATACCAGTGTCCCTCGCCATCCGGTGGACCACTCAGACTTCAGAGGTACTTGTAATTTACATCCCAAAATCAAGGACGAGAGGTCAACATGTTAGTCCAACTGTCTGGTGTAAGAGTTGAAGCCCTTACCTCGGCATCAGCACACCGGATGTTTAACAACACGCGTTATTATCCATTCAGCCATGCTGACATCATGTCCCTTGAAATAAGTGTTATGTTGTTATGTCCCTTTCTAATATTAAAATTAGACGTGTTTCATTTAAAGTGGTTTTATTTCGTGCATTTTCAAAGTGCGTTGTGTCTTTTTTTTTTTTTTTTTTTTTTTTTTTTTTTACATTTACGTTGTAGGCGGTCTGCTGCTGTCAAAGACTGGAATACGAGGCCAGAGGTCTGCCTCAAGATAGAACACCACCGGGATGTGGTCAACCTCATATAGATTAGAGAGGATACAATGCCCGGGATAAGGGCAGGGTAGGGGATAGAATGGATAACTATTAACTAGTTCTCTCATGAGACACGGAGACGGTGACCAAATAGTTAGCACTCTGGTCACGACAGAATCACGGCGCCTACATGATAGCCACGATTGCAAATCAACCGAAAACAGCTAATGTAAGCGTGCTAAACAGAACGGCACGCAGAAAGCCGAAGGACACCTCAAGGTCCTTCCGCGTGGTGTGTAACCACGGGAGCAGGCTAGTCAGACGGGGGACTGACTTTGTAGCGGGCACCTCGTTGTAGTATTGATAGGAGATTTGTGTAACCAAATAGATAGAATTAGCATTAGGGTTTAGAAACTAGGGATAGTAATTATGTGGCTTTGTGTGTGGTTTTGATAGCGACTGTTATGTACTTGTAAAGAGCCAACGGCAATAAAATGTATCATTTATTTCCTCTCACACGACTTGCAAGTTTCTTGTGTGGTGCGAGAGAAGTAATCTGATGATGCCTTACACATGAGTTGTTGACAGGCAAAGATTAATGTGGTGTCAGAAGTGGTGCTTGGACGAAAGAGCCAAGCTAATACCCACATGAAAGATTAATGTGGTGTCAGAAGTGGTGCTTGGACGAAAGCGCCAAGCAAATACACTCATCCACGGCTCTAGACTAAGTTTACAAATAGTGAAGTAGTGATTTAATTTGTGTCAGTGACGATTAACTTGTGCAGAACTAGGACAAGTTGCTGACGAAACGGTGCCTATCGTGACGAAATAATGCTTATTTATGTTTAGTAAAATATTATATACTTAAATCATGTGTTTCTTCAAAGTTGTAAGTATTGATATTATTATTTTCTGTTATTTATTCATGTAATTATTTATTTATTTATGAATAACTATCAAAAATGATTCTTGGCGGAGCGATACACAGCCAGCAACATTATCGATTTTTGCAAGCTAAAAATAGCGCTGCGCCTCTGACGTAGCACGATTGACAAGCAGTTGGGTTACGCCATTGGCAATCAGCACCTGAGTGTTTACAAATCGGTAAACTGCTGCCCGCCTGAATCAGTGCTTTATATTACCTATTATTTACTTATTTGATTTAGTAATTGAATATATTTGTTTATTTAAACAATATTAATATATTTTCCTTTATTTCAAAGCAGTTAGTGAATTTGTTTTTCGTACTTTTTCTTGTGTTTACCGTCACGATGGCACTATTTTCAGCCAGGCAAATTAGACTGGTCTGCACAACACTTGCATAGATTAAACTAGGTTAGTGACGAAAGGCATATACGGTTAGAACGAAGACAGGACATTGACAATTTAATATTAAGTAAATTATATTCTGTTTTGTTCGTGGGGATGTCAGTGGCATTGTGTCAAATTGTCGAATGATATGTCGTTTGCTAGTTGCTAATTGTTGCTGCTCTGTAAACCAGGGTGAACAACAGCTGATTATAAGATTGGTGTGTATGCCGAAGTGCCAAACAGGTGATCTAGATAGAGAACTCGTGGCGATACTGAAGCGCCAAACAAGGTGACCTGTGTTACCGGAGTGTGTTCCTTGTTCTCGGGAACATTAAGTTGAGTAAAACCTACATATTTGGCATGCTATGTGATTAATAGTGCATCTCTTTTTCAGCTTGTAATGCATTACCATACTTTTGTGCTCTGTTTTTTTGCAGGACTAAATTTTTCAGGTTATACACGAAGAGTACAATTTGCAGTGCTCAGATATTAAGAAATATAACATATCAAAGAAAAATAAGTGAATAAAAAGGTCAGTGTAGGTCAACGCTAGCTATTTACCTAACATCATGGCTACTTTAGCTGACTTCGTAAAAGCAGGCAAAGAAATGCAATACACAGGTAAAGAGCTAGAAGAATATGCTGATAAGAAATTTAAAGAAGCAAAGGACGCAGAGAGGGATAAACGCGCACTAGAAAGACAACATCAATTAGAAGTAAAACAGAAGCAGTTAGAGCATGATAAGGAAATTAAGCAAAAGCAATTAGATCAGGAAAAAGAATTAAAACAAAAGCAAATAGATCAGGAAAAGGAAATAAAACAAAGAGAATTAGATCTAAAGCAAAGAGAGATAGATGAAATGATTAAAGTCAAGGAAAAACAAATACAGGTAGAATCAGAGACACAGTTAAAGATGAAAGATATGGATGTAAACTCACACGCAGAGATCTCTGCCACTAAACTTAAAAGTCAACAAGAAGAAAATAAGTTCAACAAATACAAAAATATTATCAAACGATATTGTAAAGAAGATTCAATATCAGCCTGGACAGAAAATTTCGAGTATCAGTTTAAATATCACCAAGTTCCAATAGACATGTGGGCTATGATTTATATGAAGAACCTAAGTGGTGAGCCCCTTAAAGTGATAGAAGCTATACCAACTGATCTTAGATCTAACTATCAATACATCCATGATAGGATAATGCAACACTTTTTACTTGATGCCCCTGGGTATCAGGTTCAGTTCTCAAATTTAAAACCTAAACCTAGTGAGACTTTCATTGACTACGTCTCAAATGTTCAGAGTGTACTAAATAGATGGCTTAAGGCAGCTAACATAGGAAAAGACTTTGATAGACTGAAAAATTTAATAGCCATGGATAAAGTCATATCCACTATACCATCTCCTTTTGCTAAATTTCTACAGCAGTCAGACATTGAGAACATAGAGCAGTTCGAAAAGAAAGGGTCTGCATATTTTTCTTCTAACAGAGATATTTTTAAGACCTCAAATGACTCTGAAGTAGTTTCCTTTGTGAAAGACCAACCAAAAAATTATCAAAGTAAGAGAAAACCCTTTCACAAAAGCGACACCAAAGATAGAAAAGTATCAAAATGTATTTATTGTCAACTTTTGCATGACACTTATTCTATGTGTGACAAATCGCCAAATTATCCGGCGCATCTTGAAAATGTTATCAAGAAGCAACAAAACAAAAGATCTGCATACAGGCGTGCAATCAAATGCTTCTTTTGTTCCAGCTACGGCCATTACTCAAATAAGTGTCTGGGCCGCCAACGTATGAAAGCCAACAATGCTATTTTGATTGATACATCTTCTGATAGTGGTAGTGAGACTGAGTGTGAAGTTGAGAATGTATTACCTTTTAAGCAATCTGAAGATGTCTGTTGTGTGAACGATGTGTTAGCCTTTGACAGTTGTGACCAATGTCACCAATTTCATGCAGACGGCAAACTTACATGTGGGCATACAGTAACATCCTCCTTAGAGAATGCAAACGCAGCTATAGCCTCCAGAGGCAATCTATTGTTTCACTCTGCGTTGGTCAATGAGAAGCCATGCCGATGTTTGCTAGACAGTGGGGGCTCTATTATTGGTGTGAAAAAGGAACTTGTGAATCCAAAGGATTATACTGGTGACTCTGTAAGATGCCGGACTTTTTCTGGTAATATAGAAACCTATCCTCTGGCAAGAGCCCGTATAAACACCCCGTTCCTTTCTGGTACCTTTACTTGTGCAATACTAGACAACCCTTGTGCTGAGTTAATTCTTGGGTGTCTGCCCCAGCTAAAGCACTGTACAGATGAAGAAATATCTGTCTGGGAGGAGAAGAATGGTTTCACTCCAGTAAACAGTGAAGATATCCTCGGACATCACAGTCCTAACAAAGGTGCTAGACCCATAACACTTGAAATTGGTCAATACATAATGGTGCTACTACCAGACAAGCATAATAAAATGTTAACTTCTTGGCAAGGGCCTTTCAAAGTGATAAAACAACTTTCAGATGTTGACTATGAAATATCAATAAACGGACACTTAAAGATATTCCATGTCAACATGCTGAAACCTTACTTTTCACGACAAGAGACAGAAGTAGAGACAGACGAACACAGTGCACCCACACCAAATGATCAGACGACAGACATACACAACGCAACTACACTAGTTAGCGAGACTGGCATATCCGACGATATCCATACATCTAGCGAGAATACAGAATACGCACTTAGTACCACCACCGTACTGAATCAGGTAGACGACGACGGAATGGAACTACCCGTTCCTATTGTGGACAAGACTGCAACATTAGATAGCATACAGATAGAACAGGGACTAACAGACAGTCAACGACGACAATTAGTAGAATTAGTGACGGAATACAAAGACATATTTTCTGACATTCCAGGTAGGACGGACAGAATCGAACACTCCATTCTTCTTTCGGACTCTAAGCCTATTAAATGCAGGCCGTACTCAATCCCACTAAGCTATAGGGAGAATCTAAATAAGGAAATTCTTAATTTAGAAGCTAGTGGGATCATCCAGAAATCCACTTCTGAGTACTCTTTTCCAATCGTCCTAGTTAAGAAAAAGGACTCTACAATTCGTCTCTGTGTGGACTATCGAAAACTCAACAACGTCACTAAGATCGACGCAGAGCCAATTCCTTCCTGCGAAGATCTTATTCTTGACATGTCCACCTCCAAAATCTTTTCTAAACTAGACCTGACTAAGGGATATTGGCAGGTCCCTATGGAGTCTCAATCCATCCATCTTACTGCTTTTTCAACACCTTTAGGACTATACGAGTGGCGTTTCCTTCCTTTCGGTCTTCGAAATGCTCCTGCCACTTTCGTACGCTTAACTAGAGATCTACTTCATGGAGTGACGAATACAGTGACCTATATAGATGATATATGTGTCCATACTGATGACTGGACAACACACTTACTGAAACTAAGACATGTCTTTGATAGGTTGCGACTCTTCGGGCTCACTGTCAAACCGAGCAAAGTCGAATTGGGCCTTAAAGAAATTGACTTTTTGGGTCATGTCATTTCTCAAGGTCAACTTAAGACTGACAATAGAATTATTACAAAAATTATGAACCTGACCATGCCTACCACAAAGAAGCAGGTCAGAAGCCTTTTGGGGTTAGTAAATTACTATAGCAAATTCATACCAAATTTAGCGGAAATTACAAGTGTATTTTCCAATGTGTTAAAAGCATCTGTAAAATTGGATGTCAAAGATGCATTATTAATTTCTGCATTGTCAAAATTGAAAATCCTTTTTAGTAATGTACCAATTCTCCGCTTGCTTAATCCTAGGCTCGTTTATTATCTTAGGACAGATGCCAGCAGAATCTCCATCGCTGCAGTATTAGGCCAATTTTATGATGGCATCTTCCACCCGATTTGCTACGTGAGCCGTAAGATCACACCAACTGAGTCCAGATATTCCATATCAGAGTTGGAAGCCCTAAGCGTCATCTATGCGGTGAGAAAGCTCCATCGATATCTGGCAGGTGTTCACTTCATTGTCCAGACTGACAACTCCCCAATCACGGTCATACAGAGTGGTGTGCATCGGAATGACCGTATATACAGGTGGTCGCTAATACTACAAAATTACACCTTTAGTATAGAACATATCAAGGGTAAGGATAACATCTTGGCTGATACCCTTAGTCGACCATCTGAGGTAGAGATACCAGAGATACCACATAAGAGTGTAGAGTAATAGATGTTAACTTAGTACAGTAAAATATTCTATGTTAAATATGTTACAAATACATAGACATTATGTGCTGAACTAGGTACTGAGAACATTGATTTACTATGTGTCCGTAGACATCAAAATTAAGAACTTTGCTCTGAGAACTAATATATCACTTTGTGAACGAGGACAGCTCATTACTTGCTAAGCTCCATATCTGTTCCAGTGAATCATTTGTTTTAAGCAGAGAAAAACAGTGTCAGGACATTACATAAATACAGACACGAAAACTGTGGTCTACGACACAAGCGAACTCTACAGGTGCAATACCCATAAGACATAAGTGTGACTATGTGATGTATTTCATATACCCAGGACAATTGTATAGATAGTATGCCAATGAAAGCATTTTCTGAACATTCAGGGCAACGACTAACCTGAGGTATTTAAATACCATGTATATAAATACTCATTGTGATATGTATTATAACGTTTTAATATAGTCATAAATTATAGGTAGATTATGTCATTTAATTTATATTTAGATTTAGATAATATAATAGTGTTCATTTTTTTTTTTACTTTAAATAGATTATTAATTTACCCACTTATTTAGTGTAAAAGTAGAATAGGATAATAATTTAAACATAACAACTAATTATAAACAACAATAATAAATTTAGATAGTAATAGTACCATTTAGTTTACTACATTTCACTTGGTTCATGTCATTTGAGTTCATTCCATCTTAATGAACCAATCCATTTAACAAACATTATCATTTAGTATTATAATTAGTTTAACACCGTAATAGGATAAATAGATTATACAAGTAAACATACATCATTCACACCATTTAGATTAAGAATATCAATCATATAGTTTTTTTCATTTAAAAACATTAGTTATAATTGTGTTATATTTCACATCACCCATATTAGAAAGGTACGTAACTTATTACATTTCACATTACCCATTTCACAAAGGTACATAACTCATCTCACATCAATGTCATTTTAAATAAGTTAGATTACATCCCTTAAATTAGATAAATATTAGGAGTAATGTAAGCTTGTTTGAGGATTAATGTCCACAGCTAAAGATTAATGTTTGAGGATCAATGGGACAGATAGATTAAGATAGGTAACACATTAAATATATATTTATATAACTAGTATTAGTATGTCAGTATTTAGAATATTATTGTAATAGAATATAGTGGTGAATAATACCAGGGTACAAATCATCAACCTTTTTTTTTTCTTCCTACATGTAAATATATTGTAAATACTTGACTTGTGCAGCAATTTACGCACAGTCATGAGGCTCAACTCTGTCAAACTGAGCCAAACTTGTACAGTGTCACTCCAAGGTTTTTAAATAACTATAAGAGTAAAAGATGTGTGACAGAAATGTGAAAGTGAAAAATGTGTGACAGATGTGGGAAAGTGAAATAGGTGTGACAGAAGTGTGAAAGTGAGAGCGAATGTAAATTATACAAGAGAGAGTGAGATCGGTCAGCGGATTTTTCGGCCGCTCAACGCGACTTTTTATTTTTTGTCTGCGTCAAATATGTGCTTTCTGTGTTGTGCTGTGATGAATGTGTTGTGTGTAGTTTAGTGTAGATCTTAGAGAAAGTATTTTAAGTCTCATAAGACGGAGATGTAGTCACTAATTAGTGTGATACACTTCTTTGTGGCCACATTCAACCGAATTATGGCACTTGAAAACTTACTTACATACACATGATAGTTAGAAACACATGTTAGAGAGTAGATTATACTATTAATATAATCCAAACACGCAAACAACCAGAAAAACAAACATATAAATTGCATACATATTTTATAGATCAAAGAGAGATAACTCCGGGTCAGGGGACATAATAGACAACGAAACACTAACTTAACAGTGAAAGATAACTTTACACGCGGAAGCGAGATAGGTAAAGCCTGTCGCACACAGCTTGTGTAATGGTTGTTTAATATTATATGGGGGACATGAAGCAATTCATGTGTTGACCCTAAGAAAGTCAACTTTGTATGGGTAGTGAGTTAATTTACTATTTGAGGGCAGGTCTTATTAGACAACGGTCCGGTTCAGACATACCTCTAATTAATATAATATTGCGATTGAGAATAGGGCTCACGCCAACCAAACAAGTTTGTGGCGATTGCCAGTAACCAAGTAAAGTGATACGACATTGTGACATTAGGCAGTAGAAGTCTATTGAGTAGCCCAAAGCCAGGTTATCTACAGTCTTTGACAAAAATTAGATACACTAATTTTTTTAGAAACCTCTTGCGTCACAACCAATGATTCAAAGTTGATGACGCAACACAGGAGGGGAGGGTGTGTGTCAAAGACTGGAATACGAAGCCAGAGGTCTGCCTCAAGATAGAACACCACCGGGATGTGGTCAACCTCATATAGATTAGAGAGGATACAATGCCCGGGATAAGGGCAGGGTAGGGGATAGAATGGAGAACTATTAACTAGTTCTCTCATGAGACACGGAGACGGTGACCAGATAGTTAGCACTCTGGTCACGACAGAATCACGGCGCCTACATGATAGCCACGATTGCAAATCAACCGAAAACAGCTAATGTAAGCGTGCTAAACAGAACGGCACGCAGAAAGCCGAAGGACACCTCAAGGTCCTTCCGCGTGGTGTGTAACCACGGGAGCAGGCTAGTCAGACGGGGGACTGACTTTGTAGCGGGCACCTCGTTGTAGTATTGATAGGAGATTTGTGTAACCAAATAGATAGAATTAGCATTAGGGTTTAGAAACTAGGGATAGTAATTATGTGGCTTTGTGTGTGGTTTTGATAGCGACTGTTATGTACTTGTAAAGAGCCAACGGCAATAAAATGTATCATTTATTTCCTCTCACACGACTTGCAAGTTTCTTGTGTGGTGCGAGAGAAGTAATCTGATGATGCCTTACACATGAGTTGTTGACAGCTGCCAAATCGCCCGCAGCTGTATGTCGAACGTGGGTTTGCGGGATTACGAACTGCGTCCGTGATTCCTTCGCCACTGAGCGGGCTGGTTGTGACAATGCACATGTGATTTGCGCTCTTATTTGAAGGTGATTGTTGTCCAAAAGCGGTTCTCCTTTATCAGGAGAAGCCTGTACTCACACAAGGTATTAATTTGAGGGTGGTTGTGGCCTTTTACATTTTGTTTATTTTTGTTCTTGATAGAGAAAATCTTTAATCCAGTTTGTAGTGAGCACTCGTGACCACAGAGGGGAAATTTAATCGAAAAGGACAGTTGTCCAATGTGGTAATGGGAAGTAATCTTAGCCAAAAAGCCGAGAATTGTTGTTTCAAACGTTTATTTTATACAAAGAAATGTACGTATATTTACATGGTGTGATGCGAGTTTCTTGTTTGTGTATATCACAGAGCGTTGTCGTTTTTTAGTGTTAAGTGTTATACCACATGAAACAAATACATACATATACATTTATGATAATATGACATTTATGGCATAGTTCATATGCCAGTCAAAAATAAGGTAAATCACTAGTTAATCCCGCAGCAATGCAATTAATAGGATATTTAATGTAATATCAAGGAGAAATACAAAGATGGCTTTTAACATTTGCCCACATGTAAAATAAAGCCATAACCTTTACATAATCTTAGAAGATAATTAAATTACTCTCCAATCTTTTATGAAGGAAGTAACGGTTGTTAATTTCTATAGAAAAACTTACAAAAATATAAAGATAAAACTACAGTTATTTAAATAAAATAGCACATTTATCTTACTCAGAGTAATGTCCCTTGAAACTGTTATTTCCTCTTGCTCGCTTTTTAATCCAAGCGTAGTTCATACACAATACTTCTAGTAGTGATGGACAGAATTTTGCGTGTGGAATAGCTTTCCTTATTACCAGTGTTCCTCGCCATCAGGCAAACCCACTCCGACTTCAGAGGTACTTGTAATTTACGTCCCAAAGTCAAGGACGAGAGGTCAACATTTTAGTGCAACTGTCCGGTGTAGAGGTTGAAGCCCTTACCTCGACATCAGTGCCATAATGCAAGTCCTCTTAAATTACAGCCATGTCGTATTTCATTGACTGACACTATGGTATGGTTGGCTCATTCACAATAGGCAGTAAAGATAACTTGAGAAACAAATTGCCGACAAATACCTCCTTGTCACGGCAACATAATATTCATTTTGTTGTATGCAAGGGACATAACTCGCCAACTTTTTTTCTAAAGAAGCAATTGGTTACATCAGTTGTTAAATGTTTAATTTAATGACACTGCCTACTCACAGTTAATACGATAATTTAATATCCAAAAGCATAAATACTGCTACTGCTAAAATTGAATATAATGTACTTGGTAATACAATATATACAATGTTTCAATACTGCAAGCTCCGTGCACGATGTTAACGACTTCTCCCAAATGTCGACCTGACATTCTTACTTACTCTGGTTTCTCTTCACAACGTTGAAATCTTTCGCCCATCATTTATAGTTTGAATATAATTATTTTTGGCAGGTACACACGTGAAAAAAAAAATCATTTATTCGAAGTTCCGATGACAATCGTGTCGTTGTCGTCGCTTTTGTGTTCATTCGCACTGCGAGAGCTAACAAGTCAAGTCGCATTATTCTGTCAAGAAGCCTGATACCTCCCCCGATGGTGTTTCCACCTTGTCGTGGTGGGGGAGCTCGAGTTTCTCAATGACCCTGAGAGCTATGCCGGCGATAGCGTAGCTACCAGCAGGGCCTCCCAAGCCGGACACGTCAAAGGGTAGAGAACAGACAAAGAGAAACACCCTGGTCCTCCAGGTTGGGGGTTGAAGCGTGGGGTTAACATCCCCACCTTTGTAAAAACCTTTCTTTGTTACGAAACAAATACATGAGCCTCGATATCGGACTGACTTATCTGGACAACGACCTTGGAACGTTAAAGGACTTTTGAGATTTGGAACATGGAATGTACGGACACTATATCGAGCTGGAGCGGCCGAAGAACTAACCCGGGAGCTGGTTAAATATCAAATGGATATAACAGCAATTAAAGAAATAAGGTGCCCAGGAGCTACTTTAGAGCAAAATGGAATGATTATAATATATGGAGGAAACACCCAAAATAAACATGAATTAGGAACAGGATTTGTCATCAAAAAAGAGTTATGGGGGAACGTTCTAAACTTTAAATCTGTTAATGACAGAATTAGTAAATTACGAATAACAGGTAAATGGAAAAAAATATAACGATGATTAATGTGCATGCACCTACTGAAGAGAAAGAAGATGATATTAAAGAAGACTTTTATAATGATCTGGAAGATGTCATAGAAGAAACCCCTAAACAGGACATCCTGATTGTGCTGGGAGACTTCAATGCAAAAATAGGTAGAGAGCAAACTCATAAAAAAGTGGCCGGTATGGAAAGCCTACATACAAATTCAAATGATAATGAATGGAGAGTCATCAACCTGGCAGAAGCCAAAGGACTGCAGATTAGCAGTACCAGACTACATAGAAAGGATATACACAAACAAACTTGGAAATCATGTGTCAAGAGAACCCATAATTAGATAGATCACATTTTAATTAACAACAGAAATGCATCAACCATACAACAAGTTAGAAATTATAGGGGATCTGAGTGCCACAGCGACCACTTCCTCGTTGGAGCAAAATTTAAAATAAAACTTAAGAGAGCTTTCTATACTAAATTACAAAGATTACACCCAACATATAAAAGAGAAAAACTACAAGAAATTACAAGAAATTACAGACAAAGAGAAATTTACAGATGAAATAAAATGTAAACTTGAAACTCTGCAAAACCCTTTGGGGGAAAGCGTTGACCAAACTTGGTTGAACATCAAGAATACAATTCAATCTACAGCAGAAGAATGTCTCGATTTGTTAACCACGCATAGAAAGAACAGATGGTTCAATCAAAAATGTGAAGAAGCAGTCATTAGGCAAAAGAATGCCAGACATGTATGGTTAAATGACATCAGCAACATCCAAAAGGAAGAGCAATATAGAAATGAATGTAAAGAGGCTACAAACATAATTTGACAGCAGAAGCGAGAATATATGAGTAATATAATCAAAGATATGGAAACTAATCACAAGAAAAACGAATCCATAAAGTTTTTTTAAAGAACTGAAGTCAATGAAACGAGGGCACCAACACAACACATATGGTTTAAAAGACAAAAATGGGAATACGATAAATAGCAATGAGGAAATGTGCAACACATGGAAAGAATATTTTTTTGAATTACTAAACTGTGAAGCTCCAAGTAACACTTTCCCACAGGAAGAGGTTCTAACGTGTGAACTACAAATTGAAGAACCTGCATTTGAAGAAATCCTATATGTAATCACACGACTTAAAAACAATAAGGCAACTGGGACTGATGGAATTGCTGCTGAATTTATAAAGGCAGGTGGCCATGCATTAGATCTAAAGCTATACGAACTAATAATAAAAATCTGGAGGACAGAAGAATTACCCCATGACTAGAAAGAGTCATTATTGATACCTATCTTTAAGAAAGGAGACAAGTTCCAATGTGGAAATTATAGAGGAATATCACTACTGTCCACACGCTATAAGATACTATCCGCAGTATTACTAAATAGACTAAAACCATATTCAGAAGACATATTAGGTGACTACCAGGCAGGTTTTAGACAAAACAGATCAACAATAGATCAGATATTTATCTTACGACAAATAGCCGAGAAACATTGGGAATATAAAAGAGATCTCCATAACATTTTTGTGGATTTTAAAAAGGCTTATAATAGTGTCCATAGGAATAGTCTATGGAATGCTATGCAGGAATTTGGAATACCAAGGAAGTTAATCAACATGACCAGACTATGCATGGAAGATACTTATAATATAGTAACATATAAAGGCAGGAAATCAGACCCCTTCCAAATAACATCTTGTTTGAAACAGGGTGGTGCACTATCGCCGCTACTCTTCAATCTGGCTCTAGAGAAAGTTGTAAGGAAGATAAAGGAGGAATGTGATATTGGAGGAACATCCAAGCTGCTTGGTTATGCAGATGATATAGATATTATAGGACAAAGTGAACAAAAATCATTGGAAATATTGACTCACATAAAGGAAAAAGCCCAACAGATGGGGCTGGTTATCAACCAAGATAAGACAGAATATATGGTAATTTCAAGAGACGGAATGGCTAAAAACTCTGGCCACATACAAATAGATAATATGACCATTAAAAAAACGGAAACATACAAATACCTGGGTACAATCTTCAACTGCTCCAACATCATAAGGGAAGAAATACAAACTAGAATCAACTCTGGAAATAAGATATACTATGCACTACAACATATACTAAAATCAAAGGCGCGATCTCGTAACACCAAAATCACAATATACAAAACACTGATCAGACCAGTTGTGCTGTATGGCTCTGAAACCTGGAGTACAACGAAAGGAGACGAAGCCTTGTTACAAACCTTTGAGAACAAAATTTTAAGACGCATCTTTGGACCCATTAGGGATACACAAAGTGGAGAGTGGAAAAGAAGAAGTAACAAAGACATTTATGATCTGTTTAAGTCTCCGCTAATCACTGGTATCATGAAGGCTAATAGACTACAATGGCTGTTGCATATAGAAAGAATGGAAGATAATAGGGAAACAAAACTCGCTTACACTCAGGAAATAAATGACCGTAGACCCCGAGGTAGACCAAGAAGACGGTGGAGAGATAATACATGTGCAGACCTACAAGAACTTGGAATCAACGACTGGCAAGAGAAGGTCCACCAGAGAGACGAATGGAGACGGATTGTATTTGCAGCAAAGAACCTCAATGGCTCGGAAAGCTGAAGAAGAAGAAGAAAAAGCCTGATACGCGGGAAAATGTCACGTTGAAAGTCCAACAACAAAAAAACACGCGGCAGCCAAGATGTTCAGTGTGGGAGTCGACAACAATAAGAAGAACGTGGAGAGCCTACCTGCTAGCTGCATCAAAGAGCCTGATACTACAGCTATTACTGAAGCTACCACGAAGGAGAAGATCGACAGCCCAACACAGACAATAACCAAGACAGCAGAGAAGAAGGAGGAGAAAACCACCAGAGTCGGAAACACCGACTCAAAAACAGTCCGATGGATCGTCAAGCGGATTCCAGTGGAGCTGACAGACGAAGAAATCCTGAAGCAGCTACGAGAAGAGAATCTGCACATCCGATACTTGAAGGCGAAGCGGCTCCTCACCTACTCCAAGACACCTACAAATTTGGCAGTGGTGACATCGGAGGGCAGCGAAATGCCGACCACAGTATCATTCAACAAGAGAATACAGCAACCAGAGAGATTCATACCAAGAATGTCTCAATGTTCCAGATGTCAGATGGCCGGCCACAGCAGAGCTACGTGTCGCAGTAAGACGGAAATGTGCCGATACTGTGCCGATCATCACGCCTTCAAGGAGTGCCTGCTGGCTAAGCTGGACACGGACTTCCGAGCACCCAACAACAAAAGAAAGTGCGCCAACTGCCTGGGCAAACATGGAGCAAGATACCTGGGCTTTCCGTACCTGCAAAGACACAGAGACGTCTTAAAGATCGCCATCACCACAAAGACACCATACAACGAAGCAATGAGGAGGTGCGAGACAGCAACTTGCATCTCACAAGCCGAGAAAGAGCAACTGCAAAGCCAGATTGAGGAGCTAATCAAGCAAGTCAAGCTACTGCAAACATCGGCACCAACCAGCGACAATGGGAAACTTCTAGCCGAAATAAAGGAGATCCAGCGGGACATCAAACAAGAGGTGGAGAATATGAGGCAGATGATAAAGATACATGAAGAGATTCTGCGAGACATCAAAGCGGTAAGAAAAATTCTAACAACTGAAAGGAAGCCGACTTAAAACAAATCAGCACAAGAAACAGAAAAGCCACGACAATATCCCGCCAGACATCTGAAGTAAACCAAGACGAGCACCCTGAGGACGACACGAAGTGGCCCCGGAGGCTTACCTTGGAGGATCTACGAGAGTCGGCAAGGAAGGAGAAACTCAGATACCAGGAATTCAAAAGGTACTGGATTGAAAGAGAAAAGAAGAAACCAAAACAAACTCAGGAGACCGGTAGATTACCCAAATGTAATCTTGGAAAAGGATACCGACTACTCGTACTACATAGAAGACGGAGAGAGAAAACCACGGCTGACCGCGGAGGAAAAAAAGGAATGACCGAAACTAAAACTTGAAGATGAAAAAATGTACAAGAAGGAAAATAGATCGTCGAAAAGCTCCTACAGAAAATACACAACGAAGGAGACTAAAAGACCTAATAAAACGTCCTTATAAGGACTGCAGCCAGCCAAGCCAGACGAGACAGGAGCCTGCACCAACAAAGAAAACCACAAGAACAGACGAGCACAAAGGAAAGCTTCTACAGTTACTTCACAATGGAAAAGACAAAAATACCAAATAACAAGTCCTTTTAAGGACTGCAACCAGTCAAGCCAGGAGCCTGCGCCTACAAAGAAAACCACAAGAGAAAACATGCACAAAGGACAGCCGCCGACCGATCCCCCAGCTGACGTCACAGACACAAAAGCTACATACCCAGTCCGAGATAGGACTTACAAGACAAGAATTAGGGTGAATAAACCCACAAGAACCACGGCTCTCAACAATAACCGACGCTGACGAAGCAGGTTAGACGAGACCGAATTTGGAATTTTTGTTTTGAAAATTAGAATTGGAATTATTTTTCAATTACATTTGCAAGAACATACTGTGCGTTTTTATTTGGAACTGATTTTTTTTTTTAAATTTAAATTTATTTTTTTGTTTTTGCGCTCGCTCGCTTTGAACTAAAGCGTAGTCCATACACACTATTTATAGTAGTGATGGTCTTAATTGTGCATGTGAATTAACTTCCCTATTAGCAGTGTCCCTCGTCATCAGGCGAACCCACTCCGACTTCAAAGGTACTTGTAATTTACTTCCCCAAGTCAAAGACGAGAGGTCAACATTTTAGTCCAACTGTCCGGTTTAAGAGTTGAAGCCTTAATCTCGACATCAGCGCACCGGATGTTTAACAAAACGTGTTCTTATCCATTCAGCCATGCTGACCGCGTGTCCCTTAAAATAAGTGTTATGTTGCTATGTCCATTCCCACTATTACAATTGGATGTGTTCCTTTTAAAGTGGTTTTATTTACAAAACAGTATATTTTGTTTACGTTCAAAACGGTGTATATTTTCACAGTGCGTAGTGTTTTTTTTTACATGTTGCGAATACAACATATACATTCATATACACATATGATAATATTATATTCATGCGTGGTGTAATTACCTACACATTACTTATTGATGTTGTGTCCTATATGGTTGATTCTTAGTGCTTGTATTTTTGTGTATAACTCATGTAGTGCCAGTCCTCCTTGTTTCGTATCCTGTGTTAGTGTTTTGTGTTGTATACTGTGAATTATGTTGCTGAAGGTGAAATGTCTGATATGTTTGCTTATGTCTGTGATTGTTTGGTTTGGGGGATCTAACACTGTACCTAGATATATTATCACAGGTATGATGAAACTGTTTACAAATGCACTACTACAAAAATTGTTGATATCTTGTATTTGTAGCTGATAGAATGTATATAATTTATTTAGTCAGTGAATGTCATGTTTGTGCGTGTGTGTTTAACATGGAAATGTGATCCCATATACTTTTATGTTGTCTGTGACTGTTAGATCCAGGGGGAAATCCGCTTTATTCTTCCACTTTTCCATACCCATTATTTTAAATTTCTGTGTCTGTATTTTGGCCCGAATTCCTTCACCAAACTCTCTGAACTTGTGGAGTGTATTTACTATGGATGTGTATGTTCTAGGGGGGAAAACTGTGTCATCTGCACAAGCAATTAGTTTCCGCTCTCCAGACTCATGTATGGGCGTTCCTTTAATGTTGGTGTCCTCACTGATTGCTTCTAGTAGTGGTTCTAGTGTGAGTACATATATGATTGGTGATAGTGGATCCCCATTTATTACAGATCTTGTGATCCTGAAACTGGCAGAGAGTGAGTGACTCACCAGTACCGTACTTTGAGAATTTTTATGCAAGATTTGTATCCACTGTCCATAGTACTGTCCTACGTTACAGTGTGTTAGTGCTTTATGTAAATATGAGTGTGAAATTCTGTCAAAGGCCGTCTCCAGTTCAAGCAGCAAGAAGGAGGCTGTACAGTCTTTCTGGTGGGTGTATGTGATGATATCTCTATTGAAGTGTGTATGTGTGGTGTATGTTTCTGTGCTGAATACTGCATTGTTGGTGTGGGTGTATGGGTGAAGGCATGAACGTGTTTATTGTGTTTGCAAGTGTGTACAGTTAGTGTATACGAGAATGAGGTCTGTCTTGTGTTGTACATAACCTGTCTGTTGATGTAGTGTGTTTTTGAATTCCCAATTTGAAGGTCGTGTGTTTGTAATTTCTGTACTGATACATACTAGTACCGCTTTGTAATCTGTGAATTTCTATGTTTGGTTTATGTGTTTTGTTTCAGCAAAGTGTCTAATTGATTGATTGATTGATTGATTTAGGAACCGACATCACAACATTCGGGACATTCCCATAAGCACTCCGTCCCCATCCTCAGCAGCCAGCGAAGAGTTCCAACACTAATAGTTCCAGTAGCAATCTAATTATATGTCCGTCTTGACTTTCCTCTGAGCGTTGATCGTCGGCCAGATCCCCTAGTCACACCTCGCTGCCTCATTCTTACCAGACTATGGTGATCCATTTGCTCCTCCAAGGTGTACACGTGCTCCCACAAGGCTGCAACCACGTCTGCCTTGTCATGCATCAATACTCCACCAAGTTTTGCCGAGCCAGCCAATCTGTCCACCTGTTCATTCCCCAGCACACCGGCATGCCCTGGAGAAATGATCCAGGTGATGCTTGCTTCCCGTGACCTCAGAAGCGAGGCAAGCCACTCTGCACGAAGCCTGCCTGTCCTCACCCTCCTCAGCATGCTTTCTGAGTCAGTTACAATCACAATGTGTGTATGTCTCGTGTTCTCTATAAAGCGGAAAGCTGCACTGACCGCCTCCACCTCCATTCTTAAGCTAGATGTTGTGTCATCATAAGCCAGGCTGTCCTGCACCAAACGCCGACCATTAGCTTTTGCTAAGATTCCCCAGACACTTCTCCTACCTCTCAACACCGACCCATCCGTGTTGATAATCACATTACCCGGGCGAGAATTATCCTGAATTAGTTGCTGAATTTCCACTTCCGTGGCTCCTGCTAGCCACTCCCTGCACTCCCGGCTCAATGTGTCTAATTTTGGTAACAAATTGGTTTATGATTGTAATTTGGTGGTGCAAGTATGTTCACTATGGTGTATGCGTGTATAGTATTCTCTACCCGTATTATGCAAATTCGTCCCTGGTCATCTGTGTGTGTTCTAATAATATCCAACCTGTTTGATGTCTGCAATATAGATGTACCGGGCCGATGTTGTGTATGCCTGAACTAAAGCATGAGTGTCTGAGATGTAGCTGTATGGTGATTTGTTATGCGAATGTTTCTGAATATATGTTTGTTTCATGTAGTAGTACTAAGTCTGGTTTGTGTTTGTATATGTAGTGTGACGATGTGTTGTAATTGTGTACGTATAGCACACGCATTATATAAAATAATAATACCACTAGTCATGGTAATTTTAGTTAAACAATTTTAGGAGATACAATTACTAGATAAATTCGCACAGCAAAGACAGAATAAGAAAACACTCAGCGGTAAAATCAACGCCAGAACAGAAGGAAAGACAAACATAAAATATTATTGATTTACTAGTAATAAAATATTATATTATTAGTTATTTCAAGGGACATTACTAAAATTAGCTTACATGTAATATTTGATTTAAATAACTGAGTATTTTCTTACATTATGATATAATTTACATAGAAATTAACTACATTTATATGCGTCAGTAAAAACTGAGTACAATTTTAGGTTATCTTTAAAGTTTTTGTAAAAATGAAGGCTTTATTTTAGACATTTGAGAATTGTATAAAGTATTTTTCTATCTCCCTTCGTTATTATATTAAAGGTCTTATACTTTTAAACCTCGCGTTATTTACTAATGAAGCTACCACGAGGAAGGACGACGACAACCCACCACAAACAAAAGACAAACCTACTGAGAGGCAGAGGCAGGAGAAAGACACCAGAGTCGGAAATACCGACTCACCGACAAGCAAGTGGGTTGTCAAGCGTATCCAAGTGGAGCTAACAGACGAAGACATCCCGAAGAAGCTTCGAGAAGAGAACCTCTACATTCGATTCTTGAAGGCGGAGCGGCTCCTCACCTACTCCAAGATTCCCACAACCTTGGCGATGGTGACAACAGAGGGCAGCGAGATGCCGACCTCAGTATCAATGAACAAGAAAATACAACAACCAGAGAGATTCATCCCAAGAGTCAACCAATGTTCCGGATGACAGAGGGCCGGCCACAGCAGAGCAGCGTCTCACAGCCAGCAAGACGGAAATCTGCCAGTACTGCACCGATCACCACGCCTTCAAGGAGTGTCCGCTGGCCAAGCTGGACACGGACTTCCATGCACCAAACTATAAAAGAAAGTGCGCCAACTGCCTGGGCAAGCATGGAGCAAGATACTTAGGCTGTACGTACCTGCAACGACACAGAGACGTGTTAAAGTTTGTCATCAACACAAAGGCACCATACAACGAAGCAAGGCGGAGGTGCGAGACAGCCACAAGCATCTCACAAGCGGAAAAAGCTCAACTGCAAGACCAGATTAAATTAACTAAAGAAGCAAATCAAGCTACTTCAAACACCGGCACCGACCAGCGACAATGAAAAGCTGCTGGCTGAAATACAGGAGATTCAGCGAAACATCAAGCAAGAAGTGGAACATATGGCACAGACGACAAAGAAGAATGAAGAAATTCTACGGGACATCAAAGCAGAGAGAGAAATGCTAAAAAGGGTCCTAACCCAAAGCAAACCAGCTGAAGCCAAGGAAAAGATTACAGAAAAGCCGCAAGATGAAACCGTACTCCAAGAAATCCAAGAGGAAACCGATATACCACCAGACCACTGGAGAAATCATGAGGGAGGAGAGTGATGGCGGCACAGATTACCCCCTTCCAATGACCCTGGAGGAGCTCCTAGGAACGGCTAGAATGAATGAACTCGAGCTAGCAGAATGCAATAAGCAAATAGATAGCAAAAGACTCGAAATGGCAAACAGACGCAAGAGAATCGAAAGGGAGAGGGAAGAGATATTAAGCAAACAAGAAAATGAAAACGTCGAAAAACTCCTACAGAAAATACACAAAAAAGGAAACAAAAATACCAAATAACAAGTCCTTTTAAGGACTGCAACCAGTCAAGCCAGACGAACTAATAACTTTCACTAACAAAAGACACCACGAGAGGAGACGGGAGCAAAGGACAGCCGCCGACCGATCCCCCCGCTGACGGCACAGACACAAACCAACGTACCCAGTCCGAGATAGGACTCACTCGTAAGAGAGCACAAGGCATTAGGGTGAATGAACCCACAAAATCCACGGACCTCAACAATATCCACAGCTGAAGAGGCAGGTTGAACGAGGCCGAATATGGCATTTTTGTTTTGAAAATTGGAATTGGAATTGGAATTCACGCTATGTATTATGATTACAGGAATTTTTGTCCGGCCTATAAAAGGCCAACAATAGTAAATATTCAGCATCTTGTATTGTTATCCATCGCAGCTAAATTCATACATTCCATATACTTGCTCTCTCTCTCTCTCTCTCTCTCTCTCTCTCTCTCTCTCTCTCTCTCTCTCTCTCTCTCTCTCTCTCTCGCTCGCTCTCTCTCTCTCTCTATCTCTCTCGCTCTCTCTCTCTTCCCCCCCCCCGTGTGATCGCTCCAGCAATCGCGATATATGCATGTTTTGCAGTTTACTTTGTAAAATTAGATGCTTGTTAAGATGTTCAATGTATGGAAAACTTTGCAGATGCATACCATTTTCAGAAAGCAACGGTGAATGATAATAATTAGAGTATGAAAGATTCAGTCATACCGTTAAACTTGTTTAAATAAAACTAAGTGTGAATGAGAATGTTTGGAGTATGAAAGAATTTCTATTGAAAGTTTTTAGTATGCATTAGAGCAAATGATTACTCCTCCACCATCATCAACACGTAATATGTAGATAATTACACCATTCCATGAATGTAATATTATCATGTGTATATGAATATATATGTTGTATACGAAAATGTAAAAACAAAAACACACACAATGCACCTTGTAAATACACACTGCTCTGTACGAAATAAACGTTTATTTAAAAAAAAATCAGAACTTTGGATTGTTTCACGGCATTTTGGCTAAGATCAAAGTGTAGTATCTGTTCTTGTATGACGACAGTAATTAAGGGTAGATTGACTTATCTGCACTTGATCTGACCATGGCTACTAGCAGAGGTGTGCATCATAATGACATTCATAGACTTGGACGGCTCTTGCCCCTGGGGAACCCTGAACCCTAAAAATTAAATAAATTTGCAAAATCTTTAAAAAGAGATCTTCAGACATCAATAACTTGGCCTTCTACTGTCGTTACGTGGACGATATACTAATTATCACCACAGACGAACTACAAGCAACGTCATTCCAGGCCACAATAAACGTGGCACATAAAAATATATCTCTATCTATGGAACACGAACACAACGAATCGTTGCCGTTTCTAGTTATCCTAATGAGACGTAGAGCAGACGGCACACAAAGATCAGTGTACCGTAAAGAAACATGGACTGGCCAATACTTAAATTTTCAGTGCTTCGCACTTGCCCAGTACAAACGGGGCCTAGTACGGACCCTGTTTGACCGTCCTTAGAAGATATGCACCCAGGACACACTGACGGAAGAATTTGAAACTCTGAAGAATGCCTTAAACCTGAATGGGTACTCCACAGGATTTATAAAGCGCCACTGCCAACAGGCCAAACCTAAACCAGAAGAAACTACAGTCCCTAAACTCAAGGTTTTCATCCAGTTAACCTTCCGAGGAGATGACGTAATGCAACGGTTGCAGGACCGACTCATCACAGCAGTCGGGCGAACATTCTGTGCTGCAACTCCGGTTATCAGGTACAAAACCACACCGATCCCAACCCCAGCAGTTAAAGAACCTGTAGCTTTGTACACCAAATCGAATTGAATTTACCAATTTACATGCAGGTGCGAGGCCATCTACATAGGTAGAACTGAGCGACAGTTACATAACAGGGTGATGGAACACTTTCCGAACTGGGTTGACAAGATACTACACACAGACGATGGTAGCCTAGGCAGGCCGACACACCGGAATAGTCCTGCTTCATCGGTGGCGAGACACGTACTCGATAGTGGTTGAAAGAGACAGTGCCTTCCGTGTGTTGTTCAACACACAGAGTAGTCGGTTGTTAAAGCTTGTAGAAGCTATATTGATCAACCTACGTAAACCGACCTTGTGCAAACAGAAAGACATGTTAGTCAGTTTAAAATTACCGTAGTAGACAATCGACATTACTGCGCGATCATGTGTATATTTAAAATTGAAGGATTTATCTAGTTAGTTCACTTTATGTTGTGTGGATTCTGCAGTATGTACCTGACGAGATGCAGCGAAATATGCCAGGTAATAAATCGTGCAATCTATTGTTTGTGTCTTCGTTATTCAAATTCACTACGCTAAAACATTGTTTAAAATTTGTAATATTCAGGATACTCAAACACACAGTTTTACAGCTATGTTTATAAGCAATGTGTAAGTTTTTGCCTCCTTTATTAACACATGGTGCATGTGCAGGTCCGCATGGTCGAATAGAAAAGAACGCGTGTTCACAAACATCCGCTGTGCTAATGCCGATGTAAAGTTTCATCCCCTACACACGTTGTCTTTGGGACGTTACTTATAAGTACCACTGAAGTCAGAATTGATTCGCCTGAAGACGAGGAATACAGTAAATAAGGAAAGCTCGCAAAATTCAATCCCCACACGCAAAATTCAATCTATCACTACTATATATAGTGTATATAGACTACGCTTGAGTTCAAAGAGAGCGAGCGCAAAAAAAATGATGCATTCAATTATCGCTGTTTTTATAACATTGTTATTAATATTTCATTGAGAAAACAAAAATGTGATGGGCCTGTTTCAGGCCATATTCTTTAGTAAAAGAATGGATCTCGCTTCTCGGCCTCTTGGCTAAGATCAAAGTGTAGAATCTGCACTTAATTTTACCAGGAATACATGCAAAGGCGGTCATCCGAATGACAAATAGGAACGTGGGACCTGATGGGGGGGGGGGGGGGGGGGGGGATCTGACCCCCTGGTGAACCGCGATTCCTTATTTAACAACATTAAAACTTTAAAAAAAGAAAAGAAAAACGAATCGATGCACTTTGGAAAAACC
>OY992895.1:17758085-18035585 GCA_963921405.1 Cepaea hortensis
TCTCACTCCATCCATAGAGTCGTGGATAACCTCTGTGTTCTTGTCTCTACCATGCCACGGGGTCAAGCCATCCAGGTATTTGCTTCTTTGGCTTCCTCTTGTTCTTTTCCCCTCATTCTTACCAGTTGTCAACAAGTTGTCCAATTTATTTCTTCTCATAACGTGACCAAAAATGTTGACGGTCTACTTCTAAATTCTCTAACTAGTTTATAATTTTCATTTGTTTCTTGTAGGACTTGGTCATTGGTTTTTCTGTCTGTCCACGATAAGGCAAACAATATCAATGCTCCAGAGGGTTCGATCCGGATATCACTGGCATAAATATTGACAGTGCGAAGTTACCACACATGTTAGAGCTGAAGTGGCTCTATTGATCTAGCCAGTAGAGTTAAAATAGCTCTATTGATCAATCCGGCTCCTTGGCGAAGGCGTTACGAGCACAGTTCATAATCCCGCATACCGCGTTCGAAACAGCTACGGGTGATTTGGCAGCGGACTGCCTTGAGTTGGGATGTTTATAAAATGGTACGGGTACCGGTCGTTCAGAAAGCAATGGCAAACTACTGAACCTAAACTTGCCAAGAGATCACAAACAGCCAAAACAATTCTGAAGTTGACTGCGACGTCCTGTAAAGGATATGTAACCAACTTGAACTATTGTTCTAACCAGCAGTTCAAGTAGGTCTATTGTTCTGGCCAGCAGAATTAAAGTGGCTCTATTATTTTAGCCTATCAGTGTTAAAATGGCTCTACTGTTCTAGCCAATAGAGTTAAAGTGGCTCTATTATTTTAGCGAACAGTGTTAAAACGGCTCTATTGTTCTATTCAATAGAGTTACAGTGGCTCTATTACTTTAGCGAACAGTGTTAATATGGCTCTATTGTTCTAGCCAATAGAGTTAAAGTGGGTCTATTATTTTAGCGAACAGTGTTAAAATGGCTCTATTGTTCTAGCCAATAGAGTTAAAGTGGCTCTATTATTTTAGCCTATCAGTGTTAAAATGGCTCTATTGTTCTAGCCAATAGAGTTAAAGTGGCTCTATTATTTTAGCGAACAGTGTTAAAATGGCTCTATTGTTCTATCCAATAGAGTTACAGTGGCTCTATTACTTTAGTGAACAGTGTTAATATGGCTCTGTTGTTCTAGCCAATAGAGTTAAAGTGGGTATATTATTTTAGCGAACAGTCTTAAAATGGCTCTATTGTTCTAGCCAGTAGAGTTAAAGTGGCTCTATTATTTTAGCGAACAGTGTTAAAATGGCTCTATTGTTCTAGTCAATAGAGTTAAAGTGGCTGTATTATTTTAGCGAACAGTGTTAAAATGGCTCTATTGTTCTGGCCAGCAGAGTTAAAATGGCTCTATTGTTCTAACCAACAGTTCAAGTAGGTCTATTGTTCTAGCCATGCCGGGGTAAATGGAATTTGAAAAAAAAAATGTTTGTGCTCACTCGCTTTGAACTCAAGCCTAGTCTATACACATCTACTGCTTCTACTGCACAGGACTGATCTGTTTCCGTGTGTGTGTGTGTGTGTGTGTGTGTGTGTGTGTGTGTGTGTGTGGCAGCCTGACAAAGCTCCACACGACAATGAGACAGCCATTTCTTGAATGGGAGGAATAGAGTGGATCGCCACTCCACACACACGATGATGATGATCTAACTGGGGCACGCTTGGAAATCCCCCCAGCTAAGATTGGCGCGCATTTTGCGCGCATTTTGCCCCGGGGCGGTCTCGGCTGTCTACGGCTGCACTGGCACCAAGTTTGGAGGGGGAATGGAACTGCCCCCCCCCCTCCCACCACCCCCCCCCCCCCATCTGTAAACATGCATAAAGGCAGCAAGTGGGACCAGGCCGTGTCACAGATATCAATAATCCAGATGTATAAACCTGGGAAGAAGAGAAACAGTCAGTTCACTGTCCTATATATGCCTGGCGAGAAAGCATTTTTGCAATGCACGGTTTTGCGTGAGGATGGGAGTCCTCAATCATAGTTATGAGGAGGGAGCATTCCTGGGTTCTTTCTTACCCCCATTTTTCCTCACCTCCCATTCCTCCCCACCCCTCACCCTCTCCCCCACCAATTGACTCAATAGTTGAGCTTCCCATACCTTAGTTTGTTATTGTATGGTTAAAGTTGCAGTTTTTTATTTGACTTGTTCGAGTGTTTCACACTCATGTTTGTACTTCTGTTTTTGAAGTATTGGTCCTGTTATAGTATTGTGTCTCAGTCAGTTTGGGGACGTGACTTTCTCTGGTGGCATTAGACACAATATTGGATTTGGCTGAGGCACAGGGGTCTGGTTATATCTGGAGCCCAATCCACTGATTTCCGCTGTGAACTACAGGGATCCATAGTGTTGTGTTGTGTATCTCAGGATGGTGAGTTACCGTCTCCGCACTGTAAGGTTCATCCTCAGATTTAGAATTGTGTTCCTTGTTATGCCCCAAGTGATGGTCTCTCTGTTGTCCAGTCCTGATCAGTCGGCTGTATAGGTATCGTAGTAGGGTGTTAGGAGTACCCTGTAGGCTCGGCCACACCTGGCGGAGGTCTGGTTTGTCCAGTCCTGATCTGTCGGCTGTATAGGTATCGTAGTAGGGTGTTAGGAGTACCCTGTAGGCTCGGCCACACCTGGCAGAGGTCTGGTTGTCCAGTCCTGATCAGTCGGCTGTATAGGTATCGTAGTAGGGTGTTAGAAGTACCCTGTAGGCTCGGCCACACCTGGCAGAGGTCTGGTTGTCCAGTCCTGATCAGTCGGCTGTATAGGTATCGTAGTAGGGTGTTAGAATTACCCTGTAGGCTCGGCCACACCTGGCAGAGGTCTGGTTGTCCAGTCCTGATCAGCCGGCTGTATAGATATCGTAGTAGGGTGTTAGAAGTACCCTGTAGGCTCGGCCACACCTGGCAGAGGTCTGGCTATATGCTGCAGACTGACTATACATTTGCAAGTGTTTTGGAATACTGATTGTCCTGCTCACAAGATATCGAATCATATCCCTGCACCCGCACAGTTTAGAATATGTGCTACAGGATTGGACAAAATAAAGACTCATGCATATTATTCTTATCTTGTTTATCTAATGCTTGTTATTAATGATGTTATGCTTAATATTTGTTGTTCAAGTGACGTTAATCATCATTTGTTCCATTCATTAATGCTGGTCCAGCTCATCTCAGTAATCGATTGTCTGGAATATGCATTAAGGCATAATTCCCCTCTAAAGTCCTGAATTTCTTCTGTCTTAAACCTTTTTTTATTCTCTTGTTAACCATAGAGATAAGATGAGATAATCTTCGTCTTTTCTTTTATTCTTCTCTTCTCCTATGCCCGTGAGCAGTCAGCGTTGTGCTATTATCTTCACACAAAATCAAAGTCAGAAACGATTGCATACAAACAAACGGATTTATTGCATGAATAATAACACCAAACGATGCGGGTCGAAATCCATCAGCACAAAGACTACCATTTTCAACTCACCATCCATCAATTTAGCAGACAAATACAGCAATTTCTTTGAAACACACATCTCAACCAACAAGAGTAAACAATCATTTTCACCAAACATTAGAATGAACAAAGACAAACTACTGACACTCTTGCCACTTTTGCTGTTAACACAACTTGCAACAACACGACCTATCTTTCAAAATATATCTTTCACCACTATCTGCATAACAAACAAATTTTTCATCATAATTACCATCTCCTTCATATATCAGTTAACATTGCGCCATATTGAAAGAGGAAAAACCATAGTACAGCCTATTCAATACGCTATTTATTGCTATCACAAACATGAAACGTTGGATGACTCAAACTTTGAGAACCACTAAGTTGTATTACGCCACATTGGCAATTAGCAGTGCAGCAGAAACAATCCGGGCTGTGCATATTAAGATTTGTGAATTTATTTCATCAACCACAGAACATAAAGTTACCAGGTGAATATTAAGAACTTTGCATATAAGTGAATTCAATGGACTTCGCCAACTAATGGAACAGAACATCGCATATAACAGCAACGATATAGTATGACTATTACGACGTATGAGAGACAACAACACAGGAATGTGACACCAATACGTTACCTATGAACTGTAACATTATTTGAAAAACACACGGACAAAGAACGACAACACACGGATCGTCGATGGATGTAATTAATTTAATTTTATTAGTTAAATATGTATTACCTTTTTGCATTACTATATACATAAAATATGGAGTGGGTGCAAGGAGTGGGTGCAAGTGCCAACAGACTTCTGCACATCCTTTTCAGTTTGCATCCAACTAGATAGAAAATGCAGACAAGAAAATCCGGCTGCTGTGGAGGCTGAAGTACAAGCGTTGATTTTCGAGAATTCGCTAGACAGTGACGCGGTCATCTACACAGATGGGTCGGTCGTCCGACATGTGAGAAGCTCATGGGCCTTTACAGCTCGGGCCGGAGGGAGAATTGTGAAGGAGGACTCTGGTGCTTTCACTGAAACCACAAGTAGCCTGACCATGGAAGTCATGGCAGTAAGTAAAGCAATAACATGGCTCGAGACACAGACATTCACTAGGGCTTGTTTCCTTAGCGACTCAATGAACATGATCAAGAGGATAGAGGAGGGGTCGATCCGAAGAGAATGGTTGCTGCCTCTGAAGCGGTCTCGGCTGGCAAAGATTAGTTTCATCTTCGTGCCAGGGCATGCGGGAGTACAAGGAAATGAGCGGGCTGACAAGCTCGCAGGTGAGGCTACTGTGGAGGGCGGACGCGCCATGGACCAGGCTGACATTCTGAATGCTCTACGAGAAGTGAGACTTTTGCAAGAACCAAGTGATGACTGTGAATCTACAACAATGGCCAGACTGCGAGAGCAGCAAATTAAAAGAGGGGTGGCCAAACAAGAACACTACGCAGGAAGCCAAAGAAGATTGATAAACCAACACAGAACTGGCGTCGTTAGCCGCTACACGCTGCGGGATTTGCTGAGGAGGGGATCCGAGCACTTATGGACTGAATGGTCCGATGTGCAACGAGGATGATCTGTCGACTAACTAACTAACTAACTATACATAAAATATGTGAACATGTCAATTTTTCATTTTCTATCATAATATGTCATAACCATGTCATTCATGTTTACAATTTTCTTCAAAAAAAAACTGTTTCAATTTAACTTATAAACCAGTCGTTATCACCAGTACAAATAGGAATTGGCGCTTTTGAATATAACATATCGCCAAAATCTCTTTTTTCTAAGGGCGACAACGTTTACCTCAACTTAATTTGTATATTTTAACAAAATACTATATTGAATGAAAGGTGTACGAATCAGAGAGTAAATGAATTAAATGAGAGAGCGAGATACTGAGGGGACAAATTGTACGCAAAAAGTATTCATTTTAATTTGTCTGCATTTTTGATGTAAAATGTAACACTAGTCTAAATTGTGTATACATGTTTAATATTAAATAGAATAGGTTCATTCTAAGAATCACTGTTTGAATACCCTGTTCATGCGTCACACAAATGCCGTAATTCTTGACAAAGGGATATTCCAGCTCGTGACGCTTAGGGGTATGCTACACACCACATACACACACGTAGCACACACTTTATACATTAGGTAAGACATACTCATAAAACTAAACACTAACAATTAAATCACATACATTTTATTATAGCAAGTAACAAGGCAGTAAACACACTAACAGGCAAACAAGAACATAAGTAGTTACTTGGGAGAAAACAAGAGTATATATATATATATATATATATATATATATATATATATATATATATATATATATATATATATATATATATATATTGGGCACTATAAAACATACGGAAGTAAAAGTGTATCAAAATACACATTTGGGCAAAGAATTGCAGGTGTTCTTAAATAAGCCAAGACAATTCGTCTTGTTGAAACTCTAATACAGAGTTCAATATCCTGGTATCATATGGATACTTGAGAAGGGCGCGGTTGCATATACAACTGGAAGCGTAAGGGAACTTCGGTCGGATAAGCATGTTTAAGAATATGGAAGAGATAGGAGCTCTTCAGCAATCACCCTGAATTGTTGTACGGGGAAATACATGAGTTATTAGTGCAAGTATATAGATTACCAAGTTCCCATCCACGAAACTACCACCACCAACTTCATGTGATCCTATGACAGAATTAGTACAGACTAATTAACATATATAACCCATAAGAGCGGGGAGGGGAACCCTGTCAAAGTATCACATGCAGTAGGTATGGACATAAAGATAGAAGGGATTTATATAAGGGATATAACTCCAGTATAAGGGAACTAAAAAGAACCACTCGAATGCTCGAACAATCTAGGGCCTTCGAGAAGGATAGGTCAGTTTGCCTACAGCTCCGTGGTCACAGGTGGAACCCGCCTACCGCGTGCCAGGACCTGTTCCACGAGAAGCTCGAAGAGAGTTACAGCCCGTGTCCGACCGAGACACGTTAGAGGCCAGACGGCGACTGGACACCGAAGGAGAAGCAGGGCTTAGCTTAAGGGGGACTTTATAGATAGAAACCAAGTGTATTTAAGGATTGTTAATCATAAGATAGATGATAGAGTTTGCTGTGATGATTATGTGTATGATTGCTTTGTTATGAACTTTGTTATGAATGTTATGTATTATTGTAATTAGTGTAACTGGCTGCGAAAACCATTCTTCGCCAGATTACTGTGAATAAATTATATCAGATAGTATCAGAATGGAGTTTGTTGCCTGTCTGAACCCGAGTTTCATTTCCCTAGGTCTCTAGCACGTTGACAAAGTCCTTCAAGAAACAAATGAAGATCGTAAACTGATTAGAGACATTAGACGTAGACAGTCACAATGTTTTGGGCATGTTATGAGAAGAAATGATATGGAGAACTTGGTTACAACTGGTAAGATCAAGGGGAACAGACCAAGGGGAAGACCTAGAAACAAATACCTGGATGGCTTGGCCTTGTGGCATGGTCGAGACAGAAACACGGAGCTGATCCACGACTCTGGTGATCGAGTGAGATGGCAGAACATGACCGCCCACGCTTACCGGCATGGCACATGATGGATGTAATCTGATGGCTTCTATAATTTCTTCTTTTAGTATGTATGTTTCTAGTTCTTCGGTGGTATCTGTGTAGGTTTCTTGAAGTCCTGTGACATCTGATGGGATGTTGAGACGTTGTTCGAAATACTCCTTCCATCTTATTAGGATTTGTTTTTTGTTCACTTATTTATTCTCCATTGTCACTGTTAATTATTTCAGTTGGGTCAAAGGGTTCTCCTCTGGTTTGCATTGCACTTATCTTTTTGTAGAAGTTTCTAGTTGCATCCTTGTAGTTTTTATTTAGTGTTTCTACATACTTGTCACCGACCGTTAGGGTGTTTCTATTGAAATAGACAGAAATCCCTATCCAAGAGTTTGCCGACAGTCTCTAGAAATTATGGCTCGTTACAAGAATGTCTAAAGGGATGGTCCCGATAGAAGAGACTGGGATTCACTTGGTAGACAAAGGCAGAAGGTGAAGAACACTCGTGTATGTAGGAAGCCCTAACACGACTGTCTAGTTTATCTGTCGGTGATCCTTCGTCAATTGATGGAGCCCCCTGTTTTAAATACTTTCACTCACTCACGCGCACACCTTGCGTTCAAAATGATCACGAGTGGAGTACGTTGGTGAAAGTATAAAACAATAATACTCTTTAATAATAAAAGAGAAAATGAAAATTGTGGTTCAACTGGTGAACTATGATAGTTACATTTATGTTACAGGTACAAAAATAAAATAGTTTTCTGATGCTTAGACAGATAGCATATCATCATTCACACCATCCAGACAGTGACACACTCAGAACACATGTAGACACAGAGTCACCTGAGACAATCTGATCTCTGTTAGGAATAGTGCTGGCTTTCGGTTGTATTATGTCTTGGAGTCGACCCTGGCATTCGACAGGTGTACGATGCTCCTCCGGATTCCAGGTTCCGTCTCCACTAGTTGGTGGCTCAAAGTTTTGGTAACTGGACCAGTTAGGTGTCAGCAGTATCAGCAGCGAGGCTCCTTAAATCAAACAAACAGTTGCAGACTCCTTAGTGTCTTGACAATAACAATGTGTCTGAGTGTTGGTGTTGTGTGTCTGTTGTGTATGTGTCAGATGCAGAATAGGAATAAAACATAGTTCCTATCTGCTATTCTGTATCAAAAGCAAAGGCCAATAGTTCTTATCAGCTTGGCTATACCTTGTATGACATGATGATACAAGGTGAAAAAGGGTCCAGAAGTGGAAACATTTTAAGACCACATGGTCCATTGGAGTAGAACATGTAGACAAATCTGTGTTTGAAAAAGGCATTACAAAATGTACATGGTTGTAAAACTTGCAGTGACTCATATGCAATAATTACTGGGGTATTCCTTAACACCATGGTGAGGAAGTCCTGGGCAGCCAGGATGTTTCCCTATATAGCTAAGGAAAGGCCAACAATAATTCAACCTAATCCCACATCAGTCATTAGGCATAAAGCAATCAAGTGTCGCCATGAAGTCGTGAGGTATACCCCACATAATATACGAGCTAAAAGATAAGAAGAAGGCCAGCAGGCAAGCAAGGGGGCTGAGATATTCCAGACATTGGGCTTTAGGATGTCTCAGTTATCCCTTGTTGAGTTATTTACTCCCCAAATTCTGATTCCTCACCACATGGTATTTGCTTTGAACTTATGACCGTCAGTGTCATGTAGTTCGGCATGGCGGTGAATCAGGGGTAAGCAAATTTATGTTTGAATATATATCGCCTAGTAATATTGCTGGCATGTGAGAATCATGTTCCACATGTCTCTTCTACTTCTGCCCACATGGCAAAATCATGTTATCATATTTTCAACAAAATATACACGTAAATACATTCACAAAATGCATATGAAAATAATCAGTAAGGTTTATACATTATATCTATATATTTTTATCTATAAATATATCTAGTCCTCACATGTTTTCTCTCAATGTCTCCCCTTTCAAATACCACGTGTCATAAATATCCATGGTCGGGAAAGTTTTGGGTTTTCCCAATATCAGAATATAAATGTGTACACACTTCTTACTATAATCATAATTATTATGTTACTACACTCACCCCCAGTCTTATTGCAGCAATTAAGATCTGTTTTGGTATAATCTACCAAGGATGCAATTGGATATGGCAGCTCACTTCATATAAGGTCTGCTTAGCACAGCAGCTATGGTCGTTGTGAACCGGACGGAAGTTGTTAGTCACAATTTCCGGTGCAGCCGTACTAATAGCATATCGCCTATTCCCGTTGCTAGGGAGTGACGGACCTATGTCCCCAGTCCGTAGACTTGATATTAATAAGGGTTGAAGACAGGGGATTTCCCTTGTGACATCATTTGATGATGACGTGGAAATGTGCTGTCCCCAATAGTACAGTGTGTAGTTTTAGTGCAGAAATGTCTGCGTCGCCAATATGACGTCATTATTAGTAATTTAGCTGCCTACTGAATCCAGAATGTAAATAGTGATTCCACTAACGCAGTAGTGGGGGTGTTTGCATAGTGATCTAGACTCATCCCGTCACATAACTCTTCCAGTCTTTTTGTTCTTCCCTCTTTACTATTCTATTCACATGTCTTCTCGCTATTCTATATTCTATGTAATCACATTCCTGTTTGCTCGTCAATACTGTATCATCTGCAAATCTAATGTTATTGATGGTTCTTCCTCCAAGGGTGATTCCTTTCATATCTTCTGCATTTCTGAAAATATTTTGTACAGGGAAAAAAAAGTTCTGTGGACTTTCTACGACACTGCAATACATGCTATTCTTGGCATCTTTAAAGACGGTAGTTTTCCATTGCTTTTCTTCTTAGCAGTGATCATACTGGTTTATGACCATGGCCATTGTCTCCCCAAACAAGAGATCATCTGCCTACCGTCGTGAAGTTGGAGACCAGAACCTACAACTATCTGTTAGATGCTCTTCAACTTCATCCACCACATACACACATGGCTTCATGTAACTCTGATCGGGGGGGGGGGGGGGCTAAAGGGGTACTCCACCTTGCCCAATGGTGTCCAGTAGGATAGCGGAGGGAAGGAGGCACCTTACGTCTCCTTTGATAGGGGATTCCCCTAGCCCGCCACCCAGTATGACAAGTATTTCAAGGGACATTACTAAACATAGCATACATGTATTATGTGATTTAAATAACTGAGTATCTATCTATTATTTTAATATAATTTAAATGTAGATTAACCACAGTTATATCCAATAAAAATAATGCAGTAATATTTTTAGGTTATCTTTAAGGTGGAAAAGTAAAGTCTATATTTTAGACATTTGAGAATTTTATAAAGCACTTTTGTATTTCATTTCGATATTATATTTAAGGTCATATACTTGTGAAAACATAGTTGTTCATAGCGCTTGCGAAATGAATTTTTGTCATGCCTGTAAAAGGCCATAAATCCTAAATATTCAGCACCTTGTATTGTTATTGAATGCAGCTAACTTCATACATTCCTTAGACTTGCTCTCTCCCCCCCCCCCCCCCCTATTATGGACTCTCAAGAAAACGCTATATATGTCTGTTTTGTAGCTTAATATGTAAAATGGTCCGACTTTGTGAAGACACATGAAGGGTGTAGCATAGGTGGGAGCGCAAGCGCAATTGAAATACCACTACTTTTATCGTTTCTTTACTTATTCAGTCTCTCGGTAGAGATTTGTTCGCAGCAGACGAGCAAATCTCCGGCGGGCCTATTCTCGCTGGTCGCGAGATCCGCACAGTGGAAGTATGGGAGATTTGCTTGCAAATAGACAGGCAATATCTCCTGCGGTAGCTATGGCGGACCTATTCCCGCTGGTCGCGGGGACCGCTATAAGTCAGGTGGGGAGTCTGACGATAGTGCACGCTTTACACAGGTCCGGACACTTGTGATTGACAGATGTGCGCGCCCTCATGGTCCGGGCTCGTACAAGGCCCTCACCTGTGGGACATGGCTGAACGTCTCTAAGCCGTGTCCCGTGGGTGTCAGGGTCTGGCCATAACTCGCCACCGGCTCGTGGTGGTGAGGTCTCGGTGGATTGACGCTGAGCCGCCAGCGTCTGCAGCCTACCTTGTGCCAGACGTATTGGTTACCCATTCCTCTGGAATACACAAGACTAGGCCGAGGGAGGGGTCATGTCGTTTGGGCATCACATGATCTCTGAAGCTCTGCCCAGACATTGTGATGGAATATTGGCCATATTCCACTCACATACTTTAGTCTGTCAAGACTGTAAGGTGTCTACATGTAAAATGGTATGCTTGTTGAGATGGTCAATGTATGGACAATTGTGTAGGTACATACAATTTTCAGAAAGCAAGGGTGAATGATAATAATTGGAGTATGAAAGAATTTCTATTGAAAGATTTTAGTATGCATTAGAGCAAATGATTACTCAACCACCATCATCAACACGTAATATGTAGGTAATTACACCATGCCATGAATATAATATTATCATGTGTATATAAATGTATATGTTGTATTTGAAAATGTAAAAACAAAACCACACACAATGCACCTTGTAAATACAAACTGCTCTGTACGAAATAAACGTTTATTTAAAAAAAAAATGCAGCACTTTGGATTGTTTCACGGCATTTTGGCTAAGATCAAAGCGTAGTATCTGTTCTTGTATGACGTCAGTGATTAAGGGTAGACTGACTTATCTGCACTTGATCTGGCCATGGTCACCAGTAGAAGCGGTCATCACAATGACATACAGGGACCTGGAACCTCATGCGACGGCTCTTGCTCCTGGGGAACCCTAAGCCCTAAAAAATTAAGAAAATTTTTTATATTCAGAACACTCAAACACAAATGTTTACAGCTATGTTCATGAGTAATGTGTACGTGTTTCCCTCCTATTTTCTATCTCGTCTTCTGATCTGCCATTTGATGTTATTGTACTTCCTAGGTTCTTGAAACTCTTTACTCTTGTTTCAAGGGATGCTCGTTTAGGTGAATTGTTGTTGTTTTTTCTTCTTTAGTTATAGTCATTACCTCTGTTTTACCTGTGCTAATTTTCATGTTATGTTCCCTACACATTTCGTATAGATTATTTATGTGGTCTTGTAATTCAGCTTCTGATTTTGCTATTAGTGATTGGTCATCGGCAAGCATGAGTTCTTTAATGGAATAATTTGCAGACAATTCTTCTTCTGTGTTCTCGTCAAGTGGTGTTCTTGCGGTCTCTGTTTGGCTGGTTTCTTTACATATGTTGTTTATATATGTTGTGTACATATTATCACACATTTTTCAACAGGAAATCTCCCAGATATTCACAGATTAAGCAAACTGCCGCGACCATAATATGAAGTTCATACTATAAATATTCAAACACATACTTTTACAGACAGTTAGTTAGTTAGTTAGTTAGTTAGTTAGTTAGTTAGTTAGTTAGTTAGTTAGTTAGTTAGTTAGTTAGTTAGTTAGTTAGTTAGTTAGTTAGTTAGTTAGTCTACAGATCATCCTCATTGCACATGAAACCATTTAGTCCATAAGTGCTCGGATCCCCTCCTCAGCAAATCCCGCAGCGTATAGCGGCTAACGACACCACTTCTGTGTTGGTTTATCAGTCTTCTTTGGCTTAGTGTTCAGTCTGCTTAGTGTTCTTGTTTGGCCACCCCTCTTTTAATTTGCTGTTCTCGCAGTCTGGCCATGGTTGTAGATTCACAGTCATCACTTGCTTCTCGCAAAAGTCTTACTTCTCGTAGAGCATTCAGAATGTCAGCCTGGTCCATGGCGCGTTCGCCTTCCACAGTAGCGTTACCTGTGAGCTTGTCAGCCCGCTCATTCCCTTGTACTCCCGCATGCCCTTACACGAAGGTGAAACGAATCTTTGCCAGCCGAGACCGCTCCAGAGACAGCAACCATTCTCTTCGGATCCCGCCCCCCATC
This sequence comes from Cepaea hortensis, assembly GCA_963921405.1. Lineage (NCBI taxonomy): Eukaryota > Metazoa > Mollusca > Gastropoda > Stylommatophora > Helicidae > Cepaea > Cepaea hortensis. The sequence goes on from OY992895.1 coordinate 17,771,057, forward strand.
TCTATCCTCTGGAGCATGTTCATTGAGTCGCTAAGGAATCATGCCCTAGTGAATGTCTGTTTCTCGAGCCATGTCATTGCTTTCACAGACAGTTCTATATCCTAATGTACATCACTGAACTTAATCAACCCTTATTTGTATTATTGACATCCTTTATGTTTGACCATCTTTAGTTTCACTTCCCCCCCCCCCCCCCCCCCCCCAAGAATACCCCACAGATATACAAGAGTGCACACTACAAACATTTAATAAATAATATAATAATCAAGAACCAGTATTGAAAAAGAGACATGTGCGTGTATGTAAATATGTATGTATATGAATACATGTGTTTATATGTGAGTATGTGTGTGTGTGTATGCGAATGTATGTATATGTGTATATGTTTATACATATATGTATATTTATGTGGATGTATATAAACTCCTTTTCATATGTAAATACATTAATAGATTTATAAACATACAACGAAAACCCAGTATTTAAAACATTGAGATATTTAGACTCATAGACCCCCTTTTCTTTTACATCTTTATAAGGCCCGTCATGAATAAGCCTGTTTTCCTTCTTTGTCAACCTTTCTTGACTTCTGCCCCAGCCCAGCCCGATCGAAATAAACCCTTTGTACTTGTTATTAAGCCCCTTACCTGTGAAGCAAACTTCAATCTCTCTCTCTCTCTCTCTCTTTCTCTCTCTCTCTCTCCTCTCTCTCTCTCTCTCTCTCTCTCTCTCTCTTTCTCTCTCTCTCTCTCTCTCTCTCTCTCTCTCTCTCTCTCTCTCTCTCTCTCTCTCTCCCTCTCTCTATCTTGCTCGCGTACGCGCCCAAGCAGACACCATTTTCACAGCTTTCTCGTTTTACTTTGTACAATGGGGTGCTTGCTGTGAGGTTTCATGTGGGAAATCGTGTAGATATATTCATGTGTACCATTTTTGGAAACTTTATGTACACGAAACTAAGTGTGAATGAGAATACCCGGTGCGTTTCTATTAAATGGTTTGGTATGCATGGGAGCATATGATTACTCAACCATCATCGTCAACAGGTAATATGTTGGTAGTTACACCATGCCAAGAATATAAAGCTGTCACATGTGTATGAATATATATGCTGTATTCGCAAATGTAAAATGACACTGTTTTTGTACATAATAAAAGATTATTATTTTTTTTAAATAAAAAAAAAAAAACATATTTATTTAACATTTAAGAAGGGATATGACTCTTAAAACAAGAAAAAACAAAACAATTAACATATCGTGAATCCGCATAGTTGGAAGCATATTTTCTGACGTTTCAATTTACGCTATTTGAAAACTGGATTATTCACTATTTTTCAATTAAGTTTTCGAGGACATACTGTGCGTTTTTATTTGGAATTGATATTCTAAAGAGTACTTTGAGTTTTTATTTGCCATTATTATTACCGAAAACAAAAAGTTATCGATATAAATTCAAACATCGGTATATTGACCGTTCCAAGGGATGACTACGAAGTTATGCAACTTCACCAGCCAGGTATTGAAGTTGTAGTTTTCTCAATTATTGGTCCTGCGGCTGAGGTGAAATCGACGCCAGCTGTTATTGTCAGTGCCTTAACGTCCAGGAAGTGTGCCTTCTGGGGTATTCATCAATCTGTACAGGTTCGAGGTTCCCGCTAGGTTATACTTTTACCTGTCAACAGAAGGCCAGAAAGCCGTGTTTTTGTTTTTGTTTTTGTTTTTGTTTTCGCGCTGGCTTGCTTTTAGCGCAAGCGTAGTCCATACAGACAACTTCTAGTAGTGCTGGACTGAATGTTGCGTGTGGATTAGATTTACTGATTAACAGTGTCCCTCACCACAGGCTGGACTGAATGTTCCGTGTGGATTAGATTTACTGATTAACAGTGTCCCTCACCACAGGCTGGACTGAATGTTCCTTGTGGATTAGATTTACTGATTAACAGTGTCCCTCACCACAGGCTGGACTGAATGTTGCGTGTGGATTAGATTTACTGATTAACAGTGTCCCTCACCACAGGCTGGACTGAATGTTGCGTGTGGATTAGATTTACTGATTAACAGTGTCCCTCACCACAGGCTGGACTGAATGTTCCGTGTGGATTAGATTTACTGATTAACAGTGTCCCTCACCACAGGCTGGACTGAATGTTCCTTGTGGATTAGATTTACTGATTAACAGTGTCCCTCACCACAGGCTGGACTGAATGTTGCGTGTGGATTAGATTTACTGATTAACAGTGTCCCTCACCACAGGCTGGACTGAATGTTGCGTGTGGATTAGATTTACTGATTAACAGTGTCCCTCACCACAGGCTGGACTGAATGTTGCGTGTGGATTAGATTTACTGATTAACAGTGTCCCTCACCACAGGCCGGACTGAATGTTCCGTGTGGATTAGATTTACTGATTAACAGTGTCCCTCACCACAGGCTGGACTGAATGTTCCGTGTGGATTAGATTTACTGATTAACAGTGTCCCTCACCACAGGCTGGACTGAATGTTCCGTGTGGATTAGATTTACTGATTAACAGTGTCCCTCACCACAGGCCAACCCACTCTGACTTAATTAACGTCCCCAAGTCAAGGGATAGGTCACCATTTTAGTCCAACTGTCCGGTGTAGGGGTTGAACCCCTTAACTCGGCATCAGCACACCGGAAGTTTAAGAACACGCGTTTTTATCCATTCGGCCATGCTGATCTACGAAAGCCGTGTATGACAAGTTACACGGTATAATGTTCTCTTTACCAAGTCTTGGGACAGACATATCACTAGAGTATCTAGAGAAAGGAAGAGACAGGCTGACCATCCACTGATTGCCTGTCGCGATTACTCCTGAAGGAGTTAAAACTACTGTTGCACAGTATTACACGGGGTGACAAGGCTGAAGTCTTCAGGCTGAATGTCGGATAAATAGTTGCTGCCTCAACCCCAAAGAGATCAAGGATCCAGAGGTCCTCTTTCTCAATGTCCTGCCCGTTAAAATTAATTTAGCTGTTACTGGTTCAATGATTTAAGACCATTAAATAGAGTTTTGGAGAACCAAGGAATACCTCAAGGAAAAAATGAAATTTTTACTGAGTATCCCAAATGTCCTTAGGGATGGTTCCTTGCCTCTCCTCTACCAACTAAATAATTAATCTAGGGTAATTGCTTACAACAATTTTACTATGACAATAGAATTCTCAAAAGAGAAAATAACTCGTAATTGTCATCATTTAATATATCTATATAAATGAAGTTGTTGCATATACATGTAATAACATACAACAATCAATGCAGTACAATTACAAGATTATGTGCATATTCATCTCTACCTAATTATCTATCTCCTGGCTGTGCCACTGTATCATACATTGTCCTCAGTATTGTATCCGGTTTTAATTATAATTATTGGGCCTCTTCTGCTGGCCTAATTCTAATCTGTGGAAAGAAAATGGGTACACCCTTGTTGGTTTCCCATCCAGTTCTTGGATCTCGGTAGCATTCAGTCAGTGTAGAATATTCTGGAGAGTTCTTTTATTTTTTCCCCCGGTTTTATTTAATCTTTTGGCTCACTGTGTTTTTTCCACACCATACCTAGGAAAAGGACATTTAATACCTGTCCTGAAAAGGTGGTGAACATTGGCAGGAAGTTGCTGTGGAATAGTATTTGGCCTCACTATCTCAGCTGCTCACTCAGTTAAGTGGCTACTGCATTCAGTCAAGCTGCTACTATTACTTTCACAAAGTGCTGCATTCACAAAGTCAGGTCTAAATAATGACCACTACCTTATTTATCGGAATGACTTCAACATGTCGACACATTTCATGATCTGAATGAGATGCAATTTATCACAAGCGATGTCGTAGGTTTAGGATTTTCTTTTCTCGTGAATTTTGAAACTCTCTCACTCCTTCCACTGTTTCAGGTCTTATGTCTCATGCTGGCTGATGAACAAACGGGCCATGTCGTTTTGCATGCTGCTATTTATACGGTGCCTTTTCCGGTTCACGTTTTTCATTGCCAATGGGTATATTAAATCTTGGATCGTACAATTGTGGAACAAACAATCCTGTTGCAGTGTTTAGGCTTTATTTGTCGACGGGAAATTACAGCATGTTACGTTTGTGAAAATAAAGTATATCACACTAAACAATGGGGTTGGCATGTGGTGGGCACTTTGCAACGCAAAAAGGATGTGACCCATTACATACGGATCAACACACCTGAGGTTACTGACAAACACACGAAACTTAAAATCTTCAAATCTTGTGTGATTCCAGTGCTAACGTATGGATGTCAGAGTTGTAAGTTAACGGTAGACTTAGAAAAAAAAAAATAATTAGACAATTTTGATAACAAATGTCTTAGAATAATTCTAAACCTCCAATGGACAGATTTCAGAACCAATACGCAAATAAGACAAGAGATTAAGCAAGATATTGTATCCAATTGTATCAGAAAACGCCGTTAGAACTTCATCGGCCATGTACTCAGAATGGACAAGAAAAGAATCCCCTACCTAGCCCTCATATGGCAACCGGTAAGGAAACGAAAACGGGGAAGACCAAGAGAGACCCTGCGTAGAACCATCATCGGAGAAGGCTCATTCAACGACCAAATAAACATCACAGATCTACAACAGGTGGCAGCGAACATCCAGGCATGGAGAGCCATGACTTCTGCCCTATGGCACCGCCTTGGGTTCAAGAGGAAAGACTAACTAACTAACTTATTGATTACGATGTCGGGGGGAAAGGCCAACTGCCCTAAGTGTGATCAAGATTTTTAAAAAAAGTTAGTTGCATGTCCTTTACAGCCAGTCCCAGCATTTTGTGGCTCTTCGTGATTCATGGGCAAGTGTACGTTCAATAGTTTGCCACTGCTTTCTGAACGCCCCGCACCCATACCATTTCGTACACAACCAACACAGCTGTGTTTTGAACGAGCAACGATATCACCAGCAGCAGCAATTAGTGAACAAAGTCAAAAGGAACAGAAATGACACACATCTTCAATAGTCAAATCAACACACAGTAAGACGGGAGCACAGAAGAAAACAACACATAAGAAAACAATCCAAAATAATGCAGACTGACTGTTTTCACATCGGCAGCAATCCAAATAAGAGAAAAAAAAGAAGACAGAAGACTACTGCAGTCACTAGACGGTTCATAAACTGTCACAGATAATCTTTCACCAACTTGGATCCATCCGGATATGAAAGAAAGAACCATAGCATAACCGAAGATCACAAGACAAGGGTAAATGAACAAGAAGAACAAGAAGAAAAAATAAACAAGTACAAAACAAATAGGACATATACAGCATACAGACATCCTCTTTGTAGACACCGATACAAGTGACAAGAACGGGGATCAAGAAGATCCAGTTGCATAAACATCTGTAAGCCTAGACATGTCCATCGTGGAAAACAACTTGCTGTACGAATTTATTTTGTAATTATATCTCATTTATTTGTTTTAATCAAATTACAATGACTCATGATATGATTATTATTACTTTAAATATTTGTGGTATACGTACACAATTACAACACATCACCACACTGATTTGCAAACACAAACCAGACTTTACGCTACTACAATCAACACACTGTCAAAAACTGTCATTTACTGCCAATATAGTACCTTGCGGTGTATGACAAGGTGTGCGTGTGTGTGTGTGTGTGATTGGGGGGGGGGTGTCTTTGAGCCTAAGGAATTAAAGCCGCCTGGTTAGTGCAGTCACCGCGAACTGTGCAGGTTATGATTTTCTTCTTGCCCTAACCGGTATAATTAACAAACATATATTCACAACCATTTGCACAACAAATCACCAAACAAGTAGGCCCTAGACGCTCTTGCTTTATTTTAGCCATACACAAAATCGGGTCAGGTTCAGCTATACTGCAAGCATAAGACAGGTGGGATATTATTAGAACACACACAGATGACCAGGGGCGAATGTGCATAATACAGGTAGAAAATACTATACATGCATACACCATAGAGAACATACATGCTCCAGCAACTGACAATCATCAAACAATGTTTAAACATGAATTAGACACCCTGCTCACACAAACATACAGAGGACCACGTGTTATCCCTGCAGGGATTTCAATTTTGTACTATCAGATGTAGATATTATAGGGGGAGGTAAGGCAGGAATCAAGACACAATTAAGGAGAGGTAAAAGGAATGGAATTAACCAAACAGATATGCTGCAGAATACCATAGACACGTACAATTTAACACACGCTTTCACATACAGACACGATGATAACATTGCAATAACACACAACAATATGACACAACACAGCAGCCATATTAGACAGAATATACACACCTGCAACACACCACATAATGTTCGGTTGAATGTGCAGGGACTTCAAATTCTCAAAATGTTCAGATCTGATGGAAGGTCATTCCATAAGTGACCACTCGAATACGCAAAGCATCTTTTGTATAAGTCCAACCTAGGTTTTGGAACATATAATAAATTTAAGCGCTTGCTGTTCATTGCATGAGATTGAATCAGTTGAAGACACTGTGCGGTTTTGTGAGCTATTACTGTATTCACTAATTTGGCTTTGTTAAAAAGGAAATGCTTTCGAAGTGGTAGAAGCCTTAGATGACTATATACATTAATACATTCAACATGCTTTGTGCCAGAAACTAGACGTATAGCCCGCTCATGAAGAGAACAAATTCGTTTCATATTGGACTTAGGGCAACCACCCCAGACTGTGGAACAATAATCGAGATGTGATTGGACATATGCTGTATATAATATTTTTCATGTGCTTTCGTCCAGAAAGTGCTGAATGCTAGCAAGTCGGTAAACATTTTGTGCTATTTTCCTGGTAAGGGCATGGACATGAGAGCTCCAATTTAAATATCTGTCAATAAGGTCAAAGACCTAATGTTTTATGTTCATTTATATTAACTATAGGTAACCTGTCCATGCCTAGTTTGAGCGGTGCCCCAGTTATGGCTAGTGTCAGAAGTGTTTGTCTGGTCGTTATTAGCATGGATTTGTTTTTGTCGATGTTAATTTGCACGTGGTATTCATTGCTCCATCTAGTAAGATAATCAATTTCTTTATATAAAGATCTTTCTAATTCACTACCGTCCTCTTGACTAGGATATGTGATACAATCGTCTGCAAATAGATCACACGTAGTATTGAGATATAAAGGAAGATCGTTAACATAATCTCTAAAAAGCAGCGGACCTAGTATTGAGCCCCGAGGCACACCAATAGTAAGCTGTGTGGGTCTTGATTGGCGGTTGTTGAAGAACACGACTTGTTGTCTGTCGGATAAAAATGACGTAATCAGGTTCACCATATTGGCACTAATCTTCAGATGTTTCATTTTACTAATTAAAATATCGTGATCTACCATATCAAAAGCTTTTTTAAGTCTACAAACATCGCTCCACAAATGTTGCCATTGTTGATGTTAAAATGCCAGTTGTCAGTCATTTTTGTTAGAGCACTATGATAAGAATATTTAGGTCGAAACCCAGACAGACTGTCAATTATTAGATCGTTTTTAATAAAATGATGTAATGTTTTTATTACTTATGTGTTTTTCTAATGGCGTTGATGGAGATGATAGTACGGAAGGTGTGTAGTGATTTCTGTGTGCAAAAGTATGTGAATATATGTTTGTTAATTGTAATAGTATAAAGTCTGGTTTGTGTTTGCAAATGAGTGTGATAATGTGTTGTAATTGTGTACGTATAACACATATGTAAAGTAACAATTATTATATCACTAGTCATAGTAATTTGAGTAAAACAAATAAATGAGTTATAATTACTAGGTAAATTCGCACAGCAAGTTGTTTTCCCACGAAGGTCACGTCAAGGCTAGCAAGTTCCCAATTACAAATGTTTGTGCAAGGGGATCTTCTTGATCTTCGTTCTCGTCACTTGTGTCGATGTCTACGAAGAGGGTGTCTGGTATGCTGTATATGTCCTATTCGTCTAGTACTTGTTTTTCTTCTTGTTCTGCTTGTTCATTTTCCCTTGTCTTGTGATGTTCGGTAATTTCTTTGGTTTTTACATTCTTTTTATTTTCGGTATGGTTCTAGTTGACAGTGTCTAAATCAGTGGTTCTCAAACGTTTTTGGCCAATGCACCCCTTCACCATTTGTTAAGAATATCACACCCCCTCCCCTTCGTAGTTCCCCCTATAAATTCTCCCATCCCCAGCCCCTTCACAGTATACGTAAAAAAGGAAGCTTTAATAACACATACTACAGTAGAACAAGTCTAAACGTCTATATAAAAAGTGATTTGCAGGTATATTTACGTTATAAAATGAATTTCAGAAGGGCGAGAAGTACAGCATCGTAAAGTACGTCAATAAAAAGGATATAAAGTAATCGGTTCTTGCATTAATGCGATTATGAAATAATCTTAATATCCCCCCTCCCCCGCCGGGGGGGGGGGGGGGGGGTGAATTCACCACCGGTTGAGAACCTCATGTCTAAACTGTCTAATGACTGCATTAGTCTTCTGTCTGTCCTTTCTCTCTCTCTTTTTTTGTCTGTGGATTGCTGACGATGTCAAAACTGCCAGTCTTCAATTTTTTTGGATTGTTTTCTTGTGTTGTTTTCGTGTATGTTCCCGTCTTCTAGTGTGTTGATTTGACTATTGACAGTTTGTGTCAGTTCTGTTCGTTTCTGTGGAGGAGTTTCTCGCACTAGAGGCGGGAAATTGTCTTGACTGTGCACAGCAATTGCTGATGTTGGTGTTATCGCTGGTCGTCTACTAGGACATGTATGTGCCCAGTTGTTAGTTTGACCACACGTAGGGCAATTGCCACCCATCTTCCTGACATCATAGTCAATACTCTGTGATTATTATTAGTAACCCCAGGTGTGTAGATTCGTATGTAATGGGGCGCTTCCTTTTTTGGGTTGCAGAGTGCACCCCACTTGCCAACCCAATTGTTCAGCTTGAAGACCTCAGCCTTGTCACCCCCTGTAACACTGTGCAACAGTATTTTTAACTCCTTCAGGAGTAATCGCGACAGGCAATCAGTGAATGGTCAGCCTGTCTCTTCCTTTCTCTAGATGCTCTTAGTGATATGTCTATCCCTAGGCTTGGAAAAGAGAACATTTTCCGTGTAACTTGTCATACACGGCTTTCTGCCCTTCTGTTGACAGGTGAAAGTACCACCTAGTGGGAACCTCGAACCTTGCAGGTTGAGGATTCCCCCAGAAGGCAAACCTCCTGGACCAGTTAAGGCACTAACAATAAATCTATACCAACCTCTCTCTCTCTCTCTCTCTCTCTCTCTCTCTCTCTCTCTCTCTCTCTCTCTCTCTCTATCTATCTATCTATCTATCTATCTCTCTCGTTCTCTCACTCTTTCTCTCTCATTGTCTCTCTCTCTCTCTCATAATAATCTTGCTTCTTTGTGCCTACCAACATCATGTGCATTACCGGTGGTTGGATCTTATAAAACCCCAAATAACACAAGCATTGGGTGATGTGATCATAAAATACGTGGTATAACAATCGACCTTACTGACTCTATTCCATAGGGAACTGTATGAGTGAAGCCTCGTATTTACCTAATCCGCATACCCTATGTGGCACATCTCTCTCTTTCTCTCTCTCTCTCTCTCTCTCTCTCTCTCTCTCTCGCTCTCTCGCTCTCTCTCTCTCTCCTTCTCTCTCTTCTCATATATACATTGCACATGTCCATGTACACTATTGTATGAATGACTGTTGAGCGGTGTAGATGTATGTATGTGCGCTCACGCATATCATTCCACCCAGACTTTAATACTAGCCTCACAATAACATAAAGGAGTGCATAATGCGATTTTGGTTAGTATCACCATCATACTTGGGTGCACACTCCACTGCTCTTCAATATTCGTCCACTAGGGCCAACCCATTCACTGGCACCCACTCATGCTTTGTTAGTACATCCACTGGGATTGCTCAGATACCATTCTCAGACTACTATCACAGGTTGCCGTCCTACCTTCCTGCCTCTTCCCTTCTTTCAATGTGCTCACTGAACCGTTAAACCCACCACCCCTTCATCATCCTACATCCCCTCCCTCGGTTGGGTATAAAAAGAAGACATCTGTCATATTCGGGGTTATACACAGCTCGCAATTCTCAGGTCAGTATTTTTATTTTCTCGTCATTGCTTTCTTTTTTTCATCTTTTTGTTCTTTTCGTCCTGTATGTGTCCTAATTCTGTTATGTAAAGCTGCACTACTTTGTGTCATTTTATATTGTTTACATTTTCACAGCTTTAGCGCAGTTTCACCGAATTTTAACAATACAAGCTGGTGTCGATTTCGCCGCAGCCCCAGGTTCAGTAATAGAGCAAACTACAGTACCAGGCTGGTGAAGTTGCTAAAATTGGTAGTGCTCCCTTGGAACCATAAATGTATAGCTTGCTTGCTGCTTGCTTGCGTTTGTTGGGTGTGAAGTCAGCGTGACGTCCTGTATGTTGGATGAAGACATCCTGTTGTCCAACATCAGTATGATGTCATACCGGACTGAAGATTGCGTGAGTATCCGTTGTCCCATGTCTGGCTTACTGGTGTGCAGACTGGTGGTTCCTCGCCGTGTAGGCAGATACTCTCCGACTTCGGAGGAATCAGCGATCCTACTGACTTTAGCCAGGACCCCGAAGGGACCTGTTGCCCAAGACGCGCGACTAACAAATGTAGTGATATTTGAATCCATTTCAATAATTTGTTGTTTTCGGTAATAATAATTCCAAAGAAAACCTCACAATATCTTTTAGAATATCAATTCGAAATCAAAACGCACAGTATGACCTCGAAAATTTAGTTGAAAATTAGTGAATAATCCGGTGTTTCAATAGCGTAAATTGACACGTCAGAAAATATGCTTCCAACAATGCGAATTCACAATGTGTCAAAGAGTTTGTCAACTCTGTATCGAGTGTACATGAACCGTGGTTGTGACAGTTAGTCAGTTGCATATCCTTTACAGGACGTGGCAGTCAACACCAGCATATTTTAATTTGTGCTGTTGTGAACTCTTGGCATGTTTACGTTTAGTAGTTTGCCATTGATTTCTGAACGACCGGCACCCACAACATTTTGGCAAACAGAAGAAACGCAAGGCGGTCTGCTGCCAAATCGCCCGCAGCTGTATGTCGAACGCGGGTTTGTGGGATTGCGAACTGCGTCCGTTTTCCTTTCGCCACTGAGCGATCTGGTTGTGACAGTGCACATGGGATTTGATCTCTTATGTGAAGGTGATTGTTGTCCAAGAGCGGTTCTTATTAATCAGGAGAAGCCTGTACTCACACAGGATGTTAATTTGAGGGTGATTGTGGCCTTTTAAAGGCCAGTCAAAAATAACTGACTTCTGGCTCTTTACCTTTCAACGCCTTCAAAAGGATACAACTTTCAATGTAATATCAAGGAGAAATAGAAAAATGGCTTCTAACATTTTCCCCACATGTAAAATAAAGCCATTACTTTTACATAATCTTAGAAAATGACTTAAAATTATTATCCAGTCTTTTATGATGTATTCAACCAGTGATAATTTCTATAAAATTGTTAGCAAAGATAAAGACACATTCTACAAATATTCAAATCAAAAAGCACATTTATGTTACTTTGAGTAATGTCCCTTGAAATTTTCTTTTCCGCTCGCTCGATTATGAACTCAAGCGTAGTCCATACACAATACTTCTAGTAGTGCTGGACTGAGTTTTGTGTGTGGACTTGCTTTCCCTATTATCAGTGTCCCTCGCCATCAGGCGAACCTACTCCGACTTCTGAGATACATGTACTTTACGTCCCCAAATCAAGGACGCCAGGTCAACATTTTAGTCCAACTGTCCGGTGCTGGAGTTAAACCCCTTACCTCGACATCAGCACACCGGATGTTTAAGAACGTGCCTTCTTATCCATTCGGCCATGCTAACCTCGTGTCCCTTGAAATAAGTGTTATGTTTTTATGTCCCTTTCCAATATTATAATTAGATGTGCTTCATTAAAGTGGTCTTATTTCGTGCAAAACAGTGTGTATTTTCAATGTGCTTTGTGTGTTTTGTTTGTTTGTTGCACTTACGAATACAACACATACATTCATACTCTTTCACACTCCAAGTTTTCTCATTCACACTTAGTTTTATTTAAACAGATTTAATTGTGTCACTGTATGGATCACAACATTGCAACAAGCGTCCCATTTTACAAAGTAAATTACAAGCAGATATGCTTGCGCGCGCACGTCAGATAGACAAATAGATAGATAGTGAGTCAGAAAGGGAGTGAGAGAGAGAGAGAGAGAGAGAGAGAGAGAGAGAGAGAGAGAGAGAGAGAGAGAGAGAGAGAGAGGAGAGCGAGATTGAGGGAGAGAGAGAAAGAGAAAAAGAGAGAGAGAGCGAGAGAGAGAGAGAGAGAGAGAGAGAGAGAGAGAGAGAGAGACAGAGACAGAGACAGAGACAGAGACAGAGACAGAGACAGCAAACAAAATCAAAGATTAAAGTTAGCTACATTGATTAGTAACTTCGTCACAGACACAATGGATATATTTGGGGTGGGCGGGGTTGGGGCGGAAATTAAACGAACTCTTGTCTTGTTGGTGGTCGTACTTACCACTTCCCGGCTGACAAGAACTGTCCTATGAGCTACAGTCTCCCTATGTGCTGGGTAACTCAATTATATATATATAATCTAATATAAGTTTATCAATATGATCGCCAAAAACTAGTATTTAAAACAGAGAGATATTTAGGCTTATAGAACCTTTATTTACATATTTATTATTATATATATATTATATATATATATATATATATATATATATATATATATATATATATATATATATATATATATATATATATAGCCATCCATCATGTGCCATGCCGGTAAGCGTGGGCGGTCATGTTCTGCCATCTCACTCGATCACCAGAGTCGTGGATCAAATGATTTCACACAACATGATTTTCTAGGCATCTGTAAAGAAGGTAGTTTGCCATTGCTTTCCTTCCTAGCAGTGACCATACTGGTCAGTGACCGTAGCCATTGTCTCCTCAAAATAGAGATCCTCTGCCTACCGTCGTGAAGGTGGAGACCATAACCTACAACTATCTGTTGGCTGCTCTCCATCTTCATCCACCACCTGCACGCATGGCTTCACGTAACCCTGATCGGGGGGCTAAACGGGTACTCCACCTTGCCCAAGGGTGTCCCGTAGGCTAGCGGAGGGAAGGAGGCGCCTTACTTCTCCTTTGATAGGGGATACCCCTACCCCGCTTCCCAATATATATATAATAATAATAAATATGTAAATAAAGGTTCTATAAGCCTAAATATCTCTCTGTTTTAAATACTGGTTTTTGGCGATCATATTGATAAACTTATTTATTGTGCACTCCTGTATATCTGTGGTGTATTCTTTGGGTGGGGAAGGAAAAGTGAATCTAAAGATCTTCTTCTTCTTCTTCAGCGTTCCGAGCCATTGAGGTTCTTTGCTGCAGATACAATCCGTCTCCATTCGTCTCTCTGGTGGACCTTCTCTTGCCAGTCGTTGATTCCAAGTGCTTGTAGGTCTGTGTATGTATTATCTCTCCACCGCCTTCTTGGTCTACCTCTGGGTCCACGGTCATTTATTTCCTGAGTGTAAGCGAGTTTTGTTTCCCTATTATCTTCCATTCTTTCTATATGCCCCAGCCATTGTAGTCTATTAGCCTTCATGATACCAGTGATTAGCGGGGACTTAAACAGATCATAAATGTCTTTGTTACTTCTTCTTTTCCACTCTCCACTTTGTGTATCCCTAATGGGTCCAAAGATATTCTTCTTCTTCTTCAGTGTTACGAGCCATTGAGGGTCTTTACTGCAAATACAATCCGTCTCCATTCGTCTCTCTGGTGGACCTTCTCTTGCCAGTCGTTGATTCCAAGTTGGGTCCAAAGATGCATCATAAAATTTTGTTCTCAAAGGTTTGTAACAAGGCTTCGTCTCCTTTCGTTGTACTCCAGGTTTCAGAGCCATACAGCACAACTGGTCTGATCAGTGTTTTGTATATTGTGATTTTGGTATTACGAGATAGCGTCTTTGATTTTAGTAGATGTCGTAGTGCATAGTATATCTTATTTCCAGAGTTGATTCTAGTTTTTATTTCTTCCCTTATGATGTTGGAGCAGTTGAATATTGTACTCAGGTATTTGTATGTTTCCGTTCTTTTAATGGTTATATTATCTATTTGTATGTGGCCAGAGTTTTTAGCCATTCCGTCTCTTGAAATTACCATATATTCTGTCTTATCTTGGTTGATAACCAGCCCCATCTGTTGGGCTTTTTCCTTTAAGTGAGTCAATATTTCCAATGTCTTTTGTTTACTTTGCCCTATAATATCTATATCATCTGCATAACCAAGCAGCTTGGATGTTCCTCCAATATCACATTCCTCCTTTAACTTCCTTACAACTTTCTCTAGAGCCAGATTGAAGAGTAGCGGCGATAGTGCATCACCCTGTTTCATGCTAGATGTTATTTGGAAGGGGTCTGATTTCCTGCCTTTATATGTTACTATATTATAAGTATCTTCCATGCATAGTCTGGTCATGTTGATTAACTTCTTTGGTATTCCAAATTCCTGCATAGCATTCCATAGACTATTCCTATGGACACTATCATAAGCCTTTTTAAAATCCACAAAAATGTTATGGAGATCTCTTTTATATTCCCAATTTTTCTCAGCTATTTGTCGTAAGATAAATATCTGATCTATTGTTGATCTGTTTGTCTAAAACCCGCCTGGTAGTCACCAAATATGTCTTCTGAATATGGTTTTAGTCTATTTAGTAATATTGCGGATAGTATCTTATAGCTTGTGGACAGTAGTGATATTCCTGTATAATTTCCACATTGGAACTTGTCTCCTTTCTTAAAGATAGGTATCAATAATGACTCTTTCCAGTCACGGGGTAATTCTTCTGTCCTCCAGATTTTTATTATTAGTTCGTATAGCTTTAGATGTAATTCATGGCCACCTGCTTTTATAAATTCAGCAGCAATTCCATCAGTCCCAGTTGCCTTATTGTTTTTAAGTCGTGTGATTACATATAGGATTTCTTCAAATGTAGGTTCTTCAATTTGTGGTTCATGTTAGAACCTCTTCATGTGGGAAAATGTTACTTGGAGCTTCACAATTTAGTAATTCAACAAAATATTCTTTCCATGTGTTGCACATTTCCTCATTGGTATTTATCATATTCCCATTTTTGTCTTTTAAACCATATGTGTTTTGTTGGTGCCCTCGTTTCATTGATTTCAGTTCTTTAAAAAATTTTCTGGATTCATTTTTCTGGTGATTAGTTTCCATATCTTTGATTATATTACTCATATATTCTCGCTTCTGCTGTCGGACTATTTTTATAGCCTCTTTACATTCATTTCTATAATGCTCTTCCTTTTGGATGTTGTTGATATCATTTAACCATAAATGTCTGGCATTCTTTTTCCTAATGACTGCTTCTTCACATTTTTGATTGAACCATCTGTTCTTTCTATGCGTGGTTAACACACCGAGACATTCTTCTGCGGTAGATTGAATTGTATCTAAAGATGGTAAAACATATATGATGGCAAAGAATGACTGATTAAAGACAGTGGTATACATTAGAATTAAAGAACTGCATGTGAAAGTATGTTTTTGAAAATGTATAGTATGAAGTGTGAACTTGACGGGAGTGTGTGTCTGAACATATGTAGTATAAAGTGTGAACTTGATGGAATAGTGTGTTTAACTCACAAAATATTCGCTTGTTAAAGTTGCAGAACCCATAATGATCAATCTACATAGGCCAGTTTTGTGCAAACTGAAAGACATGTTAGTTTAAAATGACTGTGGTAGAAAATTGACATTACTGTGCAAACATGTGTATATTTCAGCTTGAAGGATTTATCTAGTCATTTTACTTTCACATGCACATTACTGTAGAGTGATTGAGAGAGTTAGAGTGAGTGAGTGTGTGTGTGTGAGAGAGAGAGAGAGAGAGAGAGAGAGAGAGAGAGAGAGAGAGAGAGAGAGAGAGAGAGCGTAAGAAAATACTGAGAGTTGAATTGCATCACTAATTTCTACGTTACGTTGAATATGTACAGACAATGTTGTTTTTTCCTATGTGAATGCATCATGCACTGTTGATGAACGAGAGATGAGTGATTGGAAGTGTCGAATGTAAGACAGGCCTACGCGCCCAATTTGTTACCCTTTGAAAAATAAAGATAAATAAATAAATAAATAAATAAATAAATAACTTTATATAGAGTCTAAACTATCTAGTGACGGCTGTAATCTTCCGTTTTCCTCTTGTTTGGATTGCTGACGACTTGAAAACTATCAGTCTTCATTTTTTTTGCGCGGGGGGGGGGGGGGGGGGAGGGGGGGGATTGTTTTCTTATGTCTTGTTTTCCTGTGTGTTCGTGTCATCCTGTGTGTTAATTTGACTATTGAAAGTTTGTGCCAGTTCTGTTCTTTTCTTTGGGGAAGTTCACACGAGAGGCGGCGAAATCTTCTTGACTATGTATACCAATTGCTGCTGCTGGTGTGTATGTGTGTATGATGTATGTGTGTGTATGTGGGTGTGTATTTGCGTGTGTATGTATGTATTTGTGTGTATGCTCGTATGTGTTTGTGTATGTATGTGTGCTTACATGTGGTGCATAATAGGGAGTGTGTATTTGTATATTATTGAGTGCGTGCATAACTGTGAGAGTTTGTGTAAACGATGCAAGTATTATGCAGGTATGTATGTTTGCGTGTGTGTTTATGAAAGTGCGTGTATACATGTGTCTGCCTGTCTCATAACACGGTGATATGCATTGTTTATGTTACAAAATCCACGTAACAATGTTTTTTTTTTCCTATGTGAATGTAACTTCCACAATTGATGAACGAAAGATGAGTGATTGGAAGGGCCGAATGTAAGACGAGCCTATGTGTCAAATTTGTGACCCTTTGAAAATAAAGTTCGTTCGTTCGTTTGTTCCCTGTCTGTCTGTCTGTCCGTCTGTCTGTCTGTCTGTCTGTCTGTCTGTCTGATCATCCGCCCGTCCATCCGTCCGTGCGCCCGCCCGCCCGTTGGTCTGTCTGTCTGTCTGTCTGTCTGATCATCCGCCCGTCCGTCCGTCCGTCCGTGCGCCCGCCCGCCCGCCCGTTGGTCTGTCTGTCTGTCTGTCTGTCTGTCTGTCTGTCTTGCCGCTTGCGCGCACGAGCAAAATCATGCATATCTCTTTGCAACTTACTTTCTAGCATGAGATGCTTGTTGCAATGTTTAATGCATGATTCATTCAGTGATACCATTAAAATTGTTTAAATAAATCTATGTGTGAATGAGAATACTTTCAGTGTGAAAGAATGTCTATTGAAAGATTGTAATATGCACGAGAGAAATCGATTACTCACAATCATCATCAACAAGTAATGTGCAGGTAATTACATCATGCCATAAATATATTATCATCATATGTGTATATTGATTTATTTGTTTGTTTCGGGATTTGAGATTTAAATATTGAGCACCACGACTGGCAACCACTGTAAACTGATTAGAGTCATTAGACGTAGACAGTCAAATTTTTTGGGCATGTTATGAGATGAAATGGATTGGAGAACTTGGTGACAACTGGCAAGATCGAAGGGAACAGACCAAGAGGAAAACCTAGAAGCAAATACCTGGATGGCTTGGCCTCTAGGCATGGTCGAGACAGAAACACGGAGCTGATCCACAACTCTGGTGATCGAGTGAGATGGCAAAACATGACCGCCGACGCTTTCCGGCATGGTACATGATGATGATGACTGGGCAACGCTGATCGTATTCTGGTATGACCCTAAGGCCTGTCCATATATATACGTGTGTATATATGTGTATATACATGTATATGTTGTATTCGCAAATGTAAAAAACACAACGCACCGTTAAAATACACACTATTTTGTCCGAAATAAAACCAAATTAACAGAAACACGATTTACTAAACTATTGAAAAGGGATATAACAACATAACTTTTTTTTTCAAGGGACTTTACTTGTATTTTCATCTATATGCTGTAAAATGTAAATAGTTATAGCATTGTTCTATATCTCTTATAGAATTTTTATAGAAATAAACAAGCACTCTACACTTCGTAAGAAAAGATATCAAATTTTAATCTTATGTGAGGTGGTTTGGATCCCCGGCCCCGAAGTAGTGCGCCTGGTCTGGTCGGGGGCCGGGGATCCAAACCACCTCACATAAGCATCACTTTAAATGTGGGCCCGGTGGAGCTATTGCCAACAGTGGGACTAAGGGTCCACGCCAAAAAAACAGGGGAAGGCGGGGAACCAGCTAGTCTGGGATGACCGCCAAACCCACCAAAAAAAAAAAAAATCCAACTATTAATACTAGGGGTAACTCGAGAGATGGAATAAATCAATTTTCTGTCATATTGGATTTCGATCTCCTCATCGACGGGGTTCGATATCTACATGACTGAGGCTCGATCACACCACACATCCCACCACACACGCACACGCACGCACACGCACGCACACACACACACACACACAGGGACTCGAACCCAGATGCCCGGTGACTAGTTGGTCTACTTATCTATATAAGTATACCACATGCACGGGGCTTGCGCCGCTGTCATTTAGCGACCCCGGGACGGACCAGGGAAGCGGAGGCGGCCGGTGGAGGCATCTGGGTTACCGAGGGCGGGTACCCAGGTGCCCAGTGACTAGTTGGTCTACTTATCTTTATAAGTAATCCACATGCACGGGTCTTGCCTCGTTGTCTTTGAATGGGCTCGGAAGCGGTCGGGGGAAGCCGAGACACCTGTGGGATGGGTGGTGAATAGGGGGTTAAGATAGGCTTAATATACCTATTTGTTTCCAATTCATATTGTTATATCCTGCTGCAGCCTCTGCTTTTTCTTTCAACCCCACATGTAAAAGAAAGCCATTACTTTTACATAATCTTAAACGATAAATTAAAATTGTTATCAAATCTTTTATGCTGCATTTAATCGTTGATAATTTCTATAAGAAACTTTACAAAGGATAAAGACAAATACTACAAATATTTACATCAAATAACATATTTATGCTACTTTAAGTTACGTCCCTTTGACATTTCTTTTCCACTTGCTCGATTTTGAACGCAAGCGTAGTCCATACACATACTTCCATTAGTGTCGGACTGAATTTTGCGTGTGGACTAGCTTTCCCTAATACCAGTGTCCCTCGTCATCAGCCGGACCCACTCCGACTTCAGAGGTACTTGTAATTTACGTCCCCAAATCAAGGACGAGAAGTCAACATTTTAGTCCAACTGTCCGGTGTAAGAGTTGAAGCCCTTACCTCGGCATCAGCACACTGGATGTTTAACAACACGCGTTCTTATCCATTCAGCCATGCTGACCTCATGTCCCTTGAAATAAGTGTTATGTTGTTATGTCCCTTTCTAATATTACAATTAGACGTGTTTCATTTAAATTGGTTTTATTTCGTGCAAAACAGTCTGTATTTTCAAAATGCGTGTTTTGTTGTTGTTTTTTTTTGGTGGTACATTTACGATGTAGACGGTCTGCTGTCAAATTGCCCGTAGGTGTATTTCGAACGCAGGTTTGCGGGATTACGAACTGTGTCCGTGATTCCTTCGCCACTGAGTCATCTGGTTGTGACAGTGCACATGGGATTTGCGCTCTTATTTGAAGGTGATTGTTGTCCAAAAGCGGTTCTCCTTTATCAGGAGAAGCCTGTACTCACACAAGGTATTAATTTTAGGGTGGTTGTGGCCTTTTACATTTTGTTTTGTTTTGTTCTTGACGGAGAAAATCTTTAATCCAGATCTACACATGGTGAAAACAATCAAAATTACCGACACAAAATAAATATCACTGATGGGTTTGAATAATCTGTAACCGAGAAAATCTTTCATCCAGTTTGTAGTGAGCACTCGTGACCACAGAGGGGAAATTTAATCGGAAAGGACAGTATTCCAATGCGGTTGTGACTGGACAGCCCCGGCAGCATCCGAATTACACAAGATTGAAAGGAATTAAAGAGCCCACAAGAATTATTCTAGCATTCTCTAAGTAAAAGAATAATTGTTCACCAGAAAATAATCTAGTCCCCAACCAAGGAATAAGGAAAAACTAACAGAGATTGAAAACAAGAGAAAATTACATTTTGACCACGCACGCCCCATCATTTCTGTAATGCTAGGTCTGAGAAAGCTTTGATGTCCAGATCAAACGTAAAACCCAGACACCACGGCACCAGTCGGCGGGCGCTATCAAAGGTTGAAAACTCACTATTTTCAGTTGATACATCGCAGAGCCAGTCAGTTGAGATTGACGTGTTAGTTTACAATCCTGTGGTTAAAATAGGGACGACACCTAACACCTTACGGTTAACATGACCTAATATGTAAACCAGCCACGGCAGAATGGGAGATAAGAGGGTCAGCCAGACCCGTCTGAAATAATACATGGCAGTGCTACTCAGGGGAAAACCCCGTGTGATCCAAAGACGGCAATTTAATGCAGGCCTAACACCTATCTATAAGTCCAGACTTTGTGGAGCAGACATCATGCAGTAGTTGTCACCACAAAGGAGCAATTAGGACCAGATGCTTAACACATCACTGCAATACAGGCGGCAAAGTAGGAACACATGGCTGACACATTCCTGCCAGCAATCGGGAAGGCTTGTGTTAACAACAGATTGGTATGTAGTTATGACGCAACGTCTATTGCATCGCTAGCGAAGCATGTTTTATTGTTTCAGGCCATGGTGGGGCATCGGTCAATTTGATTGACAGATGAAACTACCCTTCACGGGAAAGGAGGAGGGGTGAAAAGAATTTGGCACTTAATCCATCGGGGTAAATCGTCCTACATGAAAAATATGTGGAGCTAACAGGAACTTGGACATAGTAATTAGCTAACGTGGAAACTAGCCAGGGATGAAGAGAATAAAACTACATGCATGGCCAGCAAGACTTCAGACGCACATTTACAATAGCATTCTTAGGATACCTACTGGAGAAATATTAACATTTCGTTCTGTTGGACTTCTGTACGAAGTATTATGCCAGGATTTCCTAGCTATAACCCAGGTAATACCATTACTCTGATTAGTTTGTCTGCTAGTCTAAAGGCTTGTGTAGTTTCTTGTTCTGCATATTCTCCAAAACTTTACACTCGTAGATTTTCTTTGTACTTAATGTTCCAGTTCTAGCTTTACAATTTCACTGAGAACTATTTTCTTCTTTCATTCACCACTTGGTTGTCTGATTTGTCGTATGTGATAATTTGGAGAAATCCATTATCCAAGCTACATGAGCATGTGGCTTATGCATGTACAGGAGATACATTTAAATTCATCCTGTATGATGTTAAACATTGGGGAGACTAACTACTTAGGAGAAATTCCTGAGAGCTACCAGTCTCTTGATAGCGTCCAATTAACATTGATTATTTGGACCAACACTTTGAGTGCCTACCAAGATTATGGTGGAACCACTTGGTTTGAGGAATGGCACCAGTTCACCTTGTCTGCATGATGTCTGCATGAGGACAGACATGACTTAGGACATTCAATATCCCAGACAGATTCAGGGAAGGCATTTAATGTTCGACAGGACTGTGCGACCAGCCCTTCCGACAAGACAGCATGAATGAATCAGAAAGGGAAAGAGTAAGTGAGGTGAACTTATATGGGAAACACCCCATTACATAAATGTATGTGATGATGTATGTTTTGAGCTATAGATGTTCTAAAGGGTTTTATGAATATATACATATATATTTATTTATTTAGAACTGATATATGTTTATGTAACATGTCATCATCTATCATCATACCATCATATATTATGACTTGAATGTATGTTTATATGAATGTATAGACATATGTGTTTGAGATGTGTAGACGTAGATACTACCTATCTCCGTTCGTTTCATTCCAGATCTCCTAGGAGCAATGGACAGTCAACAACCCATATCAGGAAGTGACTTAGCCTTGTGAGGGACCAATTTCGACTCCTTCAATCTGACAGTGAACTGCGTCTCACTGTGGGGAAGCATGACCTATGTGACCTCTTAAGTTACGTATACCATATCATCATCATCATCATCATATGATCATCAATAGCAATAATAAACACAGTTGTTGTATTTTAAACTCGGTTGTCTGTATAATTCTAAATGTTTATAAATGTTTGTGTAGCGTAATCAAGTACACACATTATATCATTTAGTGGGGGTTCGCACATATTGTCCAGAAGTGGGAATCTATGTCCGGGAAGTATCTTGCCTATGCAGTCATAAGTAACCAGATTACGTTGCATGTCTTAACTCCTCCTTTCTCACTTCTGGTGATACCAAGTACAGCCAAATCTATATAGATATATTCTATCTTCAACGAGCCACTTCTTGGCTGTTTTCTTGGGTATCAGGGACGGTGTCTTAAATCAGCATAAAAGACATTAGTTCCACGTTTTCTCTCTGAGATCTGGGGTGGTAATTAGTCCCTTCTAACAGAGTTAGGGGATCTTAAACTGCATCCAGAACTAAACACCAGCAGAAGAAAATGATGTTGGCTGGGTGGTTGCCCATCTGGGATCAAACCCCAGCCAGTTGGTGACAGCGGTAATGGGAAGTAATCTTATCCAAAAGGCTGAGAATTGTTTTTTTTTCAAACGTTTATTTTATACGAAGCAATGTACGTATATTTACAAGGTGTAATGTGTGTTTCTAGTTTGTGTATATCACAGACAGTTGTCGTTTGTTAGTGTTAAGTGTTATACCACATGAAACAAATACATACATATACATTTATGATAATATGACATTTATGGCATAGTTCAAATGCCAGTCAAAAATAAGGTAAAACATTACTTCAACACCGTAGCAATGCCATTAATATATTTGATGTAATATCAAGGAGAAATAGAAAGATGGCTTTTAACATTTTCCCACATGTAAAATAAAGCCATTACTTTTACATAATCTTAGAAGATAATTAAATTATTATCAAACTTTCATGTTGTATTTAACCGGTGTTATTTTCTATAGAAAACTTTACAAAAAAATAAAGACAAAACTACAGTTATTTGAATCACATAGCACATTTATCTTACTTAAAGTAATGTCCCTTGAACATATTTCTCTCCCCCTCGCTCGCTGTTGAACGCCAGCGTAGTCCATACACAATACTTCCAGTAGTGATGGACAGAATTTTGCCTGTGGACTAGCTTTCCTTATTACCAGTTTCCCTCGTCTTCAGGCAAACCCACTCCGACTTCAGAGGTACTTGTAATTTACGTACCCAAGTCAAGGACGAGAGGTCAACATTTTAGTGCAACTGTCCGGTGTAGGGGTTGAAGCCCTTACCTTGACATCAGCACACCGGATGTTTAAGAACACGCGTTCTTATCCATTCAGCCCTGCTGACCTCATGTCCCTTGAAATAAGTGTTATGTTGTTATGTCCTTTTCCACTATTACAATTGTGGATGTGTTAGGAATGATGAAACTGCTTACAACTGCACTACTCCCAACAATTGTTGATATCTTGTATTTGTAGCTGATAGAATGTATATAATTTATTTAGTCAGTGAATGTCGTGTTTCTGTGTGTGTTTTTCGCATGGAAATATGATCCCATATATTTTTATGTTTTCTGTGACTGTTAGATCCAGGGGGAAATCTGCTTTATTCTTCCACTTTTCCAGACCCATTATTTTAGATTTCTGTGCGTGTATTTTGGCCCGAATTCCTTCACCAAACTGTCTGAAGTTGTGGAGTATATTTACTATGGATGTGTATGTTGTAAGGGAGAAAGCGGTGTCATCTGCATAAGCAATTAGTGTCCGCTCTCCAGACTCATGTATGAATGTTCCTTTAATGTTGGTGTCCTCACTGATTGCTTCTAGGAGTGGTTCTAGTGTGAGTACATATATGATTGGTGATAGTGGACTCCCGTTTATTACAGATCTTGTGATGCTGAAACTGGCAGTGAGTAAATGACTCACCAGTACCTTACTTTAAGGATTGTTATACAAGAATTATATCCACTGTCTATAGTACTGTCCTACGTTACAGTGGGTCAGTGCTTTGTGTAGATATAAGTGTGAAATTCTGTCAAAGATCTTCTCCCTGTCAAGCGTCGAGAAGGTGGCTGTACTGTCTGTCTGGTGGGCGTATGTGATGATATCTCTAGGGAAGTATGTATGTTTGGTGTATGTCTCTGTGTTAAATACTGCACTGTTGGTCTGGGTGTATGAGTGAAGGCATGAATGTGTTTAGTTTGTTTGATAGTGTCCTCTGTTGGTGTATATGTTTCCATATAAGTGTTATGATGTGTTGTAATTGTGTACGCATACCACACATATGTAAAGTAATACTAATTATATCACTTGTCATTGTAATTTGAGTAAAAACAAGTAAAGGAAATATAATTGCTAGATAAATTCGCACAGCAAGTCCTTTTCCAAGATGGACATATCTGGGCAGCAAGTCTTCCAGAAACAAATGTTTATGCCAGTGGATTCTCTTAATCCTCGTTCTTGTCAATTGTGTCGGTGTCTACGAAGAGAGTGTCTGGTATGCTGAATGTGTCTTACTGAATGTGTCGCAACTTATTCGAACACTATCTCAGTACGGATTACTTTCCCACTAAATAATAGAAATAGTAATAATAACAAACCCCTAGTATAACAGCCAGTCCCCTTTTGGTAGACCAGTATATTCCACATAGCTAATAATAAGTGTTACACTATTATCTAATATTATTTAGTCGTGTAGTATTGATGTTCGCATTTTGCCCATGCCTTTATAATGCATGCCATTTATATTGTTGCTGCTCTCTGTTAGCCTTGAAAGATGTATGAATGAAATAATGTATGAAAGTGAGTGATAGAAGGACAGAATGTAAGACGAGCCTGCGTGCCAAATTCTTAACCCTTTTAAAATAAATTTCGTTCGTTCGTTCGATCGCTCGTTCGTTCGTTCGTTCGTTCGTTTGTTTTTCGTCTAGTACTTGTTTTCCTTCTTGTTCTTCATGTTCATTATCCCTTGTCTTGTTAGTTAGTTAATTAGTTAGTTAGTTAGTTAGTTGGTTAGTTAGTTAGTTAGTTAATTAGTTAGTTAGTTAGTTAGTTAGTTAGTTAGTTAGTTAGTTAGTTAGTTAGTTAGTTAGTTAGTTAGTTAGTTAGTTAGTTAGTTGACAGATCATCCTAATTGCACATCAAACAATTCAATCCATAAGTGCTCTGATCTCCTCCTCAGCAAATCTCGCAGCGTGTAGCGGCTCACGACACAAGTTCTGTGTTGGTTTATTAATCTTCTTCGGCTTCCTGCGTAGTGTTCTTGTTTGGCCACACCTCTTTTAACTTACTATTCTCGCAGCCTTACCATGGTTGCAAATTTCCAGTCATCGTTTGGTTCTCGTAAACGACTTACTTCTCGTAGACATTCATAATTCTTTTCTTCTGATCTTCTTTAACGTCTTTGGTTCTTTCTTTCTTTCCCGGTATGGGTCTAGTTGGTGAACGATTGTCAGTGACAATGTCTAGACTGTCTAGTGACTGTGGTAAGCTTTTGTCTGCCCTATTCCACTTCTTTGGATTGTAGACGATTTAAAAACCGCCATCTTCATTGCTTGTCTTGTTTTCTTGTGTTTTGATTTCTTGTGTGTACCTGTCTCCGTGTGTGTTGATTTGACTATCAAAAGTTTGCACCAGTTCTGTTCTTTTCTATGGAGGAGCTACTCGCACTAGAGGAGGAAAATCTTCTTGACTTTGTACACCATTTGCTGCTGCTGTTGGTGTTATCGGTGGTCGTCTGCCATGAAATTTATTTGCCCATTGGTTATCTTGACCACACGTAGGGCAGTTGGCCATTCTCCCCGTCATTTTAATCATTACTCTGTGATTATTGTTAGTAACCCCAGGTGTTTAGATCCGTATGTAATGGGACACTTCTTATTTGCACCCCACTTGCCAAACCTATTGTTCAGCCTGAAGACTTCAGCTTTATCCTCCCCTGTAACACTGTGTGTATTTTTAACTCCTGCAGGAGTAATCGCGACAGGTAACCAGTGAATAGTCAGCCTGTCTCTTCCTTTCTCTAGATGCTCTAGTGATATGTCTATCCCTAGGCTTGGTAAAGTGAACTTTATTTCCGTGTACCTTGTCATACACGGCTTTCTGCCCTTCTGTTGACAGGTGAAAGTTCCAGCTAGTGGGAACCTCGAACCTATACAGGTTGGTGATTCCCCCTGAAGGCACACGCCCTGGACAAGTTAAGGCACTAACAATAAAAGCTGGCGTCGATTTCTCCTCAGACTCTGGACCAGTTATTGAGTAAACTACAGTACCAGGCTGGTGAAGTTGCGTAACTTCGTAGTCGTCTCTGGGAACGGCAAATGTAGCGATGTTTGAATTCATACCGATAACTTTTTATTTTGGGCAATAATAACTTAGTTTCTCTCGGTTCCAACATCATAGCAACGGGTCGTCCCCATTATGCTCCTTTCCTGTGCCAGTGAATGTCACACAACATGCTCCTCACTGCCCCATGTGAAAAGTGGAACAGACAGGAGTCTCTACAAACTAACAGGCCGCACAGGTTCACTGTGCATAATGCCGACGCCAGAATGCCAACACAAAAGTCCTCTACGAAAAATACAGTTCATCGTCGATGGAAGCGGCAGACACTAGAAAACCAGCAGCCACCCATTACTGCATAAGGCAAACCAGTCCGTTTTGCGACAAAGCCAGCTGCCTTACTCCGAACATGCAGTTAACGATACATACAACCGCGGATAGATGTAAAAACATTTCACACGAAATGAACAGCTCACACTGTCGCGCCACGCACTCAACTCAGTAGCAGGGCCACGAAACTGTGCACTTCCAGTCCAACATGAGGAAAATGCAAATGTAAACGGTAGCCACACGCACAAAACACTCCAGAGGCCTTAATCGTTTCAATAAATATCCGCCATGTTAGAGATAAAAAGAAAAATTCACAGTATCCCTAAGAATATCATATCCAAAGAAAAACGCACAGTATGTCCTTGAAAATTTAGTTGAAACATTTTGAAAAATCCGGTTTTTAAACAGCGTAAATAGACACGTAAGAAAATATGCTTCTCACAATGCGGATTCACAATGTTTCCCAAAAAGTTTATCAACTCTGTATCGAGTGAAAATAAATCTAAGCCCGTGAGTGTGGTAGTGCACATGAGATCTGCGTTATCATTTGAAGGTGATTGTTGTCCGAAGCCTTTACCCACACATGATGGTGACTGAGGCATGTTAAAGGCCGGACAAAAATTAACTCTAGTATAAATACACCGCTTGAGCGCCAGCAGTATATAAAACATTTAATATAATATCGAGGAGAAGAAGCAAAATGAGATATAAAATTTTCACGCATGTAAAATAATGCCCTTACTTTTACAGAAAAATAGAAGAAAATTATCATCACCTCTTTTGTGCGGCATATTAGTGATGCTTATAAAACTATATAAAAGATAAGACAAACACAACTATTAATACTATTTAAATCACAAAATACACATGTGTAACTTTATGTAATATCCCTTGATTTAAGTGTTATGTTGTTAAGTTCCTTTCCAATACTCCAATTGGATGTGTTCCTTTTACTGTGGTTTTATGTGGAAGGAAAAGGTACAAATAATGCAATATATACATTACGGAAACTAATAGAAAGGTTAATAGAGACACAGAAAGGCATATATTTGTGCTTCATAGATTATACTAAGGCATTTGATAAAGTAAAACATGATGAACTGATTAAAATGTGGGAAGATATCAACATTGATGGGAAAGATTTAAGAAACTTGAACCAAGTAGCACCAATTAAAATGGGAAATAAAGAGGGCAGTTACGAATAGATAAAGCTAGGAGTACGACAGGGGTGTGTTTTGTCACCGGATCTCTTATCCCTCTACAGCAAAAAAAAAAAAAAAATGAAAGAGATCCAAGAGGAGCCAGGAATACTAATATACGCTATGCAGATGACACAGTATTGGTGGCGGATAATGCAATAGACCTACAACAATTGTTGAACATTGTAGTAACAGAGAGTGCAAAGAAAGGACTCTCCATGAATATTAAGAGAATAGTCATCATCATCATCATCATCATCATCTTCCACTTCTGCAGTCAAGCGTCGTGGGGAGGAATAATTTGCGTTCCAGCGCCCGGTGGACGGCACTGGATAGTGTCATTCTGTGTGGTTGTACAATGTCTCTGATGTCGTCAATCCATTTTCTTCTTGGACGTCCTCGTGGTCTCGTCGCAGATGATCTTTGATGTAAGGCCAGTGATGGTAGTTGCTGATGTTGCATTCTAACGACATGGCCAAACCACTTGATCTTCTGTCTTTCAATAAATGTGGCACAAGGTGTTGATCCCACAGTCTGTCTGATAGTAGCATTTCTTACTCGGTCTCGGATTGTTAAGTTGGCAGCTCTCCTCAGGCATCTCATTTCGCAGGTGTTGATTTTGCGAAGGTGTAATTTGGATAAAGTCCAGGTTTGAGATTGATAGCATAGGGTTGGTGTGAATATGCTGAGAATAGTAACAATGGTAATATCAAAGAAAATGGTGACACCAAAATGTGACATAGAAACAGAAGGAACAATTCTTAACCAAGTGGATAATTTTAAATAATTAGGGCCATTTATAACATCAGATAGAAGATGTATAACATAGATTAAGAGCCGAATAGGGCAAGCAAAAACTTGGAAACAACAAGCTGCCATAAGAGTTGATAATGAAGTAGGCCAATATCAGCCTATTAAGAGTGGTGTGAGACAGGGATGTGTAATGTCTCCAGATCTGTTTTCCATGTAAAGTGAAAATATTTTCAGAAATATTGAAGATATGGAAGGAAGGGGACGATGCATTAATAGCATTAGATATGCAGATGATACAGTCTTGATTGCAGACAATGAACAGGACCTGCAAAATTTAGTAGATGCGGTTGTTACACACAGATAACAACTAGGGTTAGAATTAAATTGTAAAAAGACACAGATTATGGTCGTCACTAGGAAGAACGAAATACCTCAATGTAATATACAAGTAGATGGAAATATTCTTCAACAAGTGAATAGGTACAATTATCTCGGAACAGTAATAACATCTGATGGGAGATGCCTTGAAGAGATTAGAACAAAAATCGCCATGGCAAAAGTAGTCTTTAGCAAGATGAAAAACATACTGACCACTAAAAAGATGTCAACTGAAACGAGAAAAAGAGTGTTGAGATGCTACATAGAACCTGTATTTGTATATGGATGTGAAGCTTGGGCAATGAGCAGTCAGGCTGAAAAACATCTGATGGCTGTAGAAATGTGGTTTCTGAGGAAAATGCAAAGAATACCATGGACATATAGAAAGACCAATGAACAAGTCCTTCAAGAAACAAATGAAGATCGTAAACTGATTAGAGACATTAGACGTAGACAATCACAATATTTTGGGCATGCTATGAGAAGAAATGATTTGGAGAACTTGGTGACAACTGGTAAGATCGAGGGGAGCAGACCAAGGGGAAGACCTAGAAGCAAGTACCTGGATGGCTTGGCCACGTGGCATGGTCGAGACAGAAACACGGGGCTGATCCACGACTCTGGTGATCGCGTGAGATGGCAGAAAATGACCACCCACGCTTACCGGCATGGCACATGATGGATGGAATCTGATGGCTTCTATAATTTCTTCTTTTAGTATGTCTGGTTCTAGTTCTTCGGTGGCATCTGTGTAGGTTTCTTTAAGTCCTGTGACATCTGATGGGATGTTGAGACGTTGTTCGAAATACTGCTTCCATCTTATTAGGATTTGATTTTGTTCACTTATTTATTCTCAATTTTCACTGTTAATTATTTCAGTTGGGTCAAAGGGTTCTTCTCTGGTTTGCATTGCACTTATCTTTTTGTAGAAGTTTCTAGTCGCATCCTTGTAGTTTTTATTTAGTGTTTATAAATACTCTTCCAGTCTTTTTGTTTTTCCCTCTTTACTATTCTATTCACATGTCTTCTCGCTATTCTATATTCTATGTAATCACATTCCTGTTTGCTCGCCAATACTGTATCATCTGCAAATCTAATGCTATTGATGGATTCTTCCTCAAATGGTGATTCCTTTATTATCTTCTGCATTTCTGAAAATATTTTCACAGTACAGGGAAACAAAGTTCTGTGGACTTTCTACGACACTGCAATACATGCTATTCTTGTCATCTTTAAAGAAGGTAGTTTTCCATTGCTTTCCTTCTTAGCAGTGATCATACTGGTTTATGACCGTGGCCATTGTCTCACCAAACAAGAGATCTCTGCCGACCGTCGTGAAGTTGGAGACCAGACCTACAACTATCTGTTAGCTGCTCTTCAACTTGATCCACAACATACACACATGGCTTCATGTAACTCTGATCGGGGGGGGGGGGGGGGTAAAGGGGTACTCTACCTTGCCCAAGGGTGTCCGGTAGGATAGCGGAGGGAAGGAGGGGGGGGGGCTAAAGGGGTACTCTACCTTGCCCAAGGGTGTCCGGTAGGATAGCGGAGGGAAGGAGGGGGGGGGGGGCTAAAGGGGTACTCTACCTTGCCCAAAGGTGTCCAGTAGGATAGCGGAGGGAAGGAGGCACCTTACTTCTCCTTTGATAGGGGATTCCCCTAGCCAGCCACCCAGTCTAATAACGTGACAAGTATTTTAAGGGACATTACTAAACATAGCATACATGTATTATGTGACTTAAATAACTGAGTATTTATCTTATATTTTGATATAATTTAAATGTAAATTATCCACAGTTATATCCAGTAAATATTATGCAGTAATATTTTTAGGCTACCTTTAAAGTTTGTGTACAAATAAAGGCTTTATTTTAGACATTTGAGAATTTTATAAAGCACTTTTCTATTTTTCTTCCATATTATATTATAGGTCATATACTTTTGATATCAAACCCGGTTTTTTTTCCATTAAATTTGTGTCCGGCCTGTAAAATACCAAATATCCTAAATATTCAGCACCTTGTATTGTTATCGAATGCAGCAAACTTCATGCATTCCTTTGACTCTCTCTCTCTCTCTCTCTCTCTCTCTCTCTCTCTCTCTCTCTCTCTCTTTCGGTAGGCCCGAATGTGTTACTCATTTAAAATACAGTTAAATCACATCAAATCAAATTTATCTCTCACTCTCACGCTCTGTCTCTCTTTCTCTATCTCTCTCTCTCTTTCTCTCTCTCTCTCTCTCTCTCTCTCTCTCTCTCTCTCTCTCTCTCTCTCTCTCTCTCTCTCTCTCTCTCTCATGTCAACGCTCAAGCAAACTCCATAAATGCATGTTTTGTAGTTTACATTGTAAAATGGGATGTTTGTTGGGATGTTCAATGTATGGAACATTTTGTAGGTACATACCATTTTCAGAAAGCAACGGTGAATGAGAATAATTGGAGTATGAAAGAATTTCTATTGAAAGATGTTAGTATGCATTAGAGTAAATGATTTCTACACCACCATCATCAACACGTAATATGTAGGTAATTACACCATGCAATGAATGTAATATTATCATGTGTGTATGAATGTATATGTTGTATTCGAAAATGTAAAAACAAAAACACACACAATGCACCTTGAAAATACAAACTGCTTTGAATGAAATAAACGTTTATTTTACAATTAATAATAATAATAATAATAATAATAATAATAATAATAATAATAATAATAATAATAATAATAATAAATCAAAGTGTAGTATCTATTTTTGTATGACGACAATGATTAAGGGTAGACTGACTTATCTGCACTTGATCTGGCCATGGCCACCAGCAGAGGTGGTCATCACAATGGAATACTGGGACTTGGAACATCATGGGACGGCTCTTGCTCGTGGGGAACCCTGAGCCCTAAAAAATTAAGAAAATTTTTAATATTCAGGACACTCAAACACAAATGTTTACATCTATGTTTACGAGAAATGTGTAAGTGTTTCCCTCCTAAATTAACATTTGATTCATACAATTATCGCTGTTATTTAACATTGTTATTATTATTTCATACAGAAAACATAAATGTGATGGGCCTGTTTCAGGCCATATACCTTGGGATGGGATGGGATAGAAAAATATGTCCCATGGACAAGCCTGCCGGTAGGCGTGGGAGGCCATGTCTCGCCTTCTCACTCGTGGATCACCTCAATTATCGTGTCTGGATCATGCCATGTGGTCACGCCATCCAGGTATTTACTTCTCTCCCTTCCTCTTGTTCTTTTCCCCTCAATCTTGCCAATCGTCACTAAGTTCTCCAATTTATTTCTTCTCATAACGTTACCAAACATATTGACTGTCTACGACTAATTTCTCATATCAGTTTGCAATTTTCATTTGTTTCTTGTAGGACTTGGTCATTGGTCCTTCTGTCTGTCCATAATATTCTTTGCATTTTCCTAAGAAACCACATTTCCACAGCCATCAGATGTTTTTCAGTCTGTTTTTTTTATTGTCCACGCCTCAAATCTATACAAAAGCACAGGTTCTATGTAGCACCTCAACACTCCTTTTCTCGTTGCAAATGACATATATTTTATTGGTCAGTATATTTTCCATCTTTCAAAAGGATAGCTTCGCATGGCGATTCTTGCTTTAATCTCTTCAAGACATTTCCCGTCAGATGTTATGACTGTTCAGAGATAATTGTAACAATTCACTTGTTTAATGATATTCCCATTTACTTGTATATTACATTGGGGTATTTCGTTCATTCAAGTGGCAACCACAATCTGCATCCTCTTACAATTTAATTCTAATCCTAGTTGTTCACTGTGTGCAACAACAGCATATACTAAATGTTACAGATACTGCTCATTGTCTTCAATCAATACTGTATCATCTGCATATCTTATGTTATTGATGTTTCTTCCTTCAATGGTGATCCCTTTCATATTTTCTCATTTCTGAAAATATTTTCACTCTACAGGAAAAAACAGATCTGTGGACTTTCTACGAGACAGCAATACATGCTATTCTTGGCATCTTTAAAGAAGGTAGTTTGCCATTGCTTTCCTTCTTAGCAGTGACCATACTGGTCTATGACAGTTGTCACTGTCTCTCCCCCCACCCCCACCCCCCCACCCCCCCCACCCCAAAAAAAAAAAAGAGATCCTCTGCCTACGGTCGTGAAGTTGGAGACCAGCACCTACAACTATCTGTTATCTGCTCTTCAACTTCATCCACTACATGCACACATGGCTTCACGTAATCCTGATAGGGGGGCTGAGCGGGTACTCCACCTTGCCCAAGGGTGTCACGTGGGTTAGTGGAGGGAAGGATTCATCTGTCCTCTTCTTTGATAGAGAATACCCATACCCCACCACCCAAAATAACAACATAACATTTATTTCAAGGGACTTTACAAATAATAGCATACATGTATTATGTGATTTAAATAATTGAGTATTTATGTTACTTTTTGATATAATACAAATATAAATTAACGACAGTTATATGCATCAGACCCTGCTCCCTGGCCGAGGTGTTAGCAGCTTTCTCCGTTGGTCCCGAATACTCTCGTGGTTGACGTGAGCGCACGAGAATTAGAAGTGCTTCGAGTCGCGCCAGTGACTTATGAGAGTATAGAGCCGTGGCGTGCTGATGAGCGTAATCTAGCCTAAGAATAAACATACAGCTGAAAGATGCTGGTGTTGACCGCATTATCCTGAAACAGGATGGAAACACGAAAAAAAATGCATCAGAAATAATGGAGTAATAATTTTAGGTTATTTTCAAAGTTAGTGTAAAAGTAAAAGCTGTGTGTTAGATATTTGAGACGTTTATAAACAATTTTTCTATGTCTCCGCAATATTATATTGAATGTCTTATTCTTTTAATATCGTTTGAACATCCATGTTTCGCGGAATTTTTGTCAGACCTGTAAAATGCCAAACATCCTAATTATTCAGCACCTTGTATTGTTATCTAATGCAGCTAACTTCATGCATTCCTTAGACTTGCTCTCTCTCTCTCTCTCTGTCTGTCTCTGTCTCTCACTGTGTCTCTCTCTCTCTGTCTCTCTCTCTGTCTCTCTCTCTGTCTCTCTCTCTCTCTCTCTATCTCTCTCTGTCTGTCTCTCTGTCTCTGTCTCTGTCTCTGTCTCTCTCTCTCTCTCTCTCTCTCTCTCTCTCTCTCTCTCTCTCGTGTGAACTCTTATGTAAACGCCATATATGCCTGTTTTGTAGTTTACTTTGTAAAATGGTATGCTTGTTGAGATGTTCAATGTATGGACAATTTTGTAGGTACATACCATTTTCAGAAAGTAAGGGTGAATGAGAATAATTGGAGTATGAAAGAATTTCTATTAACAGATTTTAGTATGCATTAGAGCAAATGATTAATACACCACCATCATCAACACGTAATATGTAGGTAATTACACCATGCCATGAATATAATATTATCATGTGTATATGAATTCTTCTTCTTCTTCTTTCGTTCGCCTAAAATATGTTTATAACTGCAATGTTGTCTCTTGTATGAATCTAACAGTCTTTTTTTAGTTCACTCAGCGGTCCATAAAGTTTATCTTCCACTGTTGTCTCTCTAGGCCAGAAGGTTCGCTTGGATATGTTGTAGTTTGGGCGATTCTGGAGTATGTGTTCTGCTGTCTGCGACGCCAAACCACATGTGCACATGGCTGAGTCACCAATCTTGAATTTTGTATACATGTGATTGCGTAATCTATTGTGTCCTGTTCTGAGGCGCAGAAGAATGACCTGTTCTGGTCTGTCCATAATATGGTAGTCGTCTTCAGTAGGGTTTGGTGAATGTATATATTGTATTTGAAAATGTAAAAGCAAAAACACACACAATGCACCTTGTAAATACAAACTGCTTTGTACGAAATAACCGTTTATTTGTTTTAACAAATGCAGCTGTTTCACGGCATTTTGGCTAAGATCAAAGTGTAGTATCTGTTCTTGTATGACAACAGTGATTAAGGGTAGACTGACTTATCTGCACTTCAGCTGGCCATGGCCACCAGCAGAGGCGGTCATCACAATAACATACACGGACTTGAAACCTCATGGGGCGGCTCTTGCCCCTGTTGAACCATGAGGCCTAAAGATTAAGCAAATGTTTGTGCCATGAGTCTGGTTAAGTAA
Organism: Cepaea hortensis; assembly: GCA_963921405.1. Lineage (NCBI taxonomy): Eukaryota > Metazoa > Mollusca > Gastropoda > Stylommatophora > Helicidae > Cepaea > Cepaea hortensis. Next base: position 17,806,276 of record OY992895.1, read on the forward strand.
AGTCTGGTTTAGTAAATTACTGTAGAACAACGGTAGGATAAATTGTCTTGGGTGGCCAGAGGAAAAGGAGACACCGGTAGACGGCTGAATATAGTAACCAATGAAAGACCACGGGAGAGGCCGCGTGAGCAGAAGGGGCGAGAAAGACACACGAACAAAGGGATTCAGTGGGAGCTGGGACGCCATCACGGACAGATCACGAACGAGAGAATTGTGTCAGCCGGGAATCACAGCCATGTTCACATCTTAGAAATCTGTATAATATGAAGATGTGGACAGTGAGTCAACGGTGAATAAGAAACCTACGAGTCGAACGGCATGGACAGCGTTACAGCGTTGTAGAATCCGTGTTACAGCAAGAGCGATGGCCAGTACACTCCAGGCCGGTAAACACGCTACATTATGAGGTGTGTCACCCGCTTGAGGGGCTTCCTGCCCGATAACGACGCAGGACAATATTTGTAAGTAGGTGAATAGTTAGAAGTTAGAAATTACACGGTAATGTTGTGGTGAAGTAAATAAAGAGATTTGTGCGGCATGTTCTGGCCAGGGAAGGCCGTTGTGATTCAGTGTATTCGAGTATGTGTTTATGGTAGTTTGCCAGTGGAGCGACAGCATACCCCTAACAGCACACTGGCAGTTTGATATTCAGCATACTCAAACACACATTTTTACAGCTATGTTTATAAGCAATGTGTAAGCTGTTGCGTCCTGTATTGACATATTATGCATGTGCAGGTCCGCATGGCCAAATGGAAAAGAACGCGTGTTCTTAAACTTCCGGTGTGATGATGCCGATGTAAACGGTACAACCCCTACACCGGACAGCTGGACTAAAATGGTGATCTGTCGACGTTGTCTTTGGGACGTTACTTATAAGTACCTCTGAAGTCGGAGTTAGTTCGCCTGAAGACGAGGGACACAGTTAATAAGGAAAGCTAACCCACACACACAATTCAATCTATGACTACTATAAATAGTGTGTACGGACTACACCTGAGCTCAAATGGAGCTAGAGTAAACATAAAATGATGCATGCAATTATGGCTGTATTCTAACATTGTTATTATTATTTCATTCAGAACATAGAAATGTGATGCATGCAATTATCGCTGTATTCTAACATTGTTATTATTATTTAATTCAGAACATAGAAATGTGATGCATGCAATTATCGCTGTATTCTAACATTGTTATTATTATTTCATTCAGAACATACAAATGTGATGCATGCAATTAACGCTGTATTCTTCTTCTTCTTCTTTCGTTCGCCTCAAATATGTTTATAACTGCAATGTTGTCTCTTGTATGAATCTAACAGTCTTTTTTAGTTCATTCAGCGGTCCATAGAGTTTATCTTCCACTGAAGGTTCGCCTGGATATGTTGTAGTATTCTAACATTGTTATTATTATTTCATTCATAACATACAGATGTGATTCATGCAATTATCGCTGTATTGTAACATTGTTATTATTATTTCATTCAGAACACACACATGTGATGCATGCAATTATCGCTGTATTCTAACATTGTTATTATTATTTCATTCAGAACACATAAATGTGATGCATGCAATTATGGCTGTATTCTAACATTGTTATTATTATTTCATTCAGAAAACACAAATATGAAGGGCCTGTTTCAGGCCATATACCTTAATAAAAGAATGGATCTCACTTCTCGCCCTCTTGGCTAAGATCAAAGTGTAGTATCTGCGCATTATCTTACCAGGACTACATGCAAAGGCGGTCATCCGAATGACAATTATGGACGTGGGACCTGCTGGGGCGGGTCTGACCCCCTGGTGAACCGCGAGTCCTTATTTAACAACATTAAAAGTTATAAAAAGAATCGATGCACTTTGGAAAATTAATCAATCAATCATGTGCCATACCGGAAAGCGTGGGCGGTCATGACTCACAATTTCACTCGATCACCAGAGTCGTGGATCACCTCAGTGTTCCTGTCTCGTCCATGCCATGTGGCCAAGCCATCCAGGTATTTTCCTCTCGGTCTTCCTCTTGGTCTGTTCCCCTCGATCTTGCCAGTTGTCACCAAGTTATCCAATCCAATTCTTCTCATAACATGTCCAAAATGTTTTGACTGTCTTCGTCTAATTTCTCTAATGAGTTCACGATTTTCATTTGTCTCCTGTCGTACTTGGTCATTGGTTTTTCTACCTGTCCATGGTACTCTTTGTATTTTCCTCAGAAACCACATTTCTGTAGCTATCAGATGTTGTTCACCTTGTCTTCACATTGTCCAAGTTTCAAATCCATACAAAAGAACTGGCTCTATGTGCCCCCTCAACACTCTTTTTCTCGTTTCAATTGACATCTTTTTATTGGTCAGAATGTTTTTCATCTTGCTAAAGGCTACTTTCGCCATGGCGATTCTTGTTCTAATCTCTTCAAGACATCTCCCATCAGATGTTATGCCGAGATAACAGTATCGATTCACTAGTTTAAGAATATGCCTATCTACTCGTATATCACATTGTGGTATTTCTTTCTTCCCAGTGACGACCATAAACTGTGTCTTCTTAATATTCAGTTCTACCCCTAGTTGTTCTACTATATTTTGCAGGTCCTGTTCATTGTCTGCAATCAAGACTGTATCATCTGCATATCTAATGTTATTGATGTATCGTTCCCCAATGTTGATTCCTTCCATATTTTCTATATTTTTGAAAATATTTTCATTTTACAGGGAAAAAGATCTGGAGACATTACACATCCCTGTCTCACACCTCTTTTAATAGGCTGATATTGACCTACATCGATATCAATTCTGATGACAGCCTGTGTGTTTCCAATATATGGTTTTTACAAGTCTAAGGTCTATGTCAGAGGGTAACTAAGTATCATTTGGGGTTTCAAACCTCAAATAAATCCTTCTATACGGGGTTATCCGGCCATCTTGTTGTGTCATATTTTACGACCTCAATATTTGAACTTGGCGGTTATTTTCTTGGGTCTGGGTGACCACTTCCGGATGTCGTGATGACTACTTCCGGTCCCCGGGAGGGTGGGCGGTGGCGGCCGCGGTGCAGCGGCGGTGGCGGTGCGGCGGCGGTGCGGCGATCCCATCCGGACCTCGGCGCGAACCGAACCAGGGCACCACGAACCGATGCGATCCGACGCGATCCGACGCGAGCGAAACGACCGGGTGGGTGTGTGGTGTGGTGTGTGGTCACGTGGTGTAATCGAGCACCAGTCATATTGATATCGACCCCCCTTCGATGAGGAGACCGCAGTCCAATATGACAGAAAATTTGTTTATTCCATCTCTCGAGTTACCCCGAGTAGGTCAAGTAATGACCGCATGAATAAACTTGTGCACGGCTCAGTATGCTAGTTAATTCGGTAGAAGTCCCTTCGGTAGAAATTACTGAGTCGTGTAGTTTTGATGTTCGCATTTTGCCCATGCCTTTATAATGCATATCTTTTATATTGTTGCTGTTCTCTGTTAGCATTGAATGATGTGTGAATGAAATAATGTATGAAAGAGAGTGATAGAAGGGCAGCATGTTAGACTGGCCTGCGTGCCCAATTCTTAACCCTTTGAAAATAAAGTTGTTCGTTCGTTTGTTCGTTCGTTCCATCAATTTGTTGATCTTCAAGCATCCTTATCATGTAGACATGTCTCACTTTATCAAAAGCCTTTGTGTAGTCAATAAAGCAAAGATAAAGATTTAGTTTACTTCTGTAGAACGCTCAATTACTGTTCTCAGTATATACATGGCATTTACATGTTCCCTTCCCTTCTACAAACCCACATTGTGCTTCTCCTGTTTCGGGTTTATTTTCTTCCTAACTCTTTGCATGATAATTCTCAGCAGAATCTTCGTAATGTGGTTCATTATACTAATTGTTCTATGTTGATCGCATTCCATGGCTCCTGATTTCTTCGGGATTGGAATAAATATAGAATTGCATAATTAAGGAGGTATATCTCCAGTATCGTATATTGCGTTCAGCAGTCTAGTGACTTGGTCTAATCTATATTCTTCTAAGGCATTGATCATTTCTACTGTGTTGTTATCTGTACCCGGGGTCTTGTCAGTTTTCGTATGGTTAAGAGCATTCTGAAGTTACATCTTCAAAATTGATGGTCCTTCATTATTATTTAGATGATCATATTGTTCTTCTCTTGTATCATCATAAAGGTCTTTCACATAATCTGACCACGCGTGTAAAATTTGATCTTTTTCTATTATGAATTTGCCATCTTTGGTTTTTAGGAAAGCCGTTAATGAGTGTGTTCTTTTGTTAGTGATGTCATTAATTCTTTTTTGCATTAATTTGGTATTCCGTGTATTGTGTTGGTGTTCAATTTCCTTGCAATTTCCCCCAAGCCATGTTTCTTTTGCCTCTTTACATAGCTTCCTAATTTTCCTGTGAATCTCTTAATATTTTTCCTTGTTACTTTTGTTATTTCTTCTTACTCCCATGAGTCTTAACATTCAGATCACTCTCCACAAACTCGGGCATTTCACACAAAATTCACAGCTCACAGCTTCGCGCCACGCACTCAACTCAGTAGCAGGGCGACGGAACCACAAACTACCAGTCCAACATGAGGAAACTGCGAAATGCAACGTCAGCCCGAGCAAATCAAATCAAATCAAATCAAATCAACTTTATTTTTAAAAGCTCACAAATTGGGCACGCAGGCCCGTCTTACATTCGGTCCTTCCAATCACTCATCTTTCGTTCATCAAGATCATTATACATTCACATAGGAAGAGAAAAACAAAACATTGTGAAATGAGTGTTGTAAACATAAACAAGGCAAATTACCATGCTATGAGGCCCATCTTCCACCTACACACAATTCACCCCACCCATACATCATCCCATCTACACACACCCCCCCCCACCCACCGAAACACACACCCAGGGACACATACATACCCCACAAACCGACCCATACCCATCCCGCACATCCCCCACCCACACACAAACTGCACTCGCCTGTTCCCCCAACTCAAACACAGACGCCACCCACACAAACATCCCCCACCAACCACACATCTCGCACCCACCCACATACACATCCTAACCCACACACCCATCCCCCACCCACACAACATCTCCCCACCCACACCACCAACCACCCATCCCCCAACCCCACCTCCATCGACCACATATTCCCCACCCACGCTCACACATTCCCCAACCAACTTACACATCGCACATCCACTCACACATCCCCAAACCAAACACACATCCTTAAACCAAACACACACACATCCCCATCAACTGACATCTCCCTACCCACACACACACACACACACACACACACACACACACACACAAACACACATATCCCTAACCACCTATACATCCACAATCCACTCACACACACCCCACCACCCAGACATACATCCTCCATCCACCCACACATGCTCTAACCCACATCCCCACCACACACAGCCCCCACCCGCACATCACATACATCCCCTACCACACAATATTCCGAACCCACGCACCACACACACACATATCTCTCACTCACACAACTCACATATCCCCCACTCACATACCCCACAATATCCCCACCCACACCCACGCACCCGGCACATACCCCCACCCACACACCACACAAATCCCCCACCCACACAGACATCCCCCACCCTCACACCACACACATATCCCCAAACAACACAGCAAACACCTCTCTCCACCCACACACACATTCCCCATCCATCCACCAACACACACTCACTAACTCACCCACACATCCTCCACTACGCACCCACACACTACCAGAGAGAGAGAGAGAGAGAGCGAGATAGAAATAGAGAGAGAGCGAGAGAGAGAGAGAGAGAGAGAGAGAGAGAGAGAGAGAGAGAGAGAGAGAGAGAGAGAGATCAAGTCAAAGGAGTGGATAAAGTTAGCTGCATTAGATAACAATACAATCAATCAATCATGTGCCATGCCGGTAAGCGTGGGCGGTCATGTTCTGCCATTTCACTAGATCACCAGAGTCGTGGATCAGCTCCGTTTTTCTGTCTCGACCATGCCATGTGGTTAAGTCATCCAGGTATTTAATTCTTGGTCTTCCCTTTGGTCTCTTCCGTTCGATCTTTCAAGTTGTCACTAAGTTCTCCAATTCATTTCTTCTCATAACATGCCCAAAAAATATTTTGACTGTCTACGTCTATTGTCTCTAATCAGTTTACGATCTTCGTTTGTTTCTTGAAGAACTTGTTCATTGGCTTTTCTGTCTGTCTATGGTATTCTTTGCATTTTCCTCAAAAACCACATTTTAACAGCCATCCGATGTTTTTCAGCTAGTCTAATCATTGTCCACGCTTTACATCCATATACAAGTACAGGTTCTATGTAGCACTTCAACACTATTTTCTCGTTTCAATTGATATCTTTTTATTGGTCAGTATGTTTTTCATCTTGCAAAAGGCTACCTTCGCCGTGGCAATTCTTGTTCTAATCTCTTCAAGGCATCTCCCATTAGATGTTATGACTGTTCCGAAATAATTGTACTGATTCACTTGTTTAAGAATATGCCCATTTACTTGTATATTACATTGTACTGACTGATAACCGACTGATTACATTGTGGCACTTCGTTCTTCCTAGTGACTACCATAATCTGTGTCTTCTTACAATTTAATTCTAACCCTAGCTGTTCACCGTGTGCAACAACCGCATCTACTAAATTTTGCTGGTTCTGTTCATTGTCTGCAATGAAGACTATCATCTGCATATCTATTATTATTGATGTATCGTCCCCTAATGTTGATTCCTTCCATATATTCTATTTTTCTGTAAATATTTTCACTGATTTAGGGAAAGCCTTCAAGAAATGCAAGAATTCTGAAGTAAATATCATAATGGGTGACTTGAATGCCAAAGTTGGAAATCAACAGGACGGATGCATAGTAGGCAAGTATGGACTAGGGAAACAGAATGAAAGAGGTAGTACAGTGGGCAAAAGAGCAAGATTTGATTATTGAAAACACCTGGTTTCAAAAGCACCCAAGGAGATTATGGACATGGAGGAGTCTTGATCATAAGATCAGAAATCAGATTGATTACATCCTCATCAACAGAAGATTTCGAAATGCCTTAACAGTCGCAAAAACTATACGAAGCGCAGAAATGCTACAGCGACCATAGATTAATCTTAAGCAATTTACATATAAAATTAAAGAAAGTCAAATATTCACCAAGAAACACAAAATTTGATCTACAAGCACTGAAGAGTGAGCAAATAAAAGATAAATTCAACGTAGAGGTAAAGAACAGTGTCGATGCATTGTCTGATATGGAAATATTATTTCAAGACGTCAGTGACCAATGGGAAATATTAAAGAAATCAGTCAACCAAGCTGCAGAAACCGGTTTTTGTACCTTATGCACAAATGTGTGGCTATTGGTCTTCTGGTTGACTGCCGCTTCCCTTGACGATGAACTGTGCTTTCGTGGAGGACTGTTGTTTTGTCATTCTGGACACGGCATTATGTATTGTTACATGTTTTTTACATCTGTCCGAGGTGTTGTGGTGTGAACTGCATGCTCGATATATGGCGTACCTGGCTAGATAATATCTAGAAACGGAACAACCACATCTAGAATCTGCATGTATGGCGGCTGTTGATGGAGAGGCTACCGGTTTTTCTTGCCTTATGCAGAAAAGTGTGGCAGTTGGTTTTCTAGTGACTGTCACTTCAATCGACGATGAAATGTGTTTTCGAAGAGGACCTTTGTGTTGGCATTCTGGCGACGGCATTTTGTACAGTGAAATGTTTCTTTATGTCCCTTCGAGGTTGTTTTGTTTGCGAGACCTACATTTCGGAGAAAAAATGGTGTGGCTGGCTAGAAAACATCTAGATACGGAACAATAACATCTAGAAACATCGAGACTTTGCAGGGGAACATCTGGTTGAAAAAGTGACTGCCAATTCCATAAGGATGAACTTTGTGTTTCGTTGAGGTCTTTTGTGGTGACATTCTGGCGGTGGCATTAGGCACAGTGTGTCTGGGGGGGGGGGGGGGGGGGGTGGGGGGGGGCGTTGATTGTTCAGACTCCTGTCTCTTCACTGTTCACATGGGGCAGTGGGGAAAATTTTATGTGATATTCACTGGCACGCGAATGGAGCATAATGGGGACGACCCTTTGCTGTGATGTTGGAACCGCGACTAATGACTAATAATGGCTGCCTTCCTCATGCTATTTTCCCCTCAATCTTGCCAGTTGTCACCAAGTTCTCTAATTTATTTCTTCTCATAACGTGACCAAGAATGTTGACTGTCTACGTCTAATGTCTCTAAATTTATTGTAGGACTTGGTCGTTGGATTTTCTGTCTGTCCGTGGTATTCTTTGCATTTTCCTAAGAAACTACATTTCCACAGTCAACAGATATTTTTCAGCCTGTTTGCTCATTGTCCACGCCTCAAATCTATACAAAACCTCAGATTCTATGTAGCACCTCAACACTTTGTTTTCCCTCGTTGCAAATGGCATATTTTTATTGGTCAGTATGTTTTCCATCTTACAAAAGGCTACCTTCGCCATGGCGATTCTTGTTTTTATCTCTTCAAGACATTTCCCATCAGATGTTATGACTGCTCCGAGGTAATTGTAACAATTCAGTTGTTTAAGAATATTCCCATTTACTTGTGTATTACATTGTGGTATTTCGTTCTTCCTAGTCACAACCACAATCTGTGCCTTCTTAAAGATAATTATAATCCTAGTTATTCACTGTGTGCAACAACCGCATATACTAAATGTTGCAGTTTCTGCTCATTGTCTTCAGTCAATACTGTATCATCTGCATATCTAATGTTATTGATGTTTCTTCCTCCAGTGGTGATTCCTTTCGTATCTTCTATATTTCTGAAAATATTTTCACGGCACAGAGAAAAAAGATCTGGGAACTTTCTATGAGATTGCAATACATGCTATTCTTGGCATCTGTAAAGAAGGTAGTTTGCCATTGCTTTCCTTCTCAGCAATGACCATACTGGTCGATAACGGTAGCCATTGTCTCCCAAAAAAGAGATCCTTTGACTACCATCGTAAAGTTGGAGATCATAACCTACAACTATCTGTTGGCTGCTCTTCAACTTCATCATCCACCTGCACAAATGACGTCACGTAACTCTGAACGGACTGATAAACGGGTACTCCACCTTGCCCAAGGGTGTCCTGTAGACTAACGGAGGGAAGGAGGCACCTTACCTCTCGTTTTATAGGGGATACCCCTACCCCGCCTCCCAGTACAACAACATATTTCAGGGGACATTACTAATAATAGTATACATGTATTTTTGATTTAAATCACTGAGTATTTGTCTCATATTTTGATATGATCTACACAGAAACATTTGACGGGTACATTGAGTAGAAATAATGGAGTAAAAATGTTAGGTTATCTTTAAAACTTCTGTAAAAGCAAAGGCGTTATTTTAAACATTTGAGAATTTTATAAAGCATTCTTTTTTCCCCTCGATATAATATTCAAGGTCTTATATTTTTAAAATCACGTTGATCACGAAAAGCACATCAAAAAGCTTCTACAGGCAATACACAAAAAAGGAGGCAAAAACACTAAATAAAAAGCCATAAGGGCTGCACCCAGCCGAGCCAGGAAACAACACCACCAAAGAAAACAAAAGGAGGAACGGGCACAAAAGACAGCCGCTACCACCCCCCAGCTGACGTCACAGACATAAAAGCCGATACAACCAGTCCGGAGCAGGACCAACTCGTAAGAGCGCTCAAACAAGAAACAGGGTGAATAAACCCACACAAACCACGGACCTCAACAATAACCACAGCTGATGAAGCAAGTTAGACGAGACCGAATTTGGAATTTTTTTTCGAAAATTGGAATTGGAATTAAAATCACGTTATGATTGATTGATTGATTGATTGATTGATTGATTTCACGTTATGAATTATGCATTAACGAATTGTTGTCAGACATGTAAAAGGTTTCAATATTCATCACCTTGTATTGTTATCTGTGGCAGCTAACTTCATGTATTCCTTTGGGTTGCTCTCTCTCTCTCTCTCTCTCTCTCTCTCTCTCTCTCTCTCTCTCTCTCTCTCTCTGTATCTGTCTCTCTCTCTCTGTATCTGTCTCTTTCTCCCTCTCTCTCTCTGTATCTCTCTCTCTCTCTCTCTGTATCTGTCTCTCTCTCTCTGTATCTGTCTCTCTCTCTCTCTCTCTGTATCTGTCTCTTTCTCCCTCTCTCTCTCTGTATCTCTCTCTCTCTCTCTCTCTGTATCTGTCTCTCTCTCTCTGTATCTGTCTCTCTCTCTCTCTCTGTATCTGTCTCTTTCTCTCTCTCTCTCTCTCTCTCTCTCTCTCTCTCTCTCTCTCTCTCTCTCTCTCGTGAACGCTCACGCAAACACCATATATGCCTGTTTTGCAGTTTACTTTGTAAAATGGGATGCTTGTTAAGATGCTCAGTGGATGGAAAATTTGGTAAGTACATACCATTTCCTACGTGAACGCTGATAGGGTTGCTTTTTTCTTTCAAATTGCCTCCATCATTCTCCAGCAATAAATAGTACGTAAATAAAAACCATCCCTACCGGTTTGCTGGACCTGTCGTAGGTTCATCGTTAGCATCAATCTGTTCAAATAAGGATGAACCTACGACAGGTCCAGCAAACCGGTAGGGGTTTTATTTGTTCATGTATTATTGCTCGAGAATTATGGAAGACACTGAAAGAAAAAACGCAACTCTATCAGCGTTCACGCCGGAAACACACCCAAGCCGAAAAACAACAAGCGACTAACAACTGCTAAACTTCGAAATAGAAAGGAGATTTCGCGACATGGAATGTTACTGGTCTAGGATATAAGGAACCAGCTCTCGTAGAGTTTAACAAAAAAAATCAAATATTCAAATATTAAGACTCGCAGACACTAGGAAAAAGGAGCATAACACGAAATGAACACATAAAGGTTACGTTCTTATATGGAGTGGCGTCGACCAGCGAGCTACAGCTAAACATGGAGTGGGGTTTTTGTTACATCCAGACAAAGCGAAAGCCATTATCAACACTAAATTTATATCCGAAAGGATAATACTAGTACAGATAAAAGAAGGAAATAGAACAACAACTTTTATACAAACATTCGCCCCATGTAACGACATTTACAGCGACGAAGACAAAGACGAGTGTTTTGATAAACTTGCAGACACGTTAAATAATGTCAGATGAATAATGAACTAATTATGATGGGGGATTTCAACGGACGAATAGGCACACGAAGAATAACGTGGGATGCATGAGGCCATTCATCGACACAGAGACTGAATGTAACAGCAATGGCCATAATAATAATAGCAAATAGTTTATTTCATCATCGTCGTAGCCACACCAAAACCTGGTATAAATGGAATGACATTGACCAAGCATCTCAAATCGACTTTATTCTAATTAGGAAATCAGACAGAAGACTACTATTAGATTCAAAAGCACTCCCAATTACAGATGTTGATACTGATCACAAACCAGTCATAATAAAACAGATTTCAACATACAGAAAAATAAGAAACACAAAGGTAACACCACATGACATCAATTATAGGAGGCTACCCGAAAACAGACGTATTTTAAATACGATTAAAGACGAGTTCAATCAAGAAATAAAAAAAAAAACTACATAAGAACATCCCTGATGACCACTCAGGCGTAGATAAGGAATGGAAAATTTTCAAGGCTGCCATGCTCGACACACTGGAAAATACATGTGGAACAAAGAAAGAAGGGCAGGACAAAATATTAAGAAAAGCCTGGTGGAACAACGAAGTTAAAGATAGCATATTCAAAAAGAACGTAGCGTTAAAAAAAAGTGGATCACAACTAAATCTGAACAAGACTACGTAACTTATAGAATAGCACGACGTAGTTCCAAACGAACAATTAGAGCATCTAAAATGAATCCTGGAGAATATATGGTGAACAGATGGCGACCCTTAGCAAAGACTGCCCAAGAGAATTTTATAAACGTGTCAACACAATGAGAAACAGAGTTGCATGCTACAACCCAACCACCATCATAAACAGTAAAAGAGGTAAACCAATATTTAATCCACAACAAAGACTAGCAAGGTGGGCAGAATACTTTCAAGAACTACTTAACCCCACACATAATATAGAAAACCTCACTTTTGTGCCTAAATGCCAGGGACAGCAAGAACCAAATTTCGTACCTGCAGAAGTCAAAGCAGTTATACAGGAAAGTCCTAAAAACAAATCACAAGGTCCAGATGGAATAACCACAGAAGCTATTCAGGCCTGTGGGGAAACAGGGGTTAAATAGCTAACAAGACTTTTTAATATAGCATGGGAAGAAATAAAAGTCCCAGATGATTGGCAACAGGCAATAATAGTACCAATATGGAAAAAGAAAGGCAATATGAGAGAGTGCGAAACATACAGAGGTATATCGCTCCTGAGCCACATAGGGAAAATGTATGCAACACTATTGGAACAAAGAGCTAGATCCATAGTTGAGCAACAGTTAAGCAAAGTACAATTCCGTTTTCGGAAAGGTAAAAGTTGCACTGATGCATTATTTACACTTAGACATATATTTGAAAAAACTATCGAATATAGTGACCAATAGAATATTGTGTTTGTAGATCAGGAAAAGGCTTTCGATAGAGTAGACAGATACAATTTATGGACATCCTTGAAGACGGTGGGATACAAGGGCAACTGCTAGAAAACATCATAGCCATGTACCACTCGAGCCAAAGTGCAGTAAGTACACAAGAAGTTATATCAGATATATTCACGGTCAATACAGGAGTGAGGCAGGGATGTGTGCTCTCTCCCCTGCTATTTAATATCTACATGGAAAGAATTTCCAAAGAAGCAAGTCTCGACAGAACAGATTCAGAAAATTTAGAACTCTTTACTCCAGATAAAACAGCTGATCCACAGGAAATAAATGAACTTCTTTTTGCAGACGATCAGTGCCTGTTTTATAGCGACGAAGGCAGACTGCAAAATCATATTACTAATCTGAGTTCAACAATCAGGAGATAACATATGAGTATAAATACAGCCAAATCCGAAGTAATGCGAGTTGGAAGATCACCTGGTCCACTAAGTATACAGATAAATAGCACAACTCTGAAACAAGTTAAAAAATTCAAATATCTTGGAAGTATGATCACAGAAGATGGCAGATTGGACAGAGAAATCGAAATCAGATGTCAAAAAGCTAGTGCACTTACATATCAACTATCACCCTTACTGAAACATTCAAATATACCCATGTCCGCAAAACGACAGATAATAAACAGCATATTCACACCATACCTATGCTACCAATCTCAAACTTGGACTTTATCCAAATTACACCTACGCAAAATCAACACCTGCGAAATGAGATGCCTGAGGAGAGCTGCCAACGTAACAATCCGAGACCGAGTAAGAAATGTTATTATCAGACAGACAGTGGGATCAACACCTTGTGCCACATTTACTGAAAGACAGAAGAACAAGTGGTTTGGCGAAGTCGTTAGAACGCAATATGAATTGGAAACAGATAGGTATATTTAGCTCCTGCGAGAGGAAACGTACTAAACACAAACACGTTGCACATACCTTACAAGGAGATCCATCGTAACACGAAATACAGGTGAGAATCCAAAAATCCAAAATCAGAAGCAATCAATAAATATATAAAATGAATAATAAAGTAAAACACACATAACTGCGTACAATACGACACACAGGACGGCCGACGTTTCGATTCTCAGAATCTTTGTCAAGGACAGGACAACACAGATAGATAAAACAACGAAATACAAAAAATAAAAAGCACAACTACTCAGTTCCCATGCGGTAGCAGAAAAGGCGGCTTCGCCAGTTGCGAAGGCAATCGTTGGCTGCAGAGTTTAAGTATAGTAGGTTGCCAGATAGGATTTAGGTCGCCAAACATATGCGAACAGTCTGATATGAAAATATAGGGGTGTTGGGACAGTAAGGTATGAATATATATATATATATATATATGGGAGGGGAGGACAGCATAGTAATAGATAGTGTAAACAGTAGGAGAAGATGGACAGTTATACAGTTGCGTCCACAACAGTATTGATACCTGCTGGATGGACGCATCCTAGAGAGTTGATTAATTGGCATTCAATTTTGAGCCTAATATAGCTGTTGGAGTAGCAAGGTTTCAATGCAGTGACACATGCATCGTCGACTCCATTATGGTTGAGGAATTAAAATGGCAGGAGACAGGTTTGTCAGCGACCTAATTAATGTCTCTGAGGTGTTCTCTAAAACGGTAAGCACGGTGTCTGCCCGTTTGACCAATGTATTTCATGTCACATCGTTTGCAGATGATGACATATCATTCCATATCGTTAGAATGCAACACCAGCAACTACCGTCACTGGCCTTACATCAAAGATCATCTGCGACGAGACCACGAGGACGCCCAAGAAGAAAATGAATTGACGACATCAGAGACATTGTACACTCACACGGAATGACACTATCCAGTGCAGCCCATCGGGCGCTGGAACGCAAATTATTCCTCCCCACGACGCTTGACGGGAGAAGTGGAAAATGATGATGATGATGATGACGACGACGACGACGATGATGATGATGATGATGATGATGATGATGATGATGACGACGATGATGATGATGACGATGATGCTGATGATGATGATGATGATGATGATGATGATGATGATGATGATGATGATGATGATGATGATGCAGTTATTACACAGACATTTAGGGAAGATTTCTCCTTTGACGTCTTCGTTGTGTTTACAAATGTAAAAGAAAACACACAATGCACCTCGTAAATACACACTGTTTTGTGCGAAATAAAACCACATTATACGGAAGACATGTAAATAAAATAGTCAAAATGGACAGAAAAGCATCATGATCATCATCATGTGCCATGCCAGTAAGCGTGGGCGGTCATGTCTCACCAACTCACTCGGTCACCAGAGTCGTGGATGACCTCAGTGTTCTTGTCTCTACCATGCCATGTGGTTAGGCCACCATTATTTCTCTGCCTTCCTCTAGTTATTTTCCCCTCAATTTTGCCAGTTGTTACCAGATTCTCCAAGTTATTTCTTCTCATAACGTGACCAGAAATGTTGACTTTCTCTAATCAGTTTACAATTATAATGTGTTTCTTGTAGGACTTGCTTATTGGTTTTTCTGCCTGTTCGTGGTTTTCTTTGCATTTTCATAAGAAACCACATTTCTACAGCCTTCAGATGTTTTTCAGCCTCTTAGCTCATTGTTCACGCTTCACATCCATGCAAAAGTACAGGTTCTATGTAGCACCTCAACACCCTTTTTCTCGATGGTCAGTATGTTTTTCCTAAACGTGTACTCCACCTTGCCCAAAGGTGTTCAGTAGGCTAGCGAAGGGAAGCGGGGCACCTTTCCTCTCCTGTGATTGGGGATACCCATACCCGCCACCCAGTATAATAACATAACAGTTATTTCAGGGGACATTACTAATAATAGTATACATGCATTATGTGATTTAAATAACCAAGTATTTATTTATCTTACATTTTGATATAATTTACATAGACGTTAACGTCAGTTGTATGCAAAAGAAATAATGGAGTAACCATTTTAGGTTCTCTTTAAAGTTTTTGTAAAAGTGAAGGCTTTATTTTAGACATTTGAGAATTTTATAAAGCAATTTTTCTATTTCCCCTCGATGTTATATTAAAGGTCTTATACTTTCAAATATCACAATAACTCATGTGAAATATGGAATTTTTGTCAGGCCTGTAATGGGCCAAACATTCTAATTATTCAGCACCTTGTATTGTTATATTGGAGGGGTATATGTCAGGGAAGAGAGGAAGAGGAAGGTCAAAGAGACGATGGGTGCAGGATGTGAAGGATATTCTCCAGATGAGTGTATCGGGCGCGGGACTTGCTCTCTCTCTCTCTCTCTCTCTCTCTCTCTGTGTGTCTCTGTCTCTCTCTCTCTCTCTCTCTCTCTCTCTCTCTCTCTCTCTCTCTCTCTCTGTGTGTGTCTCTGTCTCTCTCTCTCTCTCTCTCTTTCTCTCTCTCTCTCTCTCTCTCTCTCTCTCTCTCTCTCTCTCTCTCTCTCTCTCTCTCTCTCTCTCTCGTGTGAACGCTCAGGCAAACGGCATATATCATGTTTTGCAGTTACTTTGTAAATTTGGATGCTTCTTGGGATGTTCAGTGTATGGAAAATTGTGTAGGTACATATCATTGTCAAAAAGCAACGGTGAATGAGAATAATTGGAGTCTGAAAAGATTCGCTCATACCGCTAAACTTGTTTAAATAAAATTAAGTGCGAATGAGAATACTTGAGTATGAAAGAATTTCTATTGAAAGATTTTAGTAATCTTGAGAGGTTATCTTACTCTACCACCACCATCAACACGTAATATGTAGGTAATTACACCATGCCATGAATGTAATATTATCATGTGTATATAAATGTATTTGTTGTATTCGAAAATGTAAAAAAAACAAAAACACACACAATGCACCTTGTCACACAAACTGCTTTGTACGAAAAAAAAGAAATGTTTATAAAATTTTAAAAAATGCAGCACTTTGGATTGTTTCACGGCATTTTGGCTAAGATCAAAGTACAGTATCTGTTCTTGTATGACGTCAGTGATGAAGTGTAGACTGACTTATCTGCACTTGATATGGCCATGGCCACCAGCAGAAGCGGTCATCACAATGACATACAGGGACTTGGAACCTCATGGGACGGCTCTTGCTCCTGGGGAACCCTGAGCTCTACAAATTGAGCAGATTTTAATATTCAGGACACTCAAACAAAATGTTTACAACTATGTTCATGAGCAATGTGTAAGTGTTTCCCTCCTTAATTAACATATGATGCATGCAATTATCGCTGTTTTTTTTGTTTTTTTTTATCATTGTTATTATTATTTAATTCAGAAAACAAAAGTGTGATAGGCCTGTTTCAGGCTATATATCTTGGCATGGGATGGGACAGAAACATATGTCCCATGGACAAGCTTGCCGGTAGGCGTGGGCGGTCATGTCTCGCCATCTCGCTCGATCACCAGAGTCGTTGATCACCGCAGTGTTCTTGTCTCAACCATGCCACGGGTCAAGCCATCCAACTACTTACTTCTCTGCATTCCTCTTGTTCTTTTCCCTTCAATCTTGCCAGTTGTCACCAAGTTCTCCCGGTTATTTCTTCTCATAATTTGACCAAACATGTTGACTGTCTACGTGTAATTTCTCTAATCATTTTACAATTTTCATTTGTTTCTTTTATGACGTGGGTGGTCATTGGTTTTTCTGTCTGTCCATGGTATTCTTTGCATTTGCCTAAGAAACCACATTTCCACAGCCATCAGATGTTTTTTTCAGCCTGTTTGCTCATTGTCCACGCTTCACATCCATACAAAAGCACAGGTTCTATGTAGCACGTCAACAATCATTTTCTCGTTGCAAATGACATATTTTTATTGATTAGTATGTTTTCCATCTTAATTTAGTTGAGTTTAGTCAACAGATCAACATCACGGCACACGGGTGTAACCCATAAGTGCTCCGTTCTACTCCTAACTCAAACCTGAGTCCAGAGAATCTCAGCTCAGTGTACGAACTCCGTAGCACCGGCGAGGATCCTGAAATACTTTGGATAAATCTTTAACTCGAAATTTTGCCCGGGCAGCGCTGTTAGGCTACTTTTTTCGATTTCTAACAGCAAAGGGATATTTTACCTGGGCAACAATACACACGGTGTCCGATCTCACTACCCAGAGACCAGAAATTTTGTTACTAAACGTCCACGTGAACAAATCCTGGCCC
Source organism: Cepaea hortensis (assembly GCA_963921405.1). Classification (NCBI taxonomy): domain Eukaryota; kingdom Metazoa; phylum Mollusca; class Gastropoda; order Stylommatophora; family Helicidae; genus Cepaea; species Cepaea hortensis. The sequence goes on from OY992895.1 coordinate 17,824,120, forward strand.
TCACCGGGACTTAAACCCGGGACTTCCAGCACTCGACGCGGACACCATACACCGGGAACACTCAGCCCCTTTCCATCTTGCAAAAGGCTACCTTCGCCATGGTGTGTCTTGTTCTAATCTCGTCAAGACATTTCCCATCATATGTTATGACTGCTCCGAGATAATTGTAACAATGTACTTGTTTAATAATATTCCCGTGTACTTGTATATTTTTTTTCGAATATCCATTACAGGACATTGCAGTCGACACCAGCATTTTTAAGCTGCTGTTTATGTCTTGGCAAGATTACGCTCAGTAGTTTGCCATTGATTTCTGATCGACCGGCTAACATACCCCCGTAAGTAACCAACACGACGCGATCCGCTACCTAATCTAGCGCAGCTGCGTTTCCCACGTGAATATAGGGAATTACGGAGAAAGTCGTTAACCTCTTCACCAGAGAGACCGGCATTTGTGTATTACATTGTGGTAGGCCCTATTTCGTTCTTGCTAAAGGAAAACCAAAGAACACAAATAAAGATCGTAAACTGATTAGTCATTGACGTAGACGGTCAAAATATTTTGGATATGTTGTGAGAAGAAATGAATCAGAGAACTGGTGACAACTGGCAAGATCGAAGGGAAGAGGCCAAGGGGAAGACCTAGAAGTAAATACCTGGATGGCTTGGCCACGTGGCATGGTCAAGACATTAACACAGAGCTGATCCAAGATTCTGGTGTTAGAGTGAGATGGCAGAACATGACCGCCGACGCTTATCGGCATGGCACATGATGGATGGATGGAATGACAACCACAATCTGCGTCTTCTTACAATTTAATTATAAACCCAGTTGTTCACTGTGTGCAACAACCGCATTTACTAAATGATGCAGATCCTGCTCATTGTCTTCAGTCAATACTTTATCATCTGAATATCTAATGTTATTGCTCTTTCGTACTCCAATGGTGATTCCTTTTATATCTTCTGCATTTCTCAAAATATTGTCACGTTACTGGGGAAAAAGATCTGGGGACTCTATGAGACTGCAATACATGCTATTCTTGGTATTTTTGAAGAAGGTAGTTTGCCATTGCTTTCCTTCTTAGCAGTGACCATACTGGTCTATGACCGTAGCCATTGCTTTCCTTCTTAGCAGTGACCATACTGGTCTATGACCGGAGCCATTGCTTTCCTTCTTAGCAGTGACCATACTGGTCTATGACCGTAGCCATTGCTTTCCTTCTTAGCAGTGACCATACTGGTCTATGACCGTAGCCATTGCTTTCCTTCTTAGCAGTGACCATACTGGTCTATGACCGTAGCCATTGCTTTCCTTCTTAGCAGTGACCATACTGGTCTATGACCGTAGCCATTGCTTTCCTTCTTAGCAGTGACCATACTGGTCTATGACCGTAGCCATTGCTTTCCTTCTTAGCAGTGACCATACTGGTCTATGACCGTAGCCATTGCTTTCCTTCTTAGCAGTGACCATACTGGTCTATGACCGTAGCCATTGTCTCACAGAAAAATGATATCCTCTAGCTACCGTCGTGAAGTTTGAGACCATAACCTACAACTATCTGTTGGGTGCTCTTCAACTTCATCCACCACCTGCTACATGGCTTCACGTAACCCTGATCGGGGTCTATACGGGTACTCCATCTGGCCTAAAGGGTGTGCAGTAGGATAGCGGAGGGAAGGAGGCACATTTCCTTTCCTTTGATAGGGAACACCTAGCCCGCCACCCATTATAACATAAAAGTTATTTCAAGGGACATTACTAATAACAGCATACATGTATAATGTGATTTTAATAACTGAGTATTTGTCTTATATTTTGATTTTAGTTTACGTAGAAATTAACCACAGTAAAAGGTGTAATAATTTTAAGCGATCTTTTAAGCTTATGTAAAAGTAATGGCTCTATTTTAGGTATTTGATAATTTATACAGCATTTTTTATATTTGCAGACGATAATATATATTAAAGGTCCCATTATTTTTAAATCAACTCACTATTAAATTTAATTAAACTTTAAAGAATTTTTGTCCTGCCTGTAAAAGGCTAAAAATCCTAAATATACAGCACCTTGTATTGTTATCTAATGCAGCTAACTTCATACATTCCTTAGACTCTCTCTCTCTCTCTCTCTCTCTCTCTCTCTCTCTCTCTCTCTCTCTCTCTCTCTCTCTCTCTCTCTATCTCTCTCTCTCTCTCTCTCTCTCTCTCTCTCTCTCTCGCTCTCTCTCTCTCTCTATCCCCTCCCCCATGTGAACGCTCAAGCAAACGCCATATATGTCTGTTTTGCAGTTTACTTTGTAAAATGGGATGCTTGTTGGGATGTTCAATGTATGGAAAATTGTATAGGTACATACCATTTTCTGAAAGCAATGGTGAATGAGAATAACTGGTGTATGAAAGATTCAGAAATACAGCTAAACTTGTTTAAATAAAACTAAGTGTGAATGAGAATACTTGGAGTATGAAAGAATTTCTATTGAAAGATTTTAGTATGCATTAATGCAAATGATTGCTTCAACACCATCATCATCATCATCATCATCATCATCATCATCATCATCATCATCATCATCATCATCATCATCATCATCATCATCATCATCATCATCATCATCATCATCATTATCATCATCATCATCATCATCATCATCATCATCATTATCATCATCATCATCATCATCATCATCATCATCATCATCATCTTCCACTTCTGCCGTCAAGCGCCGTGGGGAGGAATAATTTACGTTCCAGCGCCCATCATCAACACGTAATATATAGTTAATTACAGCATGCCATGAATGTAATATTATCATGCGTGAATGTATGTATATGTTGTATTCGAAAATGTAAAAACAAAAACACACACAACGCGCCTTGTAAATACAAACTGCTTTGTACGAAATAAACGTTCATTTATTTTTAAAAAGATCAGCACTTTGGATTGTTTCACGGCATGTTGGCTAAGATCAAAGTGTAGTATCTGTTCTTGTATGACGTCAGTGATTAAGGGTAGCCTGAATGATCTGCACTTGATCTGGCCTGGCCACCAGCAGAGATGGTCATCACAATGACAAAGGGACTTGGAACCTTATGAGACGGCTCTTGGCCCTGGAGAACCCTCAGCCCTAAAAGTTAAGCAGACATTTAATATTCAGACACCCAAACACAAATGTTTACAGCTATGTTCATAAGCAAAGTGTAAGTGTTTCCCTCCTTAATTAACATTTGACACATGCAATTATCTCTGTTTTTTAACATTGTTGTTATTATTTCATTCACAAAACAAAAATGTGATGGGCCTGTTTCAGGCCATAGACCGTAATAAAAGAATGGATCTCACTTCTCGGCCTCGTGGCTAAGATCAAAGTGTAGTATCTGCACTTAATCTTACGAGGACTTCATGCAAAGTCGGTCATCCGAATGACAAATAGGGACGTTTGACCTGATGGGGCGGGTCTGAACCCTTTGTGAACCGCGAGCCCTTATTTAACAACATTACAACTTAAAAAGATTCGATGCACTTTGGGTAAACCCTTATGAAAACCTTATTTCATATAAAACATTCAACATATTTTACAGACTCTTTTATGTGTTTTGTTTGAGCAGAGTGTCTAATTTTGGTAAAAACTTGGTTGATGATTGTAATTGGGTGGTGCATGTATGTTCACAATGCTGTATGCATGAATAGTTTTTTCTACCTGTGTTATGCAGATTCGTCCCTGGTCATCCGCCTGTCTTCTAATAATATCCCACTGTCTGATGTCTGTAGTATAGCTGTTCATGACCCGATTTTGTGTAGCCTAAACTAAAGCATGAATGTCTGAGACCTAGCTGTGTAGTGATTTGTTTTGCGAATGTTTCTGAATATATGTTTGTTTCTTGTAGTAGTATAAAGTCTGGTTTGTGATTGCATATGAGTTTGATGATGTGTTGTAATTGTGTACGCAGACCACACATATTTAAAGTAATAATAATCATATCACTAGTCATTGTAATTTGAGTAAAATAAGAAAAGGAGATACAATTACTAGATAAATTCGCAAAGCAAGATGTCAAGTCGTTTTCCAAGATGGACATGTCTAGGCTAGGAAGTCTTCCAGTAACAAATGTTTATACAAGTGGAACGTCTTGATCCTGGTTCTTGTCACTTGCGACGGTGTCTTTGAAGAGAGTGTCTTGTATACTGCATGTGGCTTCTTCGTCGTCTCTTTGTTTCTCCTTTTGTTCTTCCTGTTGGTTTTTCCTTTGTCTTGTGACTGTAGCAACTCTATTGGGGTTGAATGTATAACTGACCAAGGATATTACCTATCTATCTTAAAAGTACTCAACTGGTGATTCTGCAGACTCCTTGGACCCAAGGATTACAACACATGCACTGGGCAGTCACCTTAGACTGATTCTCAAAACATAACTCATCTCTCTTATTTTCCCCTTTAATTAACTCAAAACAACACCCCCCCCCCCCCCCACAACACACAATCTAGAATAGAGTTCCTTTGTACAGATAAGGTAGGCTACCAGCACGACAAGTAGGATTGCGCAGAAGCTCAGAAGGGTCTTAGCAGGTTCGTCATAGAAGGGGACTTTAGTGTATCTGACCGTCACGTCGGTTACACACACACACACACTTCATCTGGATCGATGATAGTCTTTCCAGGAATCCACCAGGTTATCGGCAGTTCTGCACTCCATTTGGATCATTTCTGGTTAGCTTTCTGGGTTTTCCTCTTTTGAGGCTAAGCTGGATACTGATTCAACCTTTGAGGTTGAGTGTTTAGCAGTTCGTAAAGATCTTCACTATCATTGCTCTTGCTATTAAGCAATTTTCTCAGTTCCTTGTGATATTTCTTAACTGATCGACTTTAATTCGGTGATATGGAATGTCCGTAGTCCTATTCCCAAGTCTGTGCAAGGAGACAGGAGGGATTTGCCAATTGTCTTTGATAATACTAGTGCCTGACAGTAACCTGGGGATAATTAGAATCTATAGATATTCCGCAAATTCTCTGATGCAGTCCTTCATTGGAGATTCAGAATTATCAGGAGTGCAGGACATTGGACTTAACGACTGTTGACGTCCAAACATGGAATACGTATTGATAAACTTCATACCTTCCATGTCCCAAACCTTTGATAGAATGGCGGGTTTGCGTCCAGTAACTTCTTCAATTAGATATATTCTTCATGAAGGTACCATTCCTGATAGTTGTCTAAACATAATCTTCACTTAGGGGACTTGTGAATATATACAGAACCTCAGGGTTGTATATGGGTTAACTCAAACTTAACATGACAGTATCACCCCCCCCCCCCTTATTTTTTTGTATGCACAGACTGTTATTGATAATTGGCATAATTATTTTCCCCTTTTTTGCCCAAAACTTTTTTGTAGCATGTTACTTGATAGATTGAAAAAGTCTATAGATGAAAGGCTCAGAGAAGAACAAGCTGGCTTCAGACCAAAACGGTCATGTATAGACCACATTTTCACCCTTAGAATAATCATTGAAGACTCCGTAGAATTCCAGTCGAAATTTATAATCAATTTTATCGACCTTCAAAAAGCCTTCGACAGTATCCAGCGTCCTTCACTTTGGAATCTACTTAACATCTATGGTTTCCCTACCAAATATACAAACATCATAAAATCTTTCTACAAAGAGACACGTTGCTGCATGAGAACAGAATCAGGCAACTCTGACTGGTTCTCAGTGGAGACAGGAGTGAAACAGGGTTGTGTCTTGTCACCGATGCCCTTTGGAATAGCTATTGATTGGGTCATGCGCAAATGCACAAACAACACAAATAGGGGTATTCATTGTGTTGACAAAATGCTAGATGACCTGGACTTTGCCGACGACATAGTGCTTTTGTGTTCAACACACCCAGATGCCCAAGAGAAAATAAACCATCTCCAAAATGTTTCAGGACACATTGGTCTCCAGATTAACACCACAAAGACAAAAACTATTGATCTCACCAACAGTTCAGACGACACCAAATTAAACAACCATGTTCTTGAAAAAGTCAACAGCTTCACATACCTTGGAAGCAAAATGTCTTCTAGAGGGGACTCAACACCATAAATATTATCTAGAATCGCACTGGCATCTGGTGCATTCAATAAACTGTCAAACATCTGGAAGTGAAAGACACTCAGCCAACATACAAAACTTAAAATCTTCAATTCTTGTATGATTCCAGTGCTAACGTATGGATGTGAGAGTTGGAAATCAACGGTAGCTTTAGATAAAAAAATTAGACAATTTTGAGAACAAATGTCTTAGAAGAATTCTAAACCTCCATTGGACAGATTTCAAAACCAATGCGCAAATACGACAAGAGACTAAGCAAGACACTGTATCCAATTTCATAAGAAAACGCCGTTGGAACTACATCGGCCATGTACTCAGAATGGACAAGACAAGACTACCCTACCAAGCCCTCATATGGTCAGCAGTAGGGAAAAGAAAACGGGGAAGACCAAGTGAGACTCTGCGTAGAACCATCATCAGAGAAGGCTTATTCAACAGCCAAGTGAACATCAAGGATCTACAACAGGTAGCAGCGAACCGCCGGACATGGAGAGCCATGACTTTTGCCCTATGCGCCGCCTTAGGCCGAAGAGGAAAGACTAACTAACTAACTAACTAACTAACTAACTAACTAACTAGCTAACTAACTAACTAACTAACTAACTAACTAACTACCTAACTAACTAACTATAATTAGCATTAGACCCAAAGATTCTGGCGTTCTGAACAAGAACTTAACTTGGACCAAGAAATGTCCCGTTTGAGTCTTTGATCTGGATGGGAGCAGCAGAGTTCGCTGTCATCATGAGTTATGGGTTGTATCCTGGTTTGGTGTTATGTTCTTGCACCATTTTACTGTTCAGTACATTTATGGTTTACCCCCATAGTTTACCTTTGCCTTCTTCATTAAGTTAGTTAATGCGAAGGTTTTATTTCCCATCCCTTTTAGGGGGTTGGTAAAGCATTACAGCAAGTTTTAAAGAATATAGATAGTTATCCTAGATGTTTCCATTATTAGCTAGGAAGGTATATGATCGCTATAGCGTGCGTCTTCAGTATATAGATATAGAGTTCTTTATTTTTCTATATAAAAGTCTGTCTGGTATAATAGAGCTATTTGTGAGTGTGGTTCATAGCTTCAGTGCGTCACACCATCTGGCACCTGATATTGAATGTGGCAAGTCAGCGAATTATGCCGAGTCTGGTTTTATTTTGAAGCTTATGGGATTATGAAGCTCGTTTCCTATATTTCCCTTCGATCAATCCCATTGTCAGCTCATTCCTTAATGGTTATGCTCTATGGTGGTCCCAGGTTCAGCTACGGTGTAGTTTAGTTATAATGGGTCACAGGCATGCTAACACACAGCCGGTCGTGACGTCATCTGCGCTTGCTTACTTCAAACCAGATGTTAGAACGTTGTTGTGTGAAGAGTCTCAGAGACCACCTTGTTCATAGTCGCCTCCCCACAGATACGTCATCTGTGGCTATATTTAAATGCCACCGTAAGAATTGTCTGACATGTCCACACGTTTTTCAGACACAGGCAGTCACATTCCCCAGAGACACCTTCTCCTTGAAAGATTTTTTCACGTGTACATCCCGCAATCTTATATATGTTATCATCTGCAAACCATGTGACATGAAATATACTGGTCAAATTGGCAGACGCCTTGCCGACCGCTTTAGGGAATACCTTAGATACATTGATCAAGGCGCTGACAAACCTGACCCCAACCATTTTAATTCTTCTAACCACAATGGAGTCGACTATATATGGGTCACTGCATTAAAACCTTGCTACTCTAACAACTCCATTTGACTTAAAATTGAAAGCCAATTAACAAACTATCTGGGTTGCATTCGTCCAGCAGGAATCAATACTGTTGTTGATGCCACGGTATAATTATGCTATTTTCCTTATATTTTATTCATATCGGACTGTTTGCACACCATTTTGCAACACACATTTTTGTAGCCCAAGAGCACCTTTCTAAACCGTTTCAAACCACCATTTTCGTTTCTCTCATGTCAACAAGAAGCTGTGTTTAATTTACTTTTTATTTTGTGTTTTATTTAGCTTTTTATCTGTTTGTGTTGTCCTGTTCTTGACAAAGGTCGTAGAACCGAAACGTCGATCGTGCCTTGTTGTCCTATAATACTTATTGTTTTATTTTAATACTTCAGTATTTTATTATTATTGATTGTTTGTGTTTTGTGATAAGTCACACTTTGTTTACATCTGTGTAAGATGGAGGTCTCTGTAAGGTACGTACACCGTGTCTGTGTCTAGTATGTCTCGTATTTTCGCAGGAGCTAAATATAGCTCATTGTTTTCAATTCACATTAATACAATATCGGCTCTTCAGGGATTTCCCTGAATTTGTAAATTCATTTAGTTCCCGTACATATTCTGTACCTAATTGTTGGTTAATAATAAGGTTAAGGTTCACCCCGTGATTAGTGAGAAGTTAGGGAATCTCAATTTTCTCCACTGATTGCATCTGTCTTAACCTTCAAGAAAGATCTATGCTAATGAGGTTTTACAGTGGGTCAAGTAAAATTGGCGTATGGGAACCCCTATTGGTCACAAGTACATAGTAGTTAGGACAAATATTGCTTACTATTCTGCTTCAAGCTTTAATTTACGAAAAGTGGAGAGAGACTGTGTGACATATATGTCATCATCCCTCAGTCTTTGCCAGCAGACGAGGTTAGGACGCGCTACCTGAAGAGTAGAGGCTATTAAAATTTCGACGGGAGAAGGAACAAAACGAACTTTCGTTTGAATTAAGGCAGTGATTGGCCGCGCCCCGGAAACACAGGCTTAATCGAGACAAAGGCTTGGTAGACAAAGCGGTCTGGTCAGCCGCCCTGTTTAATTCAACGTTAGCGGGTGACCCATTGTTAATGGGTTAATTAATAGCCACTTATTCTCTGCGTCTTAGGTGAGCATTATATTATATAAAACCTATCATGTTATGTATTAGGATAAATGCTTTGATGCAACTAATATCATGATTGAAGGTGTGTGTGTGAAAATTATGAGAATCGCTTTCATTGAATAGTTGGTTTGCGTCACGCAGCCTGGACATTGCCTTTTTGTCCAGTCAGCCTTCATAAAGCTTACAATATAATCTTGCTATGAGTCACCCTTCTGAGATGATTTTGTGAACTTACTTTATTCCTAAATGCTTATTTTTCACAACTGGTCTCTGTGTTATAAAGTGTTTTTTTCTGAGTGCTTATTTTGTATTTCTGCTCTTAGGATGGAAAAATATTACTATCTCACATTTGTGTACAACTTTAATAGGTTGTTAGATAGATAGAGAGAGAGAGAGAGAGATATTCTCGCTTGACTTTTTCATGCACTTAGGAATTCATCTTTTGTTTACCTTGTTGTAAATATACAGATGTGTGATTGTCTTGTAGTTTTTTCATAAATGATGTTATGGGATTTTCATTTTTTATGAGATACATGATCTCAAGTGTATGGGAAAAGATTCCCATGATTTCTCTTCTATGAGTATTTTGCCTTTTATGCTCATGAATGTTACTGCTGGAGTAGATCTTTTAACTTCACCCCAGTGGGAACAAACACATGATGATGATGATGTAATGGTGAGGATGATGCAAGAGGAGATGACTGATATGGTAGCTAGCCTTTTTGCCATTTGTCAGTGGTAGTCACATAATGCTGTTTGTAACTATGGAAAGGAGATTTATGAATTGTGTACATGAGGACATTGTCTCAGGAACTTTTTCCATGATGTGACAGCGGTACTATCAAAAGATGGTTGGATATTTAGAAGGTGAAGAAAACCTCCCAGGAAGCTCCAGTATCAGTCCAGAAGAGAGGCACCTATTGAGTAGATACCTTACTCACTTTTGGAGTGGGTCAAAACTCTACAGTAGGCGACAAGTGCTAGGCAACTATTGTCACCATTCTTTCTTCTTCCCTTTTTGTTTCCTCTATTTTTATTATGATACATTGTTATCAGAATGTATTTTTAATTATGATACACTTATCAATGTTTGGGTTATTACTAATCTATATCGACCCTGTTATTCTTCACTATACAGCGCTATAGATGGCGGTGAAGTATTGGCCTAGTCACCATGATTGGAACTGAAGTTATGGTCAACTTATTTGGATTTAGAGGCAGGAAACTGGGTTATCTGCCTGCCCATAATATCCTACAGAGAGTGCTGGTTACTGCTACACACCCTGAACCTGAATGTCAGTGCCTGGATAATTAATCAATTTTGAATATGCTGAAGTGGATTCCCTACCTCTGGGAACTTACAGATGGTGTTAATCTTTTCAATGTCTGCAAAGATATGAGGCATGCCTGGCCTAGATGGTTTTCAGCGTATACCCTCTTCTAAAAGTCACCGCCTGATTCCACGTTCAACTGTCATATTCCAGAGGCTCATGGATAGTCTGGAATTCACCATCATTTACCAGTATGGATTTACCAACTGATTTTGTGAACTCCCAGCTTCCTTTGAATCTTCTCATCCATCATATCCAAGACAGGGACAATCAAGCACTATACCAACTCCCGGTCAATCAAGTCGTATAGTCAGCTGAAGAAAGAATAACCTACATCTTAACCCAGAAAAGGGCTGGAATATTCATGCCCAATTCAAGTTAGTTCTGTCAGGAAATTCTAATGGATTATGTGATGTCACTCCTCATTCAAAGATATACTGAAAGTGTTTATGCCTGATCCTGATCGAATCAATCACATGGACTTCTGTGTGTCACGCCACGCCAGAACGTTTCCGACTCATATCTGTCTGTTATACCACCCCGGAATGCTCCTAGCCCAGTGACTTAGCAACTGTGACTTGAGAGATTACAGTATATCCACTTTGGATTCATATGGATTACTCCGACATGTTATTCGTTTTGGATATATGATCCGGCGGTGAAAGCTCCGTGTGTGTGTGTGTGCAATCCCCAATTTTCTAAATAGGAGGATATATGCAAAGCAGCTGTTTCCCTGGATTATAGAGAGTGTGATTATGGCCAGACTTTTTTTTTCTAGTGGATATTGAAGGAGAGGGAGTCATCATCAGACCCATAGGATATTTCTAGAGACAGATTAGATAGATTTTCTTTATCTATTTCTTTGTATGGATTATTTACTTTGTTTTGTGTTTGACACAGATATTTGATGTGAACCTTTTTGGGGGGATTTTTGGGGACTTCTGTTGTGGTCGTATACTTTGTGTGCATTGCCTGAATATGAATAATTTCTTTCATGTATATGTCACCATATTGTAGCCAACAGGGTTTGTCCAAGAACCAAATGTTTTCACAATACAGTTGTTTGTTTGTTTGGTTTAACCAAGCCTTGCAGTTACTTCATTGTTAACCTGTTGTTCCAAAATTGATGTTTATAGTCCAGTTATTGTTACTGTTATGTGATACAGTGAGTTATTGTACTGTTTTTGTTTAACAATGGCTGTTTTCCTCTGTCATGTAATCCAGTTGTTGCGTCTAACATTGGTTGTTGTCCCTCTGTTGTATAATACTGTGGATGTGCATGACAGTGGATACTTGTCATTGTTTATATATATGTGGGAGATTAAATGTGGGGCGGGGCACTTACACATAGACACATCTTCTGGGTAGAGTGATATGTACTCGGGTGTCTGTGGTAGAACTTCCCGGATCTCCCAGCCTTCTATGGGAAAAATTTCTTCTACGTTAGTGTTGAACTTGCACCCTTTTCTGCCTTGTTCAATGCTTGGGGGTTTTACGAGCCAATATATTAGTTCCTATAGAGGGCGTGTTTGGGATTTAGACCCTATTCATACTGAATTCCCCTAGCGAACTTGTCCTTATTCTAAATTATTATATTTACCACCCCACAGACTGCTAGGCAATTTTGTCACAGTGACCTTCTGTATTGTCTTTAGTACCCGTGTGGCTTGATGTTGATCTATCGACTAATCTAAACTAAACTAAACTAGAATATTAAACGTGTGAATCAGTTCTGTTCTTTTCTGTGGAGGAGTTTCTCGCATGAAAGACGGGAAATCTTCTTTACTGTGTACACCAATTGCTTCTGTTGGTGTTATCAGTGGTCGTCTGCTGAGACATGTATTTGCCCAGTGGTTATCTTGACCACACGTAGGGCAATTGGCCTTTCTCCCCGGCATCGTAATCAATACGCTGTGATTATTGTTAATAACCACAGGTGGTTAGATCCGTATGTTATGGGGCACTTCCTTTTTGGGTTGCAGAGTGCACCCCACTTTCCAGCCCCATTGTTCAGCCTCAAGACCCCAGCCTTATCCTCCCTAGTAAAACTGTGCATCAGTTTTCGAATTCCTTCAGGGGTAATCATGACAGGCAATTAGTGTACGGTCAGCCTGTTTCTTTCTTTCTCTAGATTGTAGAGTGATATATCTACCCCCTAGGCTTGGTAAAGTAAACTTTGGTCCGTGTAACTTGTCATACACGGTTTTCTGTCCTTCTGTTGACAGGTGAAAGTACCACCTAGTGGGAACCTCGAACCTGTGCAGGTCGACGATTTCCCCAGAAGGCACACCTCCTGGACCAGTTAAGGCACTGACAATAAAAGCTGGTGTCTATCTCGCCGCAGCCCCAGGATCATTAATAGAGCAAACTACAGTGCCTGGCTGGTGAAGGTGGTTACCTTCGTAGTCGTTCCTTGGAACGGCAAATGTATCGATGTTTGGATTCATATTAATAATTTGTTGTTTTCGGTTATAATAATTCCAAAGAAAAACTCACAATATCTTTTAGAATATCAATTTCAAATAAAACCGCACAATATGCCCTTGAAAACGTAGTTGAAAAATAGTGACTATCCGGTATTTAAATAGCGTAAATTGACACGTCAGAACATACCTCCAAAAGAAAAGAATGATCACATCAGTCAGAAGGCCACCAAACCCTACTCAAGACGACTACCACGTTATGGACAGACCAGAACAGGTCATTATTCTGCGCCTCAGAATAGGACACAATAGATTACGCAACCACGTGTATACAAAATTCAAGATTGTTGACTCAGCCATATGCACATATGGATTGGCGTCGCAGACAGCAGAGCACATACTCCAGGATTGCCCAAACTACAACATATCCAGGCGAACCTTCTGTCCTAGAGAGACAACAGTGGAAGATAAACTCTATGGACCTCTGAGTAAACTAAAAAAGGCTGTTAGATTCATACAAGAGACAACATTGCAGTTATAAACATATTTCAAGCGAACGAAAGAAAAGACACGAAGGAAAAGATGCTTCCAACAATGCGAATTCACAATTTTACCAAAGTGTTTGGCATCTCTGTATCGAGAATATATGAACCGTGGTTGTGACAGTTAGTCAGTTGCATATCCTTTACAGGACGTCGCAGTCAACACCAGCATATTTTTAGTTTTGCTGTTGTGATCTCTTGGCAAATTTACGTTTAGTAGTTTGTCATTGCTTTTTGAACGACCGGCACCCAAACCATTTTCATAAAACAGAAAAACAAGGCGGTCTGCTGCCAAATCTCCCGCTGCTGTATGTCGAACGCAGGTTTGCGGGATTGCGAACTGCGTCCTTGTTCCCTTCGCCACGGAGCGGGCTGGTTGTGACAGTGCACATGGGATTTGCGCTCTTATTTGAAGGTGATTGTTGTCCACAAGCGGGTTCTCCTTTATCAGGAGAAGTATTTACTCACACAGTGTATTAGTTGATGGTGGTTGTGGCCTTTTATAGGCCAGTCAAAAATAAATTGCTCCTACACTAATGTGTTGTAAATGGATTGAAAGAATAAAACATTGAATGTAACATCAAGTAGAAATACAAAGATGGCTTCAAACATTTTCCCACTTGTAAAATAGAGCCATAATTTGTACATAATCTTTGAAGATTTTTTAAAATTATTATTAAATCTTTTATAAGGCATTTAGTGCTTATTAATTTATATAAAACCATTACAAAATATAAGAAATGTACTATAATTATTTAAATCAAAAAGCACACTTATGTTACTTTGAGTAATGTCCCTTCGATATTTTTTGTTCCCCCTTCACTAGATTTTAAATCCAGGCCATGTCCATATAAGAGTGTTGAGGGGATACATAGAGCCTGTTCTTTTGTATGGATGTGAAACTTGGACAATGTGCAGTCAAGCTGAAAAACATTTGATGGCTACAGAAATGTGGTTTCTGAGGAAAATGCAAAGAGTACCATGGACAGATAGAAAAACCAATGGCCAAGTACTACAGGAGACAAATGAAAATCGTAAACTGATTAGAGAAATTAGACGAAGACAGTCAACATTTTTTGGACATGTTATGAGGAGAAATGGATTGGAGAACTTATTGACAATTGGCAAGATCGAGGGGAACAGACCAAGAGGAAGACCGAGAGGATAATACCTGGATGGCTTGGCCACATGGCATGGACGAGACAGGAACACTGAGCTGATCCACGACTCTGGTGATCGAGTGAAATGGCTGGTAATGACCGCCCACGCTTTCCGGCATGGCACATAATTGATTGATTGATTGTAGTCCATACACACTATTTCTAGTAGTGCATGTGGGCTTGCTTTCCCTAATACCAGTGTCTTTCGCCATCAAGCGAACACACTCCGACTTCAGAGGAACTTGTAATTTACATTCCCAAATCAAGGACGAGAGGTCAACATTTTAGTCCGACTGTCCGGTGTAAGGGTTGAAGCCCTTACCTCGGCATCAGCACACCGGATGTTTAACAACACGCGTTCTTATCCATTCCGCCACGCTGACCTCATGTCCCTTGAAATAAGTGTTATATTGTTATGTCCCTTTCTACTATTACAATTGGATGTGTTCCTTTTAAAGTGGTTTCACTTACAAAACAGTATAATTTGTTTACCTACAAAACAGAGAATATTTTCAAAATACGTTGTCCTGTTTTTTGCATGTTGCGAATACAACATATACATTCATATACACATATGATAATATTATATTCATGGCATGGTGTAATTACCTACACATTACTTACTGATGGTGTGTCCTAGATAGTTGAATCTTAGTGCTTGTATTTTTGTGTATAACTCTTGTAGTGCCAGTCCTCCTTGTTTCGTATCCTGTATTAGTGTTTTGTCTGATATACTATGAATTATATTGCTGAAGGTGAAATGCCTGATGTGTTTGCTTATGTCTGCGTGGTTTCGAGCTAATGTTTCCGCCTCGAGTCCTGGAGGTCCCGTGTTGAAGCCCCGGTGAGGGCCGGGATTTTTCCACGTGGACTTCTAGTAATAAAATTTCCCCTGGTCTCTGGGTAGTGAGATCGGATGCCCGTGTGTATTGTTGCGCACGTAAAAATTCCCTTAGCAGTTGGAAATCGACAAAGAGTAGCCTAACGGTGTTACCCGGGCAAAATTTTCTGTTAAAGATCTACCCAAAGTATTTCAGGATCCTCGCCGGTGTTACGGAGTTCATGCACTGAGATGAGTTTCTCCTGACTTAGGTTTGAGTTAGGAGAAGAACGGAGCACTTATGGGTTACACCCGTGTGCCGTGATGTTGATCCATCGACTAAACTAAACTAAACTAAACGTGTTTGTTTTGGTGGATCTAAGACTGTACCTAAATAGTAGAACAGGCCTAGACGTCTTCATAAAATATGGTTTGCTGGTCAATTTACGTTATAAAATGAATTTAAGAAGGGCGAAAAGGACAGAACCGTAAAGTATGTAAGAGAAAACGATATCAAGTAATTGGTTCTTGTATTAACTCGATTTTGAAATAATCTTAGGGGAATTCACCACCGGTTGAGAACCACAGGTGTAAACTGTCTAGTGACTGCAGTAGTCTTCTGTCTGCCCTGTTTTTCTCTTCTTTGGATTGCTGACGATGTGAAAACCGCCAGTCTTCATTGTTTGGGGGGTTTGTTTTCTTATGAGTTGTTTTCGTGTGTGTTCCCGACTTCTAGTGTATTGATTTGAATATTGACAGTTTGTGTCAGTTCTGTTCGTTTCTGTGGGGGAGTTTCTCGCACTAGAAGCGGGAAATCTTCTTGACTTTGTACAGCAATTGTTGCTGTTGGTGTCATAGAGGTCGTCTGCTAGGACATTTATTTGCCCAGTGGTTATCTTGACCACACGTAGGGCGATTGGCCTTTCTCCACGGCATCGTAGTCAGTACTATGCAATTATTGTTTGTAACCTCAGTTGTGTAGATCCGTATGTAATGGGGCACTTCCTCTTTTGGGTTGCAGAGTGCACGCCATTTACCAACCCCATTGTTCAGCCTGAAGACTTCAGCCTTGTCACCCCCTGTAACACTGTGCACCAGATTTCTAATTCCTTCAGGAGTAATCGCGACAGGCAATCAGTGAATGGTCAGCTTGTCTCTTCCTTTCTCTAGATGCTCTAGTGATATGTCTATCTGTAGGCTTGGTAAAGAGAACTTTTTTCCGTGTAACTTGTTATGCACGTTTTTCTGCCCTTCTGTTGACAGGTGAAAGTACCACCTAGTGGAGACCTTGAACCTGTACAGGTCGATGCAATTCCGCAGAACGCACACTTTCCTGGATCAGTTAAGGCACTAAGAATAAAAGTTGGCGTCGATTTCGCCTCAGCCCCAGGACATGTAATAGAGGAAATTACAGTAGCAGCCTGGTGAAGTTGCGTAACTTCCCCTGGAACGGCAAATTTAGTGACATTTGAATTCATATCGATAACTTGTTATTTTCGGTAATAATAATTGAACAGAAAATCTCACAGTATCTTTTAGAATATCAATTCGTAGGTCCGCATGGCCGAATGGGTAAAACCGCGTGTTCTTAAACATCCGATGTGCTGATGCTGAGGTAAGCGGCTCAGCCCCTACACCGGACAGCTTGACTAAAATGTTGACCTGTCGTCCTTGGCTTGGGGACGTAATTTACAAGTACCTCTGAAGTCGGAGTCTGATGGCGAGGGACACTGCTAATATGGAAAGCTAATTCACACGCAAAATTCAGTCCATCACTACTGTAAATTGGACAGATTGGACAGAGAAATCGAAATCAGATGTAAAAAAGCTAGTGCACGTACATATCAACTATCACCCCTACTGAAACATCCAAATATACTCATGTCCGCAAAACGACAGATAATAAACAGCATATTCACACCAACCCTATGTTACCAATCTCAAACCTGGACTTTATCCAAATTACACCTTCGCAAAATCAACACCTGCGAGATGAGATGCCTGAGGAGAGCTGCCAACTTAACAATCCGAGACCGAGTAAGAAATTCTATTATCAGACAGACTGTGGGATCAACACCTTGTGCCATATTTATTGAGAGACAGAAGATCAAGTGGTTTGGCCATGTCGTTAGAATGCAACATCAGCAACTACCATCACTGGACTTACAGCAAAGATCATCTGCGAGGAGACCACGAGGACGTCCAAGAAGAAATGGATTGACAACATCAAAAACATTGTACAATCACACGGAAGGACACTATCTAGTGCCGCCCACCGGGCGCTAGAACGCATATTATTTCTCCCCACGACGCTTGACGGCAGAAGTGGAAGATGATGATGATGATGATGATGATGATGATGATGATGATGATGATGATGATGATGATGATGATAATAATGATGACTACTATATATGTTGTGTATGGACTACGCTTGAGTTCAAAGCGAGTGGGCGCAAAAAAAAAAAAAAATTCTACAGATAAACGCAGTCTCTCCTTGAAAGTGGAGCTGAAAAATGGTGTATAATCCGGTTTCTATATAAGGTAAATTGACACATCAGAAAATATGCTTCCAACAATGCGAATTCACAATGTTGCCAAAGAGTTTGTCAACTCTGTATCGAGAGTATATGAACCGTGGTTGTGACAGTTAGTCAGTTGCATATCCTTTATAGGACGTCGCAGTCAACACCAGCATTTTTTATTATTGTTGCTGTTGTGATCTCTTGGCAAGTTTACGTTGAGTATTTTGTTATTGCTTTCTGAACGACTGGCACCCATACCATTTTCGTAAAAGACACGCAAGGCTGTCTGCGGCCAAATCGCGAGCAGCTTATGTCGAACGCGGGTTTGAGGGATTACGAACTGCAGTCCTTGAACCCTTCGCCATGGAGCCGGCTGGTTGTGACAGTGCACATTGGATTTACGCTCTAATTTGAAGGTGAGTTGAGTTGAGTTGAGTTGAGTTAAGAACGGACATCACACAGATTATTAGTTTGATGGTGGTTGTGGCTTTTTAAAGGCCAGTCAAAAACAACGTTCTTATTATTATGATTCTGATGCCGTTGAAATAATAAAACATTAATTTTAATATCCGCCGGCTCCATGGCCGAGGGGTTAGCAGCTTTCTCCGCTAACCCCGAATACTCTCGTCACGTGACGCGACGAGAATTAGCAGTGGTTCGAATCACAAAAGTGACTTATGAGAGTATGGAGCCGGTCGCTCAGAAAGTCGTGGCGTGCTGATGAGCGTAATCTAGCCTAGGAATCAACATACAGCTGAAAGATGCTGGTGTTGACCGCAATATCCTGAAACAGGATGGAAACGCGGGAAAAAAAAAAAAAAAAAAAAAAAAAAAAAAATTGTAATATCCAGCAGAAATGGAAAGATGGCTTCTAACATTTTCCCTCCTGTAAAATAAAGCCGTAACTTTTACACAATCTTTAAAGATTATTTAAAATGATTATTAAATCTTTTGTAATGCGTTTAATCGTGGATAATTTATATAAAAAATTTACAAAATATAAGAAATACACTATAATTCTTTAAATAAAATAGCACATTTATGTTACTTTGAGTAATGTCCCTTTGATATTTTTTTCATTTCCCCGCTCGTTAATTTTGAACCCAAGCGTTGTCCATATAAGAGTGTTAAGGGGGTACATAGATCCTGTTCTTTTGTGTGGATGTGAAACTTGGACAATGTGCAGTCAAGCTGAAAAACATCTGATGGCTGCAGAAATGTGGTTTCTGAGGAAAATGCAAAGAGTACCATGGACAGATAGAAAGACTAATGATCAAGTACTACAGGAGACAAATGAAAATCGTAAACTGATTAGAGAAATTAGACGTAGACAGTCAAAATGTTTTGGACATGTTATGAGAAGAAATGGATTGGAGAACTTAATGACAACTGGCAAGATCGAGGGGAACAGACCAAGAGGAAGACCAAGAGAAAATACCTGGATGGCTTGGCCACATGGCATGGACGAGACAGGAACACTGAGCTGATCCACGACTCTGGTGATCAAGTGAAATGACGAGTCACGACCGCCCACGCTTTCCGGCACGGCACATGATTCATTGATTGATTGATTGATTGTTGTCCATACACACTATTTCTAGTAGTGCATGTGGGCTTGCTTTCCCTAATACCAGTGTTTTCGCCATCAAGCGAACCCACTCCAACTTCAGAGGAACTTGTAATTTACATCCCCAAATCAAGGACAAGAGGTCAACATTTTAGTCCAACTGTCCGGTGCAGGGGCTGAAGCCCTTACCTCGGCTTCAGCACACCGGATGTTTAAGAGCATGCGTTCTTTTCCTTTCAGCCATGCTGAAACTCATGTTCCTTGACATAAGTGTTATGTTGTTATGTCCCTTTCGACTATTACAATTGGATGTGTTCCTTTTAAAGTGGTTTTATTTACAAAACAGTATATTTTGTTTACCTAGAAAACAGTGTGTATCTTCAGACTGCGTTGTGTGTTTTTTACATTTTGCGAATGCAACATATACATTCATATCAAATCAATCAATCATGTGCCATGACGGAAAGCGTTGGCTGTCATGACTCGCCATTTCACTCGATCACCAGAGTCGTGGATCAGCTCAGTGTTCCTGTCTCGTCCATGCCATGTGGACAAGCCATCCAGATATTTTCCTCTCGGTCTTCCTCTTGGTCTGTTCCCTTCGATCTTGCCAGTTGTCACTAAGTTCTAAAGTCCATTTCTTCTCATAACATGTCCAACAATTTTTGACTGTCTACGTCTAATTTCTCTAATCAATCTACGATTTTCGTTTGTCTCCTGTAGTACTTGGTCATTCATTTTTCTATCTGTCATAGTATTCTTTGCATTTTCCTCAGAAACCACATTTCTGCAGCCATCAGATGTTTTTCAGCTTGACTGCCCATTGTCCAAGTTTCACATCCATACAAAAGAACAGGCTCTATGTATCCCCTCAACACTCTTTTTCTCGTTTCAATTGACATCTCTTTATTTGTCAGAATGTTTTTTATCTTGCTAAAGGCTACTTTCGCCATGGCGATTCTTGTTCTAATCTCTTCAAGTCATCTCCCATCATATGTTATGACTGTTCCGAGATAATTGTACCGATTCATTTGTTGAAGAATATTCCCATTTACTTGTATATTACATTGTGGTACTTCGTTCTTCCTAGTGACGACCATAACCTGTGTCTTCTTACAATTTAATTCTAACCCCAGCTGCTCACTGTGGACAACAACCGCGTCTACTAATTGTCGCAGATCCTGTGCATTGCCTGCAATCAATACTGTATCATCTGCATATCTAATGTTATTCATGTTTCGTCCTCCAATGCTGATTCTAGCATTTTCCACATTCCACATTTTCCACATTTATATACACATATGAAAATATTATATTCATGCCATGATGTAATGACCTACACATTACTTATTGATGTTGTGCCCTATATGGTTGATTCTTAGTGCTTGCATTTTTGTGTATAAATAAGTCTTGTAGTGCCAGTCCTCCCTGTTTCGTATCCTGTATTAGTGTTTTGTGTTGTATACTGTGAATTATTTTGCTGAAGGTGAAATGTCTGATGTGTTTGCTTATGTCTGTGATTGTTTGTTTTGGGGATATAACACTGTACTAAATATATTATCTTAGGAATGATGAAACTGCTTACAACTGCACTTCTCCCAAAAATTGTTGATATCTTGTATTTGTATCTATGCAGAATGTCTTAATTTGTTTTGTCAGTGAATGCCATGTTTATGTGTGTGTTTTTCTGGCATCGCAAGGAAAATTGATCTAATACATTTTTATGTTGTCTGTGACTGTTAGATCCAGGGGGAAATCCGCTTTATTCTTCCACTTTTCCAGACCCGTTATTTAAAATTTCTGTATGCGTATTTTGACCCCAATTTCTTCACCAAACTATCTGAAGTTGTGGAGTATATTTACAATGGATGTGTATGTTGTAGGGGAGAAAGCGGTGTAATCTACATAAGCAATTAGTTTCGGCTCTCCAGACTCATGTATGAATGTTCCTTTAATGTTGGTGTCCTCACTGATTGCTTCTAGGAGTGGTTCTAGTGTCAGTACATATATGATTGGTGATAGTGGACTCCCGTTTATTACAGATCTTGTGATCCTGAAACTGGCCGTGAGTAAATGTCTCACCAGTACCTTCCTTTGAGAATTTGTATACAAGATTTGTATCCACTGTCTATAATACTGTCCTACGTTATAGTGTGTTAGTGCTTTGTGTGAATATCAGTGTGACATTCTGTCAAAAACCTTCTCCTGGTCCAGCGACAAGAGGGAGGGTAGACAGTCTGTCTGGTGGGTGTATGTGATGATATCTTTAATGAAGTGTGTATGTTTGGTTTGTGTTTCTGTGTTGAATACGGCACTGTTGGTCTGGGTGTATGAGTGATAACAAGAACATTTGTATTTTGTTTGAAAGTGTGTATTGTTAGTTTATACGAGCATGGGGTGTGTCATGTTTTGTACTTAATCTGTATGTTGGAGTAGGGTCCTGATGAATTTTCAATGTGGTGATCGTTTTGAGGTCCGTGTATTTGTAATATATGTACTGGTGTATGATAGTACTGCTTTGTGATCTGTGAATGTTTATGTTTCTTGTATGTATTATATTTGAACAGAGTGACTAATTTTGGTAAACAATTGGTTGATGATTGTAATTTCTTGGTGCATGTATGTTCTCATTGGTGTATGCATGTATAAAAATATTTTCTAAGTGTATTATGTAGAAAGCAATGGCAAACTACTGAGCATAATCTTGCCAAGAAATCAACAATCAGCTGAAAGATGCTGATGTTGACAGCGTTGTCCTGTAAATTGAGTCGAGTTGAGTTAAGAACCGACATCACCGCACTCAGGACATTCCCATACGTGTTCCATCCCATCGTTCAACAGCCAGCGAAGAATCATACTACTAATCGTTCCCACCGCATTCTGATTAAAAGATCTCCTGGTATTCCCTCTCAGTTTTTAGATTCTTCCAGAACCCCTGCCGAACCCCCCACAATCTCATTCTTTCCAGATATGGGTTCTCAATCTGTTCCTCCGCTTTCTCCACCCGGTCCCACAAGCCCACAACCTCCCTCCTCCCTGTCCATAGGCAAACTACTACAAGAGCTTCATTCCCTGCTAGTCTATCAGCCTGTTCATTCCCCCGTACCCCCGCATGGCCAGGGCAAAATATCCATACAATTCTCACAATCTATGACCTCTGAAGCGACGAGAGCCATTCCTGTAAAGGACATGCGAATTTAAAATAAATGCAGATTCGTCCCTGGTCATCCGTGGGTGTCCTAATAATATCTCACCTGTCTGATGTCTGCAGATCCCATCCTCAGTAAATCCCGCAGCGTGTAGCGGTTCACGACAACAATTCTGTGTTGGTTTATTAATCTTCTTTGGTTCCTGCATAGTGTTCTTGTTTGGCCACACCTCTTTTAACTTGCTGTTCTCGCAGTCTGACCATGGATGTAGATTCACAGTCATCACTTGATTCCCGCCAACGACTTACTTCTCGTAGAGCAGAGGTTCTCAACCTATTTTGTTAACCCGTGCCCCCTTCACCATATTTTCAGAACGTCATACTCCCCTTTTCGTATTTCCTCCTTAAAAATCCCCCCGCCCCTACACAGTTTACGTAATAATAGAAGCTAAATATAATAGCACATCCTAGAACAAGTCTATAAGTCTAATAAAACATGATTTGCTGGTCTACTTACGTTATAAAATGAATACCAGAAGGGTGAGACGTACAGAACCGCAAAGTATGAAGAGAAAAACAATATCAAGTAATCGGTTCTTGTATTAACGCGATCCTGAAATAATCTTAACCCCCCCCCCCCTCCCCCCCCCCCCCAACGGAAACCCTAAATTCCCCCCTCCCGGGGTGGGGGGGGGGAGACTTCCCACCGGTTGAGAACCACTGTCGTAGAACATTCAATGTATCAGTCTGATCCATGGCTGGTCCTCTCTCCACGGTAGCCTTACCTGAGGGCCTGTCAACCTACTCATTTCCTTGGACACCCACATGCCCTGGCATGAAAATGAAACTAAACTTTGCCAGCCAGGACCGCCTCAGAGACACCAACCATTGTCTTCGGGCCCACTCCATCGCTATCTTCCTGAACTTACTCATTGAGTATCTAAGGAAACATGCCCGAAAGACGGTCTGTGTCTGGAGCCATGTAATTGCTTTACTTACTGCCATGATTTCCATAGTCAGACTACTTGTTGTCAAGGCAAAAGTACCATAATCTTACTTCACAATTCTCTCTCCACCATGAGCCGTAAAGGTCCATAAATTTCTCACTCGTCGAAAGACCTACACGGCTGTGTGAATGACAGCATCACCGTCTAATGATTTCTTGAAGATTAAAGCCTGTACTTCCTCCCCACAGCAGCCGGATTTTCTTGTCTGCATTTTCTGTCTAGTTGGATGCAAACTGAAAAGGACATACAGAACTCTGCTGGCACTTGTACGCACTCCTCGCCAGGTTCTGAGTCCTCAAGTGAGCACAACTGTTGAAGAATGTCTTCGGCTCGACCCATCTGTGACCTTCTTATTTTTACCCTGCTGCATTTTACCTTCTTAATTTCACTGTGGAGTGGATATTGTGTGTTTGCATTGACTCTGAGATGTGCCTATGCTCGTCAGATCTGTATTTTTACCCCCATGGTTGGAAAATCAAGAAGGTATCGTATCGCCCTACATCTCTAGGGTGTATAATACGCTTAGCTTCGTTATGTATCCTCTCCATCCTTTCCATCTGCTTATGGCTGAAGGTCAGGATCGTCATCATATACTCAAAAACAGAAACGGCCAGGCCTTCGTATAGAAGACATAGATGGCGCTGCTCACAGTTTGCCACCGACATCACCCGCATCTCAGAAAAATTCGCTTGGCCTTTATTATCACCTGGTCGGTGTGCTCAGTATAAACAAGGCTTCGACAAATCGAATCCCCAGGTATTTCATTGCCTACGTTTCTTTCCACATTCTCTCGGTACAGATGTATAGTTGGTGTTGGAGTGTTGGCAATATGTTTGCTCAAAGAGACCAAAAGTCACTGCTGCCGTCGTTTTGGTGACAAATGCACCAGCTTCAACACACCACGTAATAATGCGACTGAGTTATGTTTGTATTTTCACAGAACCCGCTCTCTATCCTTACCCTGACGATACACTAACACATCGTTGGTATACGACAATGTCCTACCCGGTCCTGTGATCTGCTCACCGGTGATTCTCACAGTGTAGGCATTGAACAGCACCGGAGATAATGGTGATTCCTGTGGCAGGCCTGGATATATTGTTGTTGGTTCAGAAGTCCAACTGCCACATCTAAAAACTACTTTCCGTAGGAAGAGAGCTGCAGTGTGTTTCTTCCAATACATCTAAGCGTCTGCAAGTAGGCGTTGTGAGCAAGCCACATGAACGAGAGAGAGAGAGAGAGAGAGAGAGAGAGAGAGAGAGAGAGAGAGTGAGAGAGAGACAGAGACAGAGACAGAGAGACAGAGAGAGAGAGAGAGAGAGAGAGAGAGAGAGAGAGAGAGAGTGGTCATAGTCACAGCACCTGCCACAACATAACCTCTAGTCATCACATTTAATAATAACACCCCATCAAGAGACATGGCAGACATGCGGGACTCGTCACAACTGAATCCAGCATTACACTAAGGAATCAACAACCGGTCATCATTACTACATAGGGAATTAATAGCTACCCGTTCCTGACTCACATATTGTGTTCTAATAATATCCCACCTGTCTGATGTCTGCAGTATGGCTGTAATGGACCCGATTTTTTGTATGCCTAAACTAAAGCATGAGTGTCTGAGATGTAGGTGTGTGGTGATTTGTTATGCGAATGTTTCTGAATCTATGTTTGTTTCTTACAGTAGTATCTTCTTCTTTCGTTCGCCTGAAATATGCTTATAACTGCAATGTTGTCTCTTGTATGAATCCAACAGTCTTTTGTAGTTCATTTAGCGGTCCATATAGTTTATCTTCCACTGTTGTCTCTCTAGGCCAGAAGGTTCGTCTGGATATGTTGTAGTTTGGGCAATCCTGGAGTATGTGCTCTGCTGTCTGCAACGCCAAACCACATGTGCACATGGCTGAGTCATCAATCTTGAATTGTGTATACATGTGGTTGCGTAATCTATTGTGTCCTGTTCTGAGGCGCAGAAGAATG
The DNA here is from genome assembly GCA_963921405.1 of Cepaea hortensis. Taxonomy (NCBI): domain Eukaryota; kingdom Metazoa; phylum Mollusca; class Gastropoda; order Stylommatophora; family Helicidae; genus Cepaea; species Cepaea hortensis. Next base: position 17,849,607 of record OY992895.1, read on the forward strand.
ACCTGTTCTGGTCTGTCCATAACGAGGTAGTCGTAGTAGTATAAAGTCTGGTTTGTGTTTGCATATGAGTGTGATGATCGTTTGTAATTGTGTACGTATAGCATTAGATCGATTCGCACAGCAAGTCGTTTTCCAAGATGGACACGTCTAGGTTAGCAAGTCTTCCAGTAACGAATGTTTATACAAGAGGATCGTCTTGATTCTTGTTCTTGTCACAAGCGACGGCGTCCTCGAAGAGAATGTATCTTGTGCTGTGTATGTCTTATTCGTCTTGTACTTGTTTATCCTCTTCTTCTTCTTGTTCGTTTTCCGTTGTCTGGCGATCTTCTGTAATGTCTAGTACTTTCTTTCTTTTCCCATAAGGATGTAGTTGGCGAAACATCGTCCGTGATAGTATCTAAACTGTCTAGTGACTGCATTAGATGTGTGCGTTTTCTCTTCTTTAGATTGCTGACGATTTGAAAACCGCCAGTCTGTATTTTTTGGATTGTTTTCTTGTGTTTCTGTCTTGATGTGTGTTGATTTGACTATTAAAAGTTGGTGTCAGTTCCGTTTTTTTTATGTGGAGGAACTTCTCGCACGAGAGGGAGAAATCTTCATGACTTTGTACACCAATTGCTGCTGCTGCTGTTGTTATCGGTGGTTGTCTGCTAGCACATTTATTTGCCCAGTGGTTATCTTGACCACACGTAGGGCAATTGGTCTCTCTCCCCGGCGTCGTAGTCAATACGCTGTGATAATTGTTAGTAATCCCAGGTGTGTGGATCCATATGTAATGGGGCGCTTCCTTTTTTGGGTTGCAGAGTGCATCCCACTTGCCATCCCCATTGTTCAGCCTGAAGACCTGAGCTTTATCCTCCCTGTAACACTGTGCATTAGTTTTATTAAAACTCCTTCAGGAATAATCATGACAGGCAATCAGAGAATGGTCAGCCTGTCTCTTCCTTTCTCTAGGTGCTCTAGTGATATGTCTATCCCTAGGCTTGGTGAAGTGAACGTTTTTCTATGTAACTTGTCATACACGGCTTTCTGCCCTTCTGTTGACAGGTAAAAGTACCACCTAGTGGGAACCTCGAACCTTGCAGGTTGATGATTCCCCCAGAAGGCACACCTCCTGGACAAGTTGAGGCACTAACAATAAATCTATGCCAACCTCTATCTCTCTCTCTCTATTTTTTTTTCTCTCTCTCTCTCTCTCTCTCTCTCTCTCTCTCTCTCTCTCTCTCTCTCTCTCTCTCTCTCTCTCATAATAATCTTGATTCTTTGTGCGTACCAACAACATGTGTATTACCAGTGGTCGGGTCTTATACAACCCCAATAACACAAACATTGGGTGATATGATCTTAAAATATGTGGTATAACAATCAACTTTACTGACTCTATTTCATAGGGAACAGTATGAGTGAAGTCTCGTATTTACCTACTCCGCATACCCTATGTGGCACATCACAGGATCGATACCAATCTCTCTCTCTCTCTCTCTCTCTCTCTCTCTCTCTCTCTCTCTCTCTCTCTCTCTCGCTCTCTCTTTCCCCCTCTCTCTCTTCTCATATATACATTGCACATGGCCCTGTACACTATTGTATAAATGACTGTTGAGCCGTGTAGATGTATGTATATGCGCTCACGCATATCAGTCCACCCAGACTTTAGGACTCGCCTCACAATAACATAAAGGAGTGCATAATGTGATTGTGGTCAGTATCACCATAATACTTGGGAGCACACTCAATTGCTCTTCAATATTCGTCCACCAGGGCCAACCCATTCACTGGCACCCACTCCTGCTTTGTTAGTACATCCACTGGGATTGCTCAGATACTATTCTCAGACTACTATCACAGGTTGCCGTCCTACCTTTCTGCCTCTACCCCCCTTCTTTCAATGTGCTCACTGAACCGTTAAACCCACCACCCCTTCATCATCCTACATCCCCTCCCTCGGTTGGGTATAAAAAGAAGACATCTGTCATATTCGGGGTTATACACAGCTCGCAATTCTCAGGTCAGTATGAAAATTTTTTCCAATTTTCATTTTCTCGTCATTGCTTTCTTTTTTTCATCTTTTTGTTCTTTTCGTCCTGTATGTGTCGTAATTCTGATATGTAAGGCTGCACTACTTTGTGTCATTTTTTATTGTTTACATTTTCACAGCTTTAGCGCAGTTTCACCGAATTTTAACAATAAAAGCTGGTGTCGATTTCGCCGCAGCCCCAGGTTCAGTAATAGAGCAAACTACAGTACCAGGCTGGAGAAGGTGCTAAAATTGGTAGTGCTCCCTTGGAACCATAAATGTAGTGTTTGCTTGCTGCTTGCTTGCGTTTGTTGGGTGTGAAGTCAGTGTGAAGTCCTGTATGTTGGATAAAAACATCCTGTATGATGTCATACCGGACTGAAGATTGCGTGAGTATTCGTTGTCCCATTTCTGGCTTACTGGTATACCGACTGGTGGTTCCTCGTCGTGTAGGCAGATACTCTCCGACTTCGGAGAATTCAGCGATCCTACTGACGTTAGCCAGGACCCCGAAGGGACCTGATGCCCAGGACGCGCGACTAACGAATGTAGTGATAGTTGAATCCATTTCAATAATGTGTTGTTTTCGGTAATAATAATTCCAAAGAAAAACTCACAATATCTTTTAGAATATCAATTCGAAATCAAACCTCACAGTATGACCTCGAAAATGTTGTTGAAAATTAGTAAATAATCCGGTGTTTCAATAGCGTAAATTGACACGTCAGAAAATATCCTTCCAACAATGCGAATTCACAATGTGTCAAAGAGTTTGTCAACTCTGTATCGAGAGTACATGAACCGTGGTTGTGATAGTTAGTCAGTTGCATATCCTTTACAGGACGTCGCAGTCAACACCAGCATATTTTAATTTGTTCTGTTGTGAACTCTTGGCATATTTACCTTTAGTAGTTTGCCATTGATTTCTGAACGACCGGCACCCACAACATTTTGGCAAAAAGAAGCAACGCAAGACGGTCTGCTGCCAAATCGCCCGTAGCTGTATGTTGAACGTGGGATTGCGGGATTACGAAATGCGTCCTTGAACCCTTCGCCAACGAGCGGGCTGGTTGTGACAGTGCACATGGGATTTGCGTTCTTATTTGAAGGTGATTGTTGTCCAAAAGCGGTTCTCCTTTATCAGGAGAATCCTCTACTCACACAAGGTATTAATTTGAGGGTGGTTGTGGCCTTTAAAATTTTGTTCTGTTTTGTTCTTAACGGAGAAAATCTTTAATCCAGATCTAAACATGGTGAAAACAATCAAAATTACCACCATGAAATTAATATCATTGATGTGTTTGAATAATCTGTAACCGAGAACATCTTTAATCCAGTTTGTAGTGAGCACTCGTGACCACAGAGGGGAAATTTAATCGGAAAGTACACTTGTCTAATGGGGTAAAGGACGGTAATCTTAGCCAAAAGACCGAGAATTGTTTTATTTTCAAACCTTTATTTTATACAAAGCAATGTACGTATATTTCCTAAGTGACGCGTGTTTCTTGTTTGTGTATATCACAAAGTGTTGCCGTTTGTTAGCGTTAAGTGTTATACCACATGAAACAAATACATGCATATACATTTATGATAATATGACATTTATGGCATAGTTCATATGCCAGTCAAAAAATAATGAAACGTTAAATATTAATAGCTTAGCGATGCCATTAAAAGGATATTTAATGTAATATCAAGGAGAAATAGAAAGATGTCTTTTAACATTTCCCACATGTAAGATAAAGCCATTACTTTTACATAATATTAAAAGATAATTAAATTATTATCGAATCTTTTATGCTGCATTATACCGTTGTTAATTTCTATAGAAAACTTTACACAAATTAAAGACAAAACTACAGTTATTTGAATCAAATAGTACATTTATCTTACTCAAAGTAATGTCTCTTGAAAATATTTTTTTCCTCTCGCTTTCTTTTGAACACAAGCGTCAAGTCCATACACAATACTTCCAGTAGTGATGGACAGAATTTTGCGTTTGGAATAGCTTTCTTTATTACCAGGGTCCTTCGCCGTCAGGCAAACCCACTTCGACTTCAGGGGTACTTGTAATTTACGTCCCCAAGTCAAGGACGAGAGGTCAACATTTTCGTGCAACTGTCCGGTGTAGAGGTTGAAGCCCTTACCTCGACATCAGTGCCATAATGCAAGTCCTCTTAAATTACAGCCATGACTTATTTCATTGACTTACACTATGGTATGGTTGGCTCATTCACAATAGGCAGTAAAGATAACTTGAGAAACAAATTGCCAACAAATACCTCCTTTTCACGAGAACATAATATTCATTTTATTGTATGCAAGGGACATTACTCGCCAACTTTTTTTCTAAAGAAGCAATTAGTTACATCAGTTGTTAACTGTTTAATTTAATGACACTGCCTACTCACAGTTAACACGATAATTTAATATCCAAAAGTATAAATACTTGTACTGCTAAAATGAAAGATAATGTACTTGTTAATACAATATATACAATGTTTCAACACTGCAAGCTCCGTGCACGATGTTAACGACTTCCCCCAATGGTCGACCTGACATTCTTACTCTGGTTTCTCTTCACAACGTAGAAATATTTCGCCCATCATTTATTATACAAAAATGATTGTAACCGCCATGACTATAATCGGAACGTATATTTGCTGCCATTATTCTGAAGATAATAAATTTTTGTCCGGCCCATGAAAGGCCAAAAAAAAAAAAAAAAAAAAAAAATCATTTATTATACGTTAAGATTTTAGTCATGTCGGTTACAATCATGTTTGATACTGAGATTGTTGTTTCTGCTGCCGCCCTCACCGGTTGTTTCTTAAAAGTTTTGCACCATCATGTTCATCATCACCGAGGGGTGGTGATGGTACTTGGTAGGAGTTTTGGAGTTGACAGGAGAGCGAGGCGACAGGGGGAATAATGACGGCGCACTACCATCACGTGTTTGTTTTAAAATATTTCCTTACAACAATGTCAATGAAGAAATGTTCAAATGTATAAAATGTTGGAAATTGTGCGCATATGTCACCTACACGTCCACATGCAAACCTCTGTAAAAACACGAACAATACATTTTGCAACAATTTTAACACTCAATAAAAGTTTAAAAAAAAAAAAAAAATATTTGAAGACCCAATCACAATTGTGTCGTCGTCGTCGCTTTTGTGTTCATTCGCACTGCGAGCGCTAACAAGTCAAGTCGCATTAATCTGTCCAGGAGCCTGATACGCGGGAAAATGTCACGTTGAAAGTCCAACAACAAACAACACGCGGCGGCCAAGATGTACAGCGTGGGGGTCGACAACAAGAAGAAGAACGTGGAGAGCTTACCGGCTAGCTGCATCAAAGAGCCTGATACTACAGCTATTACTGTAGCTACCACGATGGAGAAGATCGACAGCCCAACACAGTCAAGAACCAAGACAGCAGAGAAGAAGGAGAAGAAAGACACCAGAGTCGGAAAAACCGACTCAAAAACAGTCCGATGGGTCGTCAAGCGGATTCCAGTGGAGCTAACAGATGAAGAAATCCTGAAGCAGCTACGAGAAGAGAATCTGCACATCCGATTCTTGAAGGCGGAGCGGCTCCTCAACTAATCCAAGATACCTACAACCTTGGCAGTGGTGACATCGGAGGGCAGCGAAATGCCGATCACAGTATCATTCAACAAGAGAATACAGCAACCAGAGAGATTCATACCAAGAATCACTCAATGTTCCAGATGTCAGAAAGACGGCCACAGCAGAGCTACGTGTCGCAGTAAGCCGGAAATCTGCCGATACTGCGCCGATCACCACCTCTTCAAGGAGTGTCCGCTGGCTAAGCTGGACACGGACTTCCGAGCACCCAACAACAAAAGAAAGTGCGCCAACTGCCAGGGCAAACATGGGGCAAGATACCTGGGCTGTCCGTACCTGCAAAGACACAGAGACGTCTTAAAGATCGCCATCACCACAAAGACACCATACAACGAAGCAATGCGGAGGTGCGAGGCAGCAACATGCATCTCACAAGCCGAGAAAGAGCAACTGCAAAGCCAGATTGAGGAGCTAATGAAGCAAGTCAAGCTACTGCAAACATCGGCACCAACCAGCGATAATGGGAAACTTCTTTCCGAAATAAAGGAGAACCAGCGGGACATCAAACAAGAGGTGGAGAATATGAGGCAGATGTCAAAGATAAATGAAGAGATTTTGCGAGACATCAAAGCGGTAAGAGAAATTCTAACAATCGAAAGGGAGCCAACCCAAAACAAATCAGCACAAGAAACAGAAAAGCACACAGAGAAACCGCTTTGACATCCAACAAGAGGACGAGCCGGAACCGCTAGACAAAGCCAGCAACCCAGCCACGACACTATCCCGCCAGACATCCAACAAGAGGACGAGCCGGAACCGCTAGACAAAGCCAGCAACCCAGCCACGACACTATCCCGCCAGACATCCAACAAGAGACCGAGCCGGAACCGCTAGACAAAACCAGCAACCCAGCCACGACACTATCCCGCCAGACATCCAACAAAAGGACGAGCCGGAACCGCTAGACAAAGCCAGCAACCCAGCCACGACACTATCCCGCCAGACATCCAACAAGAGGACGAGCCGGAACCGCTAGACAAAGCCAGCAACCCAGCCACGACACTATCCCGCCAGACATCTGAAATAAACCAAGACGAGCACCCTGAGGACGACACGGAGTGTCTCCGGAGGCTTACCTTGGAGGATCAACGAGAGTCGGCAAGTAAGGAGAAATTCAGATACCAGGAATTCAAAAGGTGCTGGATTGAAAGAGAAAAGAAGAAACCCAAAACAAAAACAAACATAGGAGACCGGTAAATTACCCAACTGTAATCTTGGAACAGGATACCGACTACTCGTACTACATAGAAGACGGAGAGAGAGAACCATGGCTGACCGCGGAGGAAAAAAGCGAATGGCCGAAGCTAAAACTCGAAGATGAAAAAAAGTACAAGAAGGAAAATAGAAACGTCGAAAAGCTCCTACAGAAAATACACAATGAAGGAGACTAAAAGTCCTAATAAAAAGTCCTTATAAGGACTGCAGCCAGTCAAGCCAGACGAGACAGGAGCCTGCACCAACAAAGAAAACCACAAGAACAAACGAGCACAAAGGAAAGCTTCTACAGTTACTTCACAATGGAGAAGACAAAAATACCAAATAAAAAGTCCTTTTAAGAACTGCAACCAGTCAAGCCAGGAGCCTGCGCCTACAAAGAAAACCACAAGAGGAAACATGCACAAAGGACAATCGCCGACTGATCCCCCAGCTTACGAAGCATGGAGTGGGATAACGAAAAGTCCTTATAAGGACTGCAGCCAGTCAAGCCAGACGAGCCAGGAGCCTACACAAACAAAGAAAACCACAAGAACATACAAGCACAAAGGATACCCGCCGACCGATCCCCCAGCTGACGTCACAGACACAAACGCTTCATAACCAGTCCGAGATAAGACTCACAAGACAAGAACTAGGGTGAAGAAACCCACAAAAACCACGGCTCTCAACAATAACCGACGCTGACGAAGCAGGTTAGACGAATTAGGTTGGAATTTATTATTTTTTTTTTTTTTTTTTTGAATTGGAATTGGAATTGGAAAGAGAAAGAGTAAACAAGTGTTAATTTGGAGAAAACAGTAGAATAATGAAATTGTTAACTGTATTCAATGAGCTCGGTGTTTCACGGGAAAGGCAGTGGTCACAAGCGACTGCTTGACTAGTTGGACTCGAGTCATTCAGGCACGAGACAGCTTAGTGACCACACACAGTTTTACTCGATTATACACAACGCCGTTCTTTTGGTACAGCACATATACGACAAATAGTTTTTCAGCACCAAGCTGGGAAGTATTTTCGCCCGACAATTAGATTCCATTACAACTTTTACAGTGGGTGTCCACTTAGACCGATGTGAGGGTGACAGTAGTGAACTACGAGTGGCATCGCACTGAGCTGAGACAGAAAGAGGATGATTGTAGTGAGGATAGCACAACACTCGCTAGAGTAACAATAACAACAGAGAAAGATGTCCACCAAGCGTAATGTCTACAGTGGTCAGTGAACGTGCTCCAGAACGAAAGTGGGTGTGTCTCTGCTGGCTGTAGAGGTTTTTTGTTTGTGCGTCTGTGTGAAATAATCTATATCAATCTGCTACCGTGTTAGTTAGTTAGTTAGTCGACAGATCATCCTCATTGCACATCGAACCATTTAGATCCCCTCCTCTGTAAATTCCGCAGCGTGTAGCGGTTCAGGACAACAGTTTTGTGTTGGTTTATTAATCTTCTTTGGTTCCTGCATAGTGTTCTTGTTTGGCCACACCTCTTTTAACTTGCTGTTCTCGCAGTTTGACCATGGATGTAGATTCACAGTCATCACTTGGTTCCTGCCATCGACTTACTTCTCGCAGAGCAGTGGTTCTCAACCTTTTTTGTTAACCCGTGCCCCCCCCCCCCCCCTTCACCATATTTTCAGAACGTCATCCTCCCCCTTTCGTATTTCCTCCTTAAAAATCCCCCCCCGCCCCTACACATTATACGTAATAATAGAATCTAAATATAATAGCACATTCTAGAACAAGTCTATACGTCTAATAAAACATGATTTGCTGGTCTACTTACGTTATAAAATGAATTCCAGAAGGGTGAGACGTACAGAACCGCAAAGTATGAAGGGAAAAACAATATCAAGTAATCGGTTCTTGTATTATCGCGATCTTGAAATAATCTCCCTCCCCCCCCCCCCCCCCCACGGAAGAAACCCTAAAGTTACCCTTTCCCGGGAGTGGGAGGGCAGAACCACTGAACCACTGTCGTAGAGCATTCAGTATGTCAGCCTGGTCCATGGCTCGTCCTCCCTCAATAGTAGCCTTACCTGCAAGTCTGTCAACCTGCTCATTTCCTTGGACACCCGCATGCCCCGGCATGAAAATGAAACTAATCTTTGCCAGCCGTGACCGCGTCGTATACACCAACCACTGTCTTCGGGCCCACCCCATCGCTATCTTCCTGAGCTTACTCATTGAGTCACTAGGGAAACATGCCCGAGAGAAGGTCTGTGTCTCGAGCCGTGTAATTGCTTTACTTACTGCCATGACTTACATAGTTAGATTAGTTGTTGTCAAGGAATAATCACCAATATCTTTCTTCACAATTCTCCCTCAAGCTTGAGCCGTAAAGGTCCATAAACTTCTCACTCGTCGAACGACCGATCCAACCGTGTAAATGACAGCATCATCCTCTAAAGAATTTTTGAATAGAAAAGCCTGTACTTCCTCCCGCACAGCAGCCGGATTTTTTTGGGGGGTCTGTATTTTCTGTCTAGTTGGATGCAAACTATAAAGGACGTACAGAACTCTGTTGGCACTTGTACGCACTTCTTGCCAAGTAAGTCTGCAAGTGAACACACCTGTTGAAGAATGTCTTCAGCTCGACCAATCCATTACCTTTCTCTTTTTAACCTACAGCCCTTTTCCTTCTTAATTTCACTGTGCAGTGGATGGTGTGTGTTTGCATTGACTCTGAGATGTGCCTATGCTCGTCAAATCTGTATTCTTTCCCCCATGGTTGGAAAATCAAGAAGGTATCGCATCGCCCTACACCTCTAGGGTGTATAATACGCTTAGCTTCGTTATGTATCCTCTTCATCCTTTCCATCTGCTTATGGCTGAGTCAGGTTCGTCATCACATACTCAAAATTATAAATGACCAGGCCTTTATTATCACCTGGTCGATGTGCTCAGTATAAACACGACTTCGACAAATCGTATCCCCAGGTATTTCATTGCCTGCGTTCTTTCCACAATCTCTGAGCACAGATGTACAGTTGGTGTTCGAGTGTTGACAATATGTTTGTTCAAAGAGAACCATGTCACTGCTGCCTTCGTTGGGTTGACCGTTGCACCAGCTTCAACACACCATGTACTAATGCTATTGAATTATGTTTGTAGTTTCACAGCAACCAGATCTCTATCCTTACCCTGACGATACACTAACACATCGTTAGTATACGACAATGTCCTACCCGGTCCTGTGATCTGCTCACCTGTGGTTCTTACAGTGTAGGCATTTAATAGCACCAGAGATAATGGTGATCCCTGTGGTAGGCCTGGATATATTGTTTTGGGGTCAGAATTCCAACAGCCACGTCTAAGAACTACCTTCCGTTGGAAGAGGGCTGCAGTGTGTTTCTTCCAATACATCTAAGCGTCTGCAAGTAGGTGTTGTGAGCAAGCCACATGAATGAGAGAGAGAGAGAGAGAGAGAGAGAGAGAGAGAGAGAGAGAGAGAGAGAGAGAGAGAGAGAGAGAGGGGTAGACAGAGAGAGTGAGAGAGGGAGAGAGATAGAGAAAGAGTGAGTGAGAGAGAGAGAGAGAGAACGATTTTATTTTCAAAGGGTAACAAATTGGGCACGCAGGGCCGTCATCATTCGGCCCTTCCAATCACTCATCTTTCTTTCATCAACAGTGCATAGGAAAAAACATTGTCACATGAATTTTGTAAACATAAACAATGCATATTACTATGTTGTGAGACACATCCACCACCCACCCAGCCACACATCCCCCATTCACTCCAACTCCCCCACTCAACCACACACATAATCCACACACACATTGATGCCCCCACCCATCCACCACATCCCTACACCTTTACATCTCCCTACCCACACACACCTCTCACCCACCACATATTCCATCCACCCACACCTCAGGCACACATACATTCCCCAACCCACACATCCCTCACCCACACACATCCCGCACCCACTCACATATCCTCTACCCGTCCCATTACCAACAATAAATCACTCACCCACATATCCTCCTCCACCCACACACCTCCAACCACCCAGCCTAACACACAGTCTTCGGCCACACATCCCCCACGCACACACACACATCTCCCCGTCAACTCACATATACCGCACCTACCCACACACAAATTCCGCACCCACCCACATAATCTCCCATCTCCCCCAGCCCACTCACAGATCTCGAGCCCACCCCTACAAACATCCCTAACCATATCCTAACCTACACACACTCACCCACCCACATATCATCTACCCACCACACATCCTGTACCCCTATCCCCCAACCAAACATCCCTTATCCACACACCCTTACTCATATACAATCAACCACCCACACATCCTCTACCCAACCACACATCCTCCACCCACCCATCCCCAGCCACACATCCCTTAACCACACACCTCTAACCATATACACACATCCCCACCCACGCACAATCTCCCCAGCCATAGACACATTCCTCACACACATCCCCACCCACCAACACATCCCCCATTCACAAACACACAACTCCCATCCACGGACACACTACCCACACACACATCCCCAAACCATACACTCATCCCCTCACACATCCCTAGACACACGTACTTATCCCTAAACCACTAACACCCACACATCCCTCACCCACTCATCAAAACATACATCTTCTATCTACCCACCCACACTCACACACCTCAACCACCCATCTAAACACACATCCTCCACCCTCACACACATCCTTCATCCACCCGCACACCCAACCACACCCCACACATCCTTTATCCACACCCAGCTCCCCTCCCACACAATACCACACCCACACACATCCCAAAGACACATCCCTCACGCACACACACACATCTCACCACACATCTCCTACTCATCCACACATCCCCTAACTACAATCACCCTCACTACTCACACATACATCCTCCATCCAGCCACACACAACGCAACCCAGCCAGACATATCCCCCACCCACACACACATCCCCAAATCCATCACCCACACCCATCACGCACCCCTCCCCCAAACCACACACATCCCCCACACATATTCACCCACACATCTCCCACCCACACACACACACTCCCCAGCCATCCACCCAAACATCCCACACCCATACAAATCTCTCACCCACACACACACATCCCCAAACCCACAACCACCCCCACCTGCACACATCTCCTACCAACCACATATCCCCACCCACACATATATCCCCCACCCATCCCATAACCCACCATTGATCATCCACCAACATATCCCCCTCCACCGACTCACCCACAACCACCTAGCCAAACACACATCCCCACCCACACACATCTCCTCGCCAACCCATACATCCCGCACGTACCCACACACAATCCCCCAACCACCCACACAATCCCACCCCGCCCAGGCTGAGCCCACCCACATACATCACGAATCCACTCTCTCTCTCTCTCTCTCTCTCTATCTCTCTCTATCTCTCTCTCATACTCTCTAATTCTCTCACCCACTCTACAGTGATGTACATGTGTTCATGTTATAAATTATAACATCAATTAGCATTTAAAATGGTAATATGAACATGAGAATACATAACATATATGGAATAGCATGTTACATGATATGCGTGCGCTTAAATCTCTCTCTCTCTCTTTCTCTCTCTCTCTCTTTCTCTCTCTCTCTCTCTCGCTCTCTCTCTCTTTCTCTGTCTCTCTCTCTATCTCTCTTCTCACCATCACACACCCATAGACACTCACAAACAATGCGCGCACACATACACACATTAACAAATCCATTCTTCCACTGTCTCTCTCTCGATCGCTCACTCCCCCTCCCCCCTCTCTCTCTCTTTCTCTCTCTCTCTCTCTCACTCGCAATCACTTATTTCACCCATTAAGTCACTCTCTCCATCTTTCATTTACTCAATATCACACTCTCACTCTCACTCACACACAGACAGACACACATCCTCTCGCTATTAAATACACACTCCCTCGCATACACACAAAAGCATATACACATAAACACACTAGCATACACACAATATACACACGCAAATACACACCCACGGGAACGTTTTAAACTTTAAAGCTTTTAATGACAGGATTAGTAAATTACGAATAAAAGGTAAATGGAAAAATATAACGATGATTAATGTACGTGCACCTACTGGAGAGAAAGAAGATGATATTAAAGAAGACTTTTATATTGATCAGGAAGATGTCATAGAAGAAACCCCCAAACAGGACATCCTGATTGTGCTGGGAGACTTCAATGCAAAAATAGGTAGAGAGCAAACTAATAAAAAAGTGGCCGGTATGGAAAGCCTACATACAACTTCAAATGATAATGGATGGAGAGTCATCAACCTGGCAGAAGCCAAAGGACTGCAGATTAGCAGTACCAGACTACAAACAAAGGATATACACAAACAAACTTGGAAATCATGTGACAAGAGAACCTATAATCAAATAGATCACATTTTAATTAACAACAGAAATGCATCAAACATACAGCAAGTCAGAAGTTATAGAGGAGCTGAGTGCCACAGTGACCACTTCCTCGTTGGAGCAAAATTTAAAATAAAACTTAAGAGAGCTTTCTATACTAAATTACAAAGATTACACCCAACATATAACAGAGAAAAACTGCAAGACATTACAGTCAAAGAGAAATTTACAGATGAAATAAAATGTAAACTTGAAACTCTGCAAAACCCTTTGGAGGAAAGCATTGACCAAACTTGGTTGAACATCAAGAATACAATTCAGTCTACCGCAGAAGAATGTCTCGGTGTGTTAACCACGCATAGAAAGAACAGATGGTTCAATCAAAAATGTGAAGAAGCAGTCATTAGGAAGAAGAATGCCAGACATGTATGGTTAAATGACATCAATAACATCCAAAAGGAAGAGCATTATAGAAATGAATGTAAAGAGGCTACAAAAATAGTCAGACAGCAGAAGCGAGAATATATGAGTAATATAATCAAAGATATGGAAACTAATCACCAGAAAAATGAATCCAGAAAATTTTTTAAAGAACTGAAGTCAATGAAACGAGGGCACCAACAAAACACATATGGTTTAAAAGACAAAAATGGGAATATGATAAATACCAATGAGGAAATGTGCAACACATGGAAAGAATATTTTATTGAATTACTAAATTGTGAAGCTCCAAGTAACATTTTCTCACAGGAAGAGGTTCTAACATGCGAACCACAAATTGAAGAACCTACATTTGAAGAAATCCTATATGTAATCACACGACTTAAAAACAATAAGGCAACTGGGACTGATGGAATTGCTGCTGAATTTATAAAGGCAGGTGGCCATGAATTACATCTAAAGCTATACGAACTAATAATAAAAATCTGGAGGACAGAAGAATTACCCCATGACTGGAAAGAGTCATTATTGATACCTATCTTTAAGAAAGGAGACAAGTTCCAATGTGGAAATTATAGAGGAATATCACTACTGTCCACAAGCTATAAGATACTATCCGCAGTATTACTAAATAGACTAAAACCATATTCAGAAGACATATTAGGTGACTACCAGGCGGGTTTTAGACAAAACAGATCAACAATAGATCAGATATTTATCTTACGACAAATAGCCGAGAAACATTGGGAATATAAAAGAGATCTCCATAACATTTTTGTGGATTTTAAAAAGGCTTATGATAGTGTCCATAGGAATAGTCTATGGAATGCTATGCAGGAATTTGGAATACCAAGGAAGTTAATCAACATGACCAGACTATGCATGGAAGATACTTATAATATAGTAACATATAAAGGCAGGAAATCAGACCCCTTCCAAATAACATCTGGCTTGAAACAGGGTGATGCACTATCGCCGCTACTCTTCAATCTGGCTCTAGAGAAAGTTGTAAGGAAGGTAAAGGAGGAATGTGATATTGGAGGAACATGCAAGCTGCTTGGTTATGCAGATGATATAGATATTATAGGGCAAAGCGAACAAAAGACATTGGAAATATTGACTCACTTAAAGGAAAAAGCCCAACAGATGGGGCTGGTTATCAACCAAGATAAGACAGAATATATGGTAATTTCAAGAGACGGAATGGCTAAAAACTCTGGCCACATACAAATAGATAATATGACCATTAAAAGAACGGAAACATACAAATACCTGGGTACAATCTTCAACTGCTCCAACATCATAAGGGAAGAAATAAAAACTAGAATCAACTCTGGAAATAAGATATACTATGCACTACAACATCTACTAAAATCAAAGGCGCTATCTCGTAACACCAAAATCACAATATACAAAACACTGATCAGACCAGTTGTGCTGTATGGCTCTGAAACCTGGAGTACAACGAAAGGAGACGAAGCCTTGTTACAAACCTTTGAGAACAAAATTTTAAGACGCATCTTTGGACCCATTAGGGATACACAAAGTGGAGAGTGGAAAAGAAGAAGTAACAAAGACATTTATGATCTGTTTAAGTCCCCGCTAATCACTGGTATCATGAAGGCTAATAGACTACAATGGCTGGGGCATATAGAAAGAATGGAAGATAATAGTGAAACAAAACTCGCTTACACTCAGGAAATAAATGACCGTAGACCCCGAGGTAGACCAAGAAGGCGGTGGAGCGATAACACATGTACAGACCTACAAGCACTTGGAATCAACGACTGGCAAGAGAAGGTCCACCAGAGAGACGAAAGGAGACGGATTGTATTTGCAGCAAAGAACGTCAATGGCTCGGAACGCTGAAGAAGAAGAAAGAAGAAATACACACATATCCCAAAGCACACATACTCCAACTCCAACTCCAATTTTTGAAAAAAAAAAAAAAACTTTCCACCTTGTTTCAACCAGCCCGTGCGGCATCGGTTATAATAGCAGTGGTTCATGGTGCGTAGATTATTACTTTATTTATGTGCCAGTAAAATCTGACTTATATTGTGCGCAGACAATGTCTGTACGTTGGGTCCGGCAAGTCCGTATTTTTTTTTTGGGGGGGGGAGGGGGGGGGGCGGGTGTCCAAGTGCTGTCCCTGGTTCGTTTGTACATGCCGCTGTCAACCCATTCCTGTTGATTATCTCATATGCAGACCAAACATACCGGTGCTGATCCTTGTCCTAGTCTCTCTCGTTCCCGCCCGTGATAATGCTATTGCCACCAAGAGGGATCGCTCATCTCGTCTCCCTCCTTCCGGGTCCTCCAGGGAGGAGCCAAACCACACACATCCCGTCCAGACCACGCCGCAATCCACTGTCCCTTTCAGGGCACCCCGGACATCCACCACAATGGGAACAAAGAATTTAGGTACATAAAACATGGACAATAAAGATACAAACTGACATTCATCGGGTGCAGACATTCATGGTGGTCTGCTGATTTCCTGCCAAGTTTTTCGCTGCCAAATCATCTGTTGATTTATCTATTTGGCTGGCGAGGGTTGTATCCGTGAATGGCAGTTGGAGTTCCCATCGGGGTAGTCTTGGTTTGTAGATTCTTGTTTGCGTCAGTGTTGTCTTTAATTCCTCATACGCGTGCATTTCCTGTGCTGCTGTCCACCCTGCTGGTGTTTGGGTTTTTTGAATGGGTATTCCTCCCCATTTGCTTGTGTTGTCCTCGAATGCCTGGAATGCTGGGTGTGTCTCTTCCTGTGTCGCCTTCACCCAGTAATTGTAAGTCAGCTGTTTTCTCCTCATCTGAAGCGGCAGAATCCCGAGTGCTACCTCCAGGGCTTCCCTAGATGTATATTTGCCTGTTCCTACTATGATACCTAGCGCCTGATTCTGAATTGTGTCCAGTTTCCGTTTGTTGCGTTTTGTTGCTGCGTCGTAAACTATGCTGCCGTACTCCAATCTCCCTCTAATAAACGACTTGTAAAACATTATCATTGTCTTTGTATGGGTTCCCCATCCGTTTCCTTTGATTATTCTTAGTAGATTTAGTGTTTTTTTAATCTTTTCGACCGTTAGGTCTATGTGCCTTTTCCAGCTTAGTTGTTCGTCCAGTGTCATTCCAAGGAATTTCGTGTGGCGTATTCTCTGTATAGTCTGTCCTTGGATTTTTATGCTGCTGTTAGGGTATGACATTCTTCGTTTCGCGTTAAAAATCATGCTAACTGTTTTGTCGGTGTTGATCTGGAACCCCCATTTTACCATCCATTTGGCGATTCTATTTATCTGGATTTGAAGCCGGTCTCTAGTCGCTTTTAGGAATCTGCCGCTTCTCCATACTGCACAGTCGTCAGCAAACTGGGATAGTCCTATTTTGTCGTCCAGTCTTTCTTCGTCTAGGTCGTTCACTAGTATTGCAAATATTGTTGGGGATATAACTGATCCTTGTGGTATTCCGTTTTCTTGTTCATATGTGTTGGATTCCTCGTTTTGTATTCTCACCGTGAAGCTTCTGTTTTGTAGGAAGTTTTCGATGTATCTGTATGTTCTGCCTACTATTCCTATTTGGTTGACTTTGATTAGGGCTGCTTGTCTCCAGCATTGGTCGTAGGCTTTTGCCAGGTCTAGGAATACCACTATCGTTTTCTCTTCTTTTTTGAAACCCTTTTTTCACATGGTGCTCTAGTTTAATTATCTGGTCAACTGCGCTCCTGTTGGCTCTAAATCCTGACTGTGTGTCACTAATTAGTCCGTATTTTTCCAGGTGGTGGTTGATTCTTTTAGTTATAATTGTTTCCATGACTTTTCCGAGATGTGAGGTCAGGGAGATTGGTCTGTATGAATCAATTCTCTGTGGATTCTTGAATTGTTTTTTAATTGGTATAACTGTCCATTGAGCTGGTATTTTCCCTGAGTGCCATATTGTATTGTATAGTGTTGTTATCGTCAGAATTGTTTTCCTTGGTACCCTTTTGAGTATTGTATAGTTTAGAATGTCCGCTCCTGCTGCTGTGTCCTTTTTTTCTTTAATGGCAGATATAACCTCGTCGACTGTTATGTCCGTGTCCATGTAGAAGTCCTCTAATTCTTCATGTTGTATTTCCACTGATTCCCTTATGAACTTCTCTCGTCTCACTCTCTCCTGCTCGAACATCGCCTTGTGTGAGCAGACTTCGTAGAAGTATTCTCCAAATGCTTCTGCTTTTTCTTTGTCTGTTATTGCCAGTTTTGGGAATTTTATTGTTGCTATCTTGCTCTTGGTCTGGCTTCTTTTTATGGTCTTTATTTGTTCCCACACTTCTTTTGTTGGTGTGTCTGGTGACAGTTTTTGACAGTATTTCTTCCATGCCGTTTCTTTGGCTTGTTAAATTTTCCTGTTAGCTTCGTTCCTGCATTCTTTGTATGCGTTATAGTTCTACACTGTCCTCGTTCTTCTGTAGTGTTGGAGTGTTTTCTTTCTTTCCTTCAGAGCTTCTGTGCAGTTAGGGGTCCACCATCCAGCTGGCTGTGTGTTCCACTTTTTTCCCGTTGACCGTGTATTCTGTGTGTTGCCAGTCAGGTGTGCTGGCATGTTTTTGTTCGGGATATATTTTACTGCTGCACGGAGGATGGAGTTGGTGATTCTTTCCGTGTATTTATCTATGTCTTCTCCTTCTGTCTGTTCTAACGCCATCCCCTCCATTTCTTCTCGGAACTGTTCCCATCTCGCTTTCTTGAAGGTGAAAGTCGGTTTGTTGCTTTCCTGGCTTTTCTGTGCTCTCCTGTTTATGTCTGTTATGATTGGGAGGTGGTCACTGTTGGAGTCCTCCTTTACGTCCCAGTGGCTCTTTATCAGGTCAGGTGTAACAATTGTCAGATCAACTGCTGTGTCGTAGTTCTCTGGGTTGGGGTCTATTCGTGTCATGGAGCCATCATTCAGTACCGTCAGCTGGTTATCTTCTATAAATGTCATAAGTTTAATCCCCGCCATGTTGCTGCTTGTTCCACCCCACATTGGGTGTTGACAGTTAAAATCGCCAACCACTATCGTTGATGTTTTGATTCTGTCTTTAATCTCCGCCAGATCCTCATTTTCAATTTTTCCCTTGGGGCAGTATATGTTGATAACGTTCAGGTTGTGGGGGCTGGCTCGCGATTTCCGCTGCAATCCCTTCGAAGTTCGTAGTTCTGAATGTCTCGTGTGATATAATCTGTAATTTATCTTGTATGAGTAATGCCACTCCTCCTCCCGTAGTTTCTGTCCTGTCGTTCCTGAACATCCTGAATCCCCTGCAGTTAAAGTTATCCTTTTGTTTGAGGAATGTTTCCTGTATGGCATAAATGCTGTATTCCCTGCCTAATTGTTCCATGGTGCCTGGGAAGTTTGTTTTCATGCCTCTGCAGTTCCATTGTATTATTCTTATATGGTCCTTTCCCATGGTAATGTTGTGGGTGTGATATTTTTGTGTTTATTATTTTCTACTACTCGGATGTTTCGCTGTCCTCACTTGTCTCGTTCATGGCTTCCGCCAGTATCTCGGGGAGTTCCTCTCTTGAAATCCGGTCTTCAGTCGCTCTCTTGCATAAATTCCGGAGTATGTCAGTCATCTGGTCTTTGTTCGGTCTTTCTCCTAAGGCCTCTCTGATTAACCCTATGTCTTTTTCCGTTTCTCTCTTCAATTTTTTGATGTCTGGTATTTTCATTTTTATTATCTCGGTTTGTCCTAGATCGATGTTTATTAGTTGCTCTTTCATGCGATCTATGTCTGTTGTGTTGTTAGTTAGTTCTCGTTTGGTTGTGTCCATCCTCTGAGATAGTTCTTTTAACTTGTTCTTTATTGTTTTGTTTTCTTCCTTCTGAGTTTTCAAATCCGTATTGGTGGTATCCAGTTCCTTAGCCATTCTTCTTGTGTGTAATCGCTCAGCTTCCAGTTCCTTTCTTATGGTTGTCAGACTTTTGTGCATATCCTCTATTGCTTGTTTTAATTCCTTGTTTTCACTCATTTCTTCTTCTTGTGGTCCGCCCTTCTCCACTTGTTTCTCGGCCATTTTATTCCTTATGTTGGATACTTCTGTTCTCAGTATTCTTACTTCCGATTTTGCGTCGATTCCCCTATCCGCGTTCTCTATGCGCCATCTGGCAACTCTAATTGGTGTTTGAGTAAGTATAGCCTCTCTCCATGCCGTTTCTGCCGTTTTAAATTTTGGGCATCCCTTGTATCGTGCACTGTGGTTCCCCTTTTTTTTCTAACATTTTCCCACATGTAAAATAACTGATCGACTTTAGTTCGATGATATGGAATGTCCGTAGTCCTATTCCCAAGTCTGTGCAAGGAGGCAGGAGGGATTTGACAACTGTCTTTGATAATACCCGTGCCTCACAGTCACCTGGGGATAATTAGAATCTATGGATATGCCGCAAAGTCTCTGATGCAGTCCTTCATTGGAGATTCAGGATTATCAGGAGTGCATGACATTGGAATAAAAGACTGTTGACGTCCAAACATGGAATATGTATTAATCAACTTCATACCTTCCGTGTCCCAAACCTTTGATAGAATGGCGGGTTAGTCTCCAGTAACTTCTTCAATTAGATATATTCTTCATGAAGGTAATATTTCTGATAGTTGTCTAAACATAATCTTCACTTAGGGGACTTGTGAATATATACAGAACCTCACGGTAGTATATGGTTTAACTCAACTTTAATATGACAGTATCAACCCCCCCCCCCCCCCCCCCACTGTATGCCCAGACTGTTATTGATAATTGGCATAATTATTTGCCCCTTTTTTACCAAAACTTTTTGTTTGTAGCATGTTACTTGAGAGATTGAAAAAGTCTATAAATGAAAGGCTAAGAGAAGAACAAGCTGGCTTCAGACCAAAACGGTCATGTATAGACCTCATTTTCATCCTCAGAATAATCATTGAAGACTCCGTAGAATTCCAGTCGAAATTAATCACCAACTTTGTCGACCTTCTAAAAGCCTTTGACAGTATCCACCGTCTTTCACTTTGGAATCTACTTAACATCTATGGTTTCCCTACCAAATATACCAACATCATAAAATCTTTCTACGAAGAGACACGTTGCTGCTTGAGAATAAATCAGACAACTCTGACCGGTTGTCAGTGGAGACGGGAGTGAAACAGGGTTGTGTCTTGTCACCGATGCTCTTTGGAATAGCTGTCGATTGGGTCATGCGCAAATGCACAAACAACACAAATAGGGGTATCCATTGAGTTGACAAAATGCTAGAAGACATGAACTTTGCCGACGACATAGTGCTTTTGAGTTCAACACACCCAGATGCCCAAGAGAAAATAAACCATCTCCAAAATATTTCAGGACAAATTGGTCTCCAGATTAACACCACAAAGACAAAAACTATTGATCTCACCAACAGTTCAGACGACACCAAATTAAACAACCATGTTCTTGAAAAAGTCAACAGCTTCACATACCTAGGAAGCAAAATGTCTTCTAGAGGGGACTCAACACCAGAAATATTATCTAGAATCGCACTGGCATCTGGTGCCTTCAATAAACTGTCAAACATCTGGAAGTCAAAGACACTCAGCCAACATAGGAAACTTAAAATCTTCAATTCTTGTGTGATTCCAATGCTAACGTATGGATGTGAGAGTTGGAAATCAACGGTAGCTTTAGATAAAAAAAAAATATATATATACAATTTTGAGAACAAATGTCTTAGAAGAATTCTAAACCTCCACTGGACAGATTTCAAAACCAATAAGCAAATAAGACAAGAGACTAAGCAAGATATTGTATCCAGTTTGATAAGAAAACGCGGTTGGAACTACGTCGGCCATGTACTCAGAATGGACAAGACAAGGCTCCCCTACCAAGCCCTCATATGGTAACCGGTAAGGAAAAGAAAACGGGGAAGACCAAGAGAGACCTTGCGTAGAACCATCATCAGAGAAGGCTCATTCAACGGCCAAGTAAACATCCAGGATCTACAAAAGGTAGCAGTGAACCACCAGACATGGTGAGCCATGACTTCTGCCCTATGCGCCGCCTTAGGCCCAAAAGACTAATTAACTAACTAACTAACTAACTAACTAACTAACTAACTAACTAACTAACTAACTTACTAACTAACTAACTAACTAACTAACTATAATTATCATTAGACCCAAAGATTCTGGCGTTCTGAACATGAACTTAACTTGGACCAAGAAATGTCCCGTTTGAGTCTTTAATCTGGATGGGAGAAGCAGAGTTGACTGTCATCATGAGTTATGGGTTGTACCCTGGTCTGGTGTTATGTTCTTGCCTCCCTTTTATCGCTCAGTACATGTATGGTTTACCCCATTAGTTTACCTTTGCCTTCTTCATTAAGTTAGTTAATTAATATAAGTGTTTTATTTCCCATCCCTTTTAGTGGGTTGGTAAAGCATTACTGCAAGTTTTACAGAATATAGATATGTATCACAGATCTTTATATTATTTTTTTCCATTCCATTGGCACCTTGCCGTCTTGACAGACGATAGTTTGTGCTTTAAAAAGGCATAATAACTTTTAACTATGGCGGTAGCGAGTGTGACTGATAAGGCCAATTTGCGCTGTAAATGTCCGTTCACAGTGGGTGCATCTGAACACGTGGTCATTTCCACCATCATGCACCATCTTACGTCTCAAACGCTTGGTGTGTGACTTTTCTGCAATAATTTTCTCCTTTGACTTTATTAAATTTCTGATATTTGCCCTCCATGCAACACGGTCAGCGGCGACTTGCTCCCAATGTGCATTATCAATGCCTGTATCAATCATGTCCCGCTTACACACATCTTTGTATCGTAGTAGAGGCCGACCCTGAGATCTCTTACCCATCTGTAATTCACCAAAAAAGATATCCTTTGGTATTCTACCATCATCCATCCTCCTAAGATGTCCTATCCATCTAAGTCTACGAAGACTGAGCATGGAATAAACTGTCACACAACCTGATCTTTCCAATACTTCAGTATTTGTGATTTTGTCTTGCCACTTAATACCAAGAATTCTTCGCAAACACCGCATATGAAAGCTGTTTAAATTGTTCTCTTGGTGTGAGTAAGTTGTCCAGGTTTCACTGCCATAGAGAAGAGTACTAAGGACACAGGCTTGATAGACAAGGACTTTTGTTTTGGCAGTAAGCTTCCTTTTCTCCCAGACTCTTTTTCTTAACCTGTTCATTGTTGTTGCTGCCTTACCAATCCGGATGTTGATTTCCTGATCTAGGGATAATTTGCTATTAACCACTGATCCTAGATATGTAAAATGGTCTACTATATCTAGTTCAGCGTCGTCAATAAAGATTGATGGTACCCCATGTGCACCTTGTGACATAATCTGTGTCTTCTTTTTGCTAATTGTTAAACCAAATTCAGAACAAGCATTGGAGAATGCAGATAGTAGACATTGCAATTCTTCCTCAGAGTGGGTCGTAACTGCAGCATCATCTGCAAAAAGCAACTCTCTGTTCAGTACCCTCCTAATTTTGGTCTTAGCCTTCAATCTCTGAGCATTGTAGAGGCCGCCATCTGAGCGTGAGTGAATGTATATACCACCATCCTGATCACGAAATGCATATTTCAGTAGAAGTGAACAGTATATTCCAAAGAGTTTGGGAGCTAGTACACAACCTTGCTTAACTCCACTCTTGATTTCAAATTCTTCAGAAGTTGCACCATCAAACTTGATTATACCTTTCATGCCTGTGTGGAACGATTCCACAATGGACAGAAGAGTTGGTGGGCAGCCAATCTTCTTTAGTGCCTTGAACAGACCCTCACGTCTGACCAAATCAAATGCCTTTGTGAGGTCGATGAAGGCAATAAACAGTGGTTGATTATGTTCACGGCATTTTTCTTGCATTTGTCGCAATGAGAATATCATATCAGTGGTAGACCGGTTCTGTCGAAAGCCACACTGTGATTCGGGGTAGACTTGATCTCCTAGGACTTGAAGTCTGCGCAGAACAATTCTGGCAAATACTTTTCCAACAATAAACAGAAGTGAGATACCCCTATAGTTGTTGCAGTCGCTCCGATCGCCCTTGTTCTTGTACAGTGTTATGATGCTTGAATCTTTGAAATCCTGTGGGACTTGTCCTTCACGCCAGCATAGCTCTATTAGCTGGTGGATCTGTATAGTGAGTGTGTCTTGCCCACTCCTGATAACCTCTATTGGAATCCCATCCTTTCCTGGAGCCTTGCCAGATGCAAGTTCTGTCCAGTAGTCGTCTGGCCGCAGACGGGCGTCGGGTGAACATGTAGTATGACTGCCCTTGAGCTTCCCGTGCCATTGGCCCTTGCACGCTTCTTGCGGGTTCCACCTGGGTCCACGACGCAGTAGGCCAACTGACCCCTGGTTCTCGAAGGCCCGAGATTGTTCGGGCACACGAGCTATCGTGGTTCATTCCCTTGTTAGGGTTTCGGTCTGGTGGTTGTATCCCCTCTATATATCCCTCTATCTTTATATAGGACTACTCTTTATGTGAGGTCTTGACAGTCGAACGCGGGTTTGCGGGATTGCGAACTGCGTCCTTGAGCCCTTCGCCACCGAGCCGGCTGGTTGTGACAGTGCAAATGAGATTTGCGCTCTTATGTGAAGGTGATTTCTGTCTACAAGCGGTTCTCCTTTATCAGGAGACGTATTTACTCACACAGAGTATTAGTTGATGGTGGTTGTGGCCTTTTAAAGGCCAGTCAAAAATAAATTCATGCTGTTGTTAGATATTAAATGCCTTGAAAGAATAAAACACTAAATGTAATATCAAGTAGAAATACAAAGATGGCTTCTAACATTTTCCCACTTGTAAAATAGAGCCATAATTTGTACACAATCTTTGAAGATTATACAAAATTACTTTTAAGTCTTTTATATGGTACTAAAACTTGTTAATTTCTACAAAACCTTTACAAAATATAAGACATGTACTATAATTATTTAAATCAAAAAGCACATTTATGTTATTTTGAGTAATGTCCCTTTGATATTTTTGTTCCCCCTTCGCTAGATTTTTAACCCAGGCCATGCCCATATAAGAGTGTTGAGGGGATACATAGAACCTAATCTTTTGTATGGATGTGAAACTTGGACAATGTGCAGTCAAGCTGAAAAACATCTGATGGCTGCAGAAATGTGGTTTCTGAGGAAAATACTAAGAATACCATGGACAGATAGAAAAACCAATGATCAAGTATTTTTTTTAGCATATCCTTTACAGGACCTCGCTGTCAACACCAGCAGATCAAGTACTACAGGAGACAAATGAAAATCGTAAATTGATTAGAGAAATTAGACGTAGACATGCTATGAGAAGAAATGGATTGGAGAACTTATGGACAACTGGCAAGATCGAGGGGAACAGACCAAGAGGAAGACCGAGAGGAAAATACCTGGATGGCTTGGCCACATGGCATGGACGAGACACGAACACTGAGCTGATCCACGACTCTTGTGATCGAGTGAAATGGCTGGTAATGACCACCCACGCTTTCCGGCATGGCACATGATTGATTGATTGATTGTAGTCCATACACACTATTTCTAGTAGTGCATGTCGGCTTGCTTTCCCTAATACCAGTGTCTTTCGCCAACAAGCGAACCCACTCCGACTTCAGAGGAACTTGTAATTTACATTCCCAAATCAAGGACGAGAAGTCAACATTTTAGTCCGACTGTCCGGTGTAGGGGTTGAAGCCCTTACCTCGGCATCAGCACACCGGATGTTTAAGAACATGCGTTCTTTTCCATTCAGCCATGCTGACCATCATGTCCCTTGAAATAAGTGTTATGTTGTTATGTCCCTTTCGACTATTACAATTGGATGTGTTCCTTGTAAAGTGGTTTTATTTACAAACCAGTATATTTTGTTTACCTACAAAACAGTGTGTATTTTCACAGTGCGTTGTGTGTTTTATACATTTTGCGAATGCAACATATACATTCATATACACATATGATAATATTATATTCATGGCGTGGTGTAATTATCTACACATTTCTTATTGATGATGTGTCCTATATGGTTGATTCTTAGTGCTTGTATTTTTGTGTATAACTCTTGTAGTGCCAGTTCTCCTTGTTTCGTATACTGTATTAGTGTTTTGTGTTGTATACTGTGAATTATTTTGCTGAAGGTGAAATGTCTGATGTCTTTGCTTATGTCTGTGATTGTTTGTTTTGGGGACACAACACTGCACCTAAATATATTATCTTAGGAATGATGGAACTGGTTACAACTGCACTTCTCCCAAAAATTGTTGACATCTTGTATATGTATCTATGTAGAAAGTCTGTAATTTGTTATGTCAGTGAATGCTATGTTTCTGTGTGTGTGTTTCTGGCATCGCATGGAAATGTGATCCAATATATTTTTATGTTGTCTGTGACTGTTATATCCAGGGGGAAATCCGCTTTATTCTTCCACTTTTCCAGACCCGTTATTTTAAATATCTGTATGCGTATTTTGACCCCAATTTCTTCACCAAACTATCTGAAGTTGTAGAGTATATTTACAATGGATGTTTATGTTGTAGGGGAGAAAGCGGTGTCATCTGCATAAGCAATTAGTTTCCGCTCTCCAGACTCATGTTCCTTTAATGTTGGTGTCCTCACTGATTGGTTCTAGGAGTGGTTCTGGTGTGAGTACATATATGATTGGTGATAGTGGACCCCCATGTATTACAGGTCTTGTGATCCCGAAACTAGCGGTGAGTAAATGACTCACATGTACCTTACTTTGAGAATGTGTATGCAAGATTTGTATCCACTGTCTATAATACTGTCCTATGTTATAGTGTGTTAGTGCTTTGTGTGAATATTAGTGTGACATTCTGTCAAAAACCTTCTCCTGGTCCAGCGACAAGAGGGAGGGTAGACAGTCTGTCTTGTGTGTGTATGTGATGATATCTCTAATGAAGTATGTATGTTTGGTGTATGTTTCTGTGTTGAATACTGCACTATTGGTCTGGGTGTATGAATGATAGCAAGAACGTTTGAATTTTGTTTGAAAGTGTGTATTGTTAGTTTATACGAGCTTGAGGTGTGTCATGTTTTGTACATACTCTGATGAATTTCCAATGTGGTGATCGTTTTGAGGGCCGTGTATTTGTAATATATGTACTGGTGTATGATAGTACTGCTTTGTGATCTGTGAATGTTTATGTTTCTTTTATGTATTTTATTTGAGCAGAGTGACTAATTTTGGTAAAACATTGGTTGATGATTGTAATTTCTTGGTGCATGTATGTTTACAATGGTGTATGCATGTATAATAATATTTTCTAACTGTATTATGTAGAAAGCAATGGCAAACTGCTGAGCATAATCTTGCCACGAAATCAACAATCAGCTGAAAGATGCTGATGTTGACAGCGTTGTCCTGTAAGTTGAGTTGAGTTGAGTTGAGCTAAGAACCGACATCACCGCACTCAGGACATTCCCATACGTGCTCCATGCCCTCGTTAAACAGCCATCGAAGAGTCATACTACTAATCGTTCCCACCGCTATCTGATTAAAAGTTCTCCTGGTCTTCCCTCTCAGTTTTGAGATTCTTCCAGGACCCCTACCGAACCCCCGCAATCTCATTCTTTCCACATATGGGTTCTAAATCTGTTCCTCCGCCTTCTCCACCCGGTCCCACAAGCGCACGACCACCTCCCCCTTGTCCATAGGCAAATTACCACCAAGAGGTGCATTCCCTGCTAGTCTATCAGCCTGTTCATTCCCCCGTACCCCCGCATGGCCAGGGCAAAATATCCATACAACTCTCACAATCTGTGACCTCTGAAGCGACAAGAGTCATTCCTGTAAAGGACATGCGAATTAAAAAAAATATATGCAGATTCGTCCCTGGTCATCCGTGGGTGTCCTAATAATAACCCACCTGTCTGATGTCTGCAGTATTGCTGTACCGGACCCGATTTTGTGTATGCCTAAACTAAAGCATGAGTGTCTGAGATGTAGCTGTATGGTGATTTGTTATGCGAAATGTGTCTGAATATGTTTGTTTCTTGTAATAGTATACAGTCTGGTTTGAGTTTAAGTATGAGTGTGATGATGTGTTGTAATTGTGTACGTATACCACAATTATTTAAAGTAATAATAATATCACCGGTCTCCCTGGCCGAGGCGTTAGCAGCTTTCTCCGTAACCCCGAATACTCTCGTGGTTGATGTTAGCTCGCGAGAATTGGAAGCGGTTCGAGTCGCGCCAGTGACTTATGAGAGTATGGTGCCGGTCACTCAGAAAGCAATGGCAAAATACTGAGCGTAATTTTGCCAGGAAATCAACAATCAGCTGAAAGATGCTGATGTTGACAGCGATGTCCTGTAAAGGATATGCAAAACATTTAATAATAATATCACTAGTCATTGTAATTTTAGTATAAAAAGTGAGGGAGATACAATTACTAGATCAATTCGCACAGCAAGTCGTTTTCCACGACGGACACTGTCATACACAGAAAGAGTTAATCAGGTTTTTTGTTGTTGCATATCCTGATTACGCTCAGTAGTTTGCCATTGCTTTCTGAGCGACCGGCTCCATACTCTCACAAGTCACTGGCGCGACTCGAACCGCTTCCAGTTCTCGCGAGCTCACATCAACCACAAGAGTATCCGGGGTTACGGAGAAATCTGCTAACGCCTCGGCCAGGGAACCGGTGATATTATTTTTACTTTAAATAATACCGACTCACCGACAAGCAAGTGGAGCTAACAGGCGAAAACATCCCGAAGAAGCTTCGAGAAGAGAACCTCTACATTCGATTCTTAAAGGCGAAGCGGCTCCTCACCTACTCCAAGATTCCCACAACCTTGGCGATGGTGACAACAGAGGGCAGCGAGATGCCGACCACAGTATCAATGAACAAGAAAATACAACAACCAGAGAGATTCATCCCAAGAGTCAACCAATGTTCCAGATGACAGAGGGCCGGCCACAGCAGAGCAGCGTCTCACAGCAGGACGGAAATCTGCCGGTACTGCACCGATCACCACGCCTTCAAGGAGTGTCCGCTGGCCAAGCTGGACACGGACTTCCGAGCATCAAACTACAAAAGAAAGTGTGCCAACTGCCTGGACAAGCATGGAGCAAGATACTTGGGCTGTCCGTACCTGCAACGACACCGAGACGTGTTAAAGTTTGTCATCAACACAAAGACACCATACAACGAAGCAAGGCGGAGGTGCGAGACAGCCACAAGCATCTCACAAGCGGAAAAAGTTCAACTGCAAGACCAGATAAATGAGCTAAAGAAGCGAATCAAGCTACTTCAAACACCGGCACCGACCAGCGACAATGAAAAGCTGCTGGCTGAAATACAGGAGATTCAGCGACACATCAAGCAAGAAGTGGAACATATGGCACAGACGACAAAGAAGAATGAGGAAATTCTACGGGACATCAAAGCAGAGAGAGAGAAATGCTAAAAATGGATCTAACCCAAAGCAAACCCGCTGAAGCCAAGGACAAGATCACAGAAAAGCGGCAAGATGAAATCCAACAAAAGGCCGAGACGTTACCGTACTCCAAGAAATCCAAGAGAAAACCGATATACCACGAGACCACTGGAGAAATCATAGGGGAGGAGAGTGACGGCGGCACAGATTACCCTCTTCCAATGACCCTGGAGGAGCTCCTAGGAACGGCTATAGTGAATGAACTCGAGCTAGCAGAATACAATAGGCAAATAGATAGCAAACGACTCGAAACAGGCGGAAGAGAATCGAAAAGGAGAGGGAAGAGATATTAAGCAAACAAGAAAATGAAAACGTCGAAAAACTCCTACAGAAAATACACAAAAAAGGAAACAAAAATACCAAATAACAAGTCCTTTTAAGGACTGCAACCAGTCAAGCCAGACAAACTAATAACTTTCACTAACAAAAGACACCACCAGAGGAGACGGGAGCAAAGGACAGCCGCCGACCGATCCCCCCGCTGACGGCACAGACACAAGCCAACATAACCAGTCCGAGATAGGACTCACTCGTAAGAGAGCACAAGGCATTAGGATGAATGAACCCACAAGAACCACGGACCTCAACAATAACCACAGCTGAAGAGGCAGGTGAACGAGGCCGAACATTGAATTTTTGTTTTGAAAATTGAAATTGGAATTGGAATTAACGCTATGTATTATGATTACAGGAATTTTTATCCGGCCTGTAAAAGGCCAACAATACTAAATATTCAGCACCTTGTATTGTTATCCATCGCAGCTAACTTCATACATTCCATATACTTGCCTCTCTCTCTCTCTCTCTCTCTCTCTCTCTCTCTCTCTCTCTCTCTCTCTCTCTCTCTCTCTCTCTCTCTCTCTCTCTCTCTCTCTCTCTCTCTCTCTCTCTCTCTCTCTCCCCCTCCTGTGATCGCTCCAGCAAACGCGATATATGCATGTTTTGCAGTTTACTTTGTAAAATTAGATGCTTGTTAAGATGTTCAATGTATGGAAAACTTTGCAGATACATACCATTTTCAGAAAGCAACGGTGAATGAGAATAATTGGAGTATGAAAGATTCAGTCATACCGTTAATCTTGTTTAAATAAAACTAAGTGTGAATGAGAATGCTTGGAGTATGAAATAATTTCTATTGAAAGTTTTTAGTATGCATTAGAGCAAATGTTTACTCCACCACCATTTTTAACACTTAATATGTAGGTAATTACACCATGCCATGAATGTAATATTACCATGTGTATATGAATGTATATGTTGTATACGAAAATGTAAAAACAAAAACACACACAATGCACTTTGTAAATACAAACTGCTCTGTACGAAATAAACGTTTATTAAAAAAAAAAAAAAATCAGAACTTTAGATTGTTTAACGGCATTTTGGCTAAGATCAAAGTGTAGTATCTGTTCTTGTATGACGACAGTGATTAAGGGTAGATTGACTTATCTGCACTTGATCTGACCATGGCCACTAGCAGAGGCGGCCATCACAATGATACACAGGGACTTGGAACCTCATGGGACGGCTCTTGCCCCTGGGAAACCCTGAACCCTAAAAATTAAGCAAATTTGCAAAGGTTTTAAAAAGAGATCTTCAGACATCAATAACTTGGCCTTCTGCTGTCGTTACGTGGACGATATACTAATTATCACCACATACGAACTACAAGCAACGTCATTCCAGGCCACAATAAACGTGGCACATAAAAATATCTCTCTATCTATGGAACACGAACACAACGAATCGTTGCCGTTTCTAGATATCCTAATGAGACGTAGAGCAGACGGCACAATTCAAAGATCAGTGTACCGTAAAGAAACATGGACTGGCCAATACTTAAATTTTCAGAGCTTCGCACTTGCCCAGTACAAACGGGGCCTAGTACGGACCCTGTTTGACCGTCCTTAGAAGATATGCACCCAGGACACACTGACGGCAGAATTTGAAACTCTGAAGAATGCCTTAAACCTGATTGGGTACTCCACAGGATTTATAAAGCGCCACTGCCAACAGCCCAAACCTAAACCAGAAGAAACTACAGTCCCTAAACTCAAGGTTTTCATCCAGTTAACCTTGCGAGGAGATGACGTAATGCAACGGTTGCAGGACCGGCTCATCACAGCAGTCGGGCGAACATTCTGTGCTGCAACTCCGGTTATCAGGTACAAAACCACACCGATCCCCATCCCAGCAGTTAAAGAACCTGTAGCTTTGTACACCAAATCGAATTGAATTTACCAATTTACATGCAAGTGCGAGGCCATTTACATAGGTAGAACTGAGCGACAGTTACATAACAGGGTGATGGAACACGTTCCGAACTGGGTTGACAAGATACTACACACACGATGGTAGCCTAGGCAGGCCGACACACCGGAATAGTCCTGCTTCATCGGTGGCGAGACACGTGCTCGAGAGTGGTCACGTGGTTAAAAGAGACAGTGCCTTCCGTGTGTTGTTCAACACACAGAGTAGTCGGTTGTTAAAGCTTGTAGAAGCTATATTGATCAACCTACGTAAACCGACCTTGTGCAAACAGAAAGACATGTTAGTCAGTTTAAAATTACCGTAGTAGACAATCGACATTACTGCGCGATCATGTGTATATTTAAAATTGAAGGATTTATCTAGTTATTTCACTTTATGTTGTGTGAATTCTGCAGTATGTACATGACGAGATGTAGCGAAATATGCCAGGTAATAAATCGTGCAATCTATTGTTTGTGTCTTCGTTATTCAAATTCACTACGCTAAAACATTGTTTAAAATTTGTAATATTCAGGACACTCAAACACACAGTTTTACAGCTATGTTTATAAGCAATATGTAAGCTTTTGCCTCCTTTATTAACACATGGTGCATGTGCAGGTCCGCATGGCCGAATGGAAAAGAAAGCGTGTTCTTAAACATCCGCTGTGCTAATGCCGATGTAAAGGATTCAACCCCTACACCTGACATCTGGACTAAAATGGTGATCTGTCATCGTTGTCTTTGAGACGTTAGTTACAAGTACCACTGAAGTCGGAATTGGTTCGCCTGAAGACGAGGGATACAGTAAATAAGGAAAGCTCGCAAAATTCAATTCCCACACGCAAAATTCAATCTATCACTACTATACATAGTGTATATAGACTACGCTTAAGTTCAAAGCGAGCGAGCGCAAAAAAAAATGATGCATTCAATTATCGCTGTTTTTATAACATTGTTATTAATATTTCATTCAGAAAACAAAAATGTGATGGGCCTGTTTCAGGCCATATACTTTAATAAAAGAATGGATATCGCTTCTCGGCCTCTTGGCTAAGATCAAAGTGTAGAATCTGCACTTAATCTTACCAGGAATACATGCAAAGGCGGTCATCCGAATGACAAATAGGAACGTGGGACCTGATGGGGCGGGTCTGACCCCCAGGTGAACCGCGATTCCTTATTTAACAACATTAAAACTTTAAAAAAATAAAAAGAAAAACGAATCAATGCACTTTGGAAAAACCCTTAGGAAAACCTTATCTATATATATAAAAGAGAATGTTTGTGTCTTTGTTTGTGTGTCCTTTATGCGTTCCCGAACGGTCCATCCGATTGAGTTAAAATTGTGTACAGATGTTCTTCTCACTCCCGCGGAGCCAGCTGGCATAGTTAGTTAGTTTACAATCTCCAGCACGAAAGAAGATAGCACGAGCTTCAGAAACAGACGAGCAACGGGAAGCAAGACTGGAATTCAATCGAGTACGTACTGCTCAAGCACGTTCATCTGGAAACCAATCGAGTACGAACTGCTCAAGCATGTTCATCTGGAAATCAATAGAGTACGCACTGTTCAAGCACGTTCATCTGAAACAGGCGAGCAACGGCAAGCAAGATTGGAAACCGTTCGAGTACGGGATGCCCAAGCACGTTCATCTGTTGAATGTGCTGCGTGGGTGGAAAAATAGATGAGACGCTCCCTGCCAGGGCATAAGCGACGCCGGACCGGGTCGTCAGCTAGTTTCATATAAAACTTTCAGTATATTTTACAGATTCACGTCCGTCTATCTGTTGAACTGAAGAATTTATAAGGATTCATTTGTGTTATTCTAAAAGATACTATAAGGTTTTCTTTGGAATTTCAATTACCGAAAACAACAATTTATGGACATGGATTCAAACATCGCTATATTTGCAGTTCCAGAATAATAAATATCATGCAGTTATTACACAGACATTTAGAGAATCTTGCGTTTGACGTGTGGTATCTTTTTGTGTTTGCAAATGTAAAACACAATTCACCTTGTAAATACGCACTGTTTTGCGCGAAATAAAACTACATTAAACGGAAGATATGTAAATGAAATAATGGAAAGGGACAGGAAATCTTCATTATCATCATCATCATGCGCCATGCCGGTAAGTGTGGGAGGTCATGTCTGGCCATCTCACTGGATCACCAGAGTCGTGGATCACCTCAGTGTTCTTGTCTCTACATTGCCACGTGGTAAAGCCATTCGGGTATTTACTTCTCTGCCTTCCTCTTGTTATCCCCCACTCCCCAGTCTTGACAGTTGTCACCAAGTTCTCCAATTTATTTCTTCTCATAACATGACGAGAAATGTTGACTGCCTATGTCTAAATCCTCTAATCAGGTTATACTTTTCATTTGTTTCTTGTAGGACTTGGTCATTAGTTTTTCTATCTGTCCATGGCATTCTTTGCACTTTCCTAAGAAACCACATTTCTACAGCCATCAGATGTTTTTCAGCATGTTAGCTCACTGTTTACGCTTCAAATTCATGCAAAAGCGTAGGTTCTATGTAGCACCTCAACACCCTTTTTCTCGTTACAAATGACATCTGGTTATTGGTCAGTATGTTTTGCATCGAAAAAAGGCTACTTCGCCATGGCGATTCTTGTTTTAATCTCTTCGTGACATTTCCCATCAGATGTTTTGACTGCTCTGAGATAATTGTAACAATTCATATGTTTTAGAATATTCACATTTACTTGTATATTACATTGTGGTATTTCGTTCTTCCTAGTGACAACCACAATCTGCATCTTCTTAAGTTAATTAGACACCTAGTTATCCACTGCGTGCAACAACCGCATTTACTAAATGTTACAGATCCTTCTCATTGTCTTCAGTCAATACTGTATTATCTGCATATCTAATATTATTTATTTTCTTATCCTTCTTAGCAGTGACCATACTGGTCGATGACCGCAGCCATTGCCTCCCAAAAATGAGATCCTCTGTCTACTGCCGTGAAGTCGGAGACCAAAACCTACAAGTATCTGTCGGCTGCTCTTCAACTGTATACACCACCTGTACACATGGCTTCACGTAACACTGATCGGGGGGCTAGACGAATACTCAACCTTGCCCAAGGATGTCCCGTAGGCTAGCCGAGGGAAGGAGGCACCTTACTTCTCCTCTGATAGAGGATACCCCTAGCCCGCCACCCAATATTAAAACATGGCAGTATTTCAAAGGACATTACTAACATAGCATACATGTATTATTTGATTTAAGTATGTGATTTTTAATAATTGAGTATGCATTTTATATTTTGATATTATTTACATAGAAATTAACGACAGATATATCTCTCTATATATATATATATATATAAAAGGCAATCTCGGTCTGTATCTCTGTCTGAATGTATGTCTGTATGTCTGTTCTTTATGCGTTCGCGAACGGTCCATCCGATTGAGATGAAATTTTCTACACGTCTTCCTCTCATTCCCGCGCTGCCAACTGTCATAGTTTTTTTTCCTTCTTCTTCCTCCTCCTCCTCCTCCCTCCTCCTCCTCCCTAAATACGTACATAGAAAGAATCCATGAACCACAACGCTAGGAAAAGTGAAGAAAATGACGTGACTACACAGAATCGTCACACGGCAATGTCAATAACAATTCATCTTTTTATGTGTAAAGAAGTTATCCACAGTCATGTAGAAGGGAAGAATAATCAATGGAAGGACTTAAATCACAGAACCTAGACGAGTATGAATTCGGAATGGCGAACTCCCTCCTTCTCCCTTCTCCTCCTCCTCCCTCCACCCTCCTCCTTCTCCATCCTCCTCCTTCCTCCGCATCCTCCCTCCTCCTCCTCTCTCCTCCTCCTCCCTCCACTTCCCTCCTCCTCCTCCCTCTCTCTCCTCCTCCTTCCTCCTCCTCCTCCCTCCTTCTCCTCTCTCCTCCTCCCTCTTCCTCCTTCTCCCTCTTCCTCCTCCCTCCACCGCCTCCCTCCTCCTCTTCTCCCTCCCTCCACCTCCTCCCTCCTCCTCCTCCCTTTCCCTCCTCTCCCTCCTCATTCTCCCTCCTCCTCCTCCCTCCTCCTCCCTCCTCCTTTATCCCTCTCCCACCTCCCTCTCGCTCCTCCATCTCACTCTTCCTCCTCCCTCCTCCTCCTTCTTCCTCCTCCTCCTCCTCCTTCTCCTTCCCCCCTCCCTCCTCCCTCCTTCTCCCTCCTCCCTCTTCCTCCTCCTCCCTCCTTCTACCTCATCCCTCCTCCTTCTCCCTCCTCCTCCCTCCTCCTAATCCCTCCTCCTACTCCTTCCTCCTCCCTCCTCCTCCCTCTTCCTCCTCCTCCCTCCTACCTCCTCCTCCTCCCTCTCCCCTCATTCCTCCCTCCTCCTAATCCCTGCTCCTCCCTCCTACTCCTCTTTCCTCCTCTGTCTTCTCCTCCTCCCTCCTGCTCCCTCCTCCTCCTCCCTCCGCCGAATATGAATTAAATGATATGCTCCCCACCAGGGACTGGGCGAAGCCGGGCCGGTTCGTCTTTTTGGGGAACGGGAACGGGAGCAGGGGCCGAATATGAATTAAATAAGACGCTCCATTTACCCAAGTTAATTGTTGGGGGAAGATGTAAAGATCTTTCAAGTGCTCTTTCTAATAATAGACAGAGAGACAGACAGTAGATAGTCGGGAACGGGAACGGGAGCTTATATGACTACTTATATGAATTAAATTAAATGCTCCCCACCAGGGACTGGGCGAAGCCGGGCCAGACAGACAGACAGACAGACAGACAGACAGACAGACAGACAGACAGACAGACAGACAGACAGACAGACAGACAGACAGACAGACAGACAGTCGGGAACGGGAACTTATTTGACCACTTATGTAAATTAAATGAGATGCTCCCCATCAGGATCTGGGCAAAGCCGGGCCGGGTCAGACAGACAGACAGACAGACAGACAGACAGACAGATAGACATACAGACAGACAGATAGATAGTCGGGAACGGGAACGGGAGCTTATATGACTACTTATATGAATTAAATGAGATGCTCCCCACCAG
Organism: Cepaea hortensis; assembly: GCA_963921405.1. Classification (NCBI taxonomy): domain Eukaryota; kingdom Metazoa; phylum Mollusca; class Gastropoda; order Stylommatophora; family Helicidae; genus Cepaea; species Cepaea hortensis. The sequence continues at coordinate 17,886,086 of OY992895.1, forward strand.
AGTCTGGGCGAAGCCGGGCCGGGTCAGCTAGTACACAATAAATAACTGAGTAATAATTTTAGGGTATCTTTAAAGTTTGTGTAAAAGTAAAAGCTTTATTTTAGACATTTGAGAATTTTACAAACCAGTTTTGTATTTCTCCTTAATATTATATTAAAGGTCTTATTGTTTTATTATCAATTTATTTACAAAGCGTAACATAATTTTTGTCCGGCCTGTAAAAGGCCAACAAATCCTAAATATTCAGCACCTTGTATTGTTATCTAATGCAGCTAACTTCATACATTCATTAGACTTGCTCTCTCTCTCTCTCTCTCTCTCTCTCTCTCTCTCTCTCTCTTTCTCTCTCTCTCTCTCTCTCTCTCACACACACACACACACACACACACACAAGCTCAACAAACGAAATATATGACTGTTTTGCAGTTTACTCTGTAAAATTGCATGCTTGTTGAGATGTTCAATGGTTGGGAAATGTTGTAGGTACGTACCATTTTCAGAAAGAAAGGGTGAATGAGAATACTTAGAGTATGAAAGAATTTCTATTGACAGATTTTAGGATGCATTAGAGCAAATGATTAATACACCACCCTCATCAACACGTAATATGTAGATAATTACACCATGCCATGAATGTAATATTATCATGTGTATATGAATGTATATGCTGTATTCGAAAATTTAAAAAAAAAAAACAGAAACACACACAATGCACCTTGTAAATAAAAATTGCTTTGTACGAAATAAACGTTTATTTAAACCAGACACAAAAATGCAGCACTTTGAATTGTTTCACGGCATGTTGGCTTAGATCAAAGTGTATTATCTGTTCTTGTATGACGTCAGTGATTAAGGGTAGACTAACTTATCTGCACTTGATCTGGCCATGGCCACCAGCAGAGGCGGTCATCACAATGACATACAGGGACTTGGGGCCTCATGCGACGGCTCTTGCTCCTGGGGAATTCTGAGCCCTAAACATGAAACAAATTTGTAATATTCTGGAGACTCAACCACAAATGTTTACAGCTATGTTCATAGACAATGTGTAAGATTTTCCCTCCTTAATTAACATTTGGTGCATGAAATTATCTCTGTATCTTTTTTATCATTGTTATTAATATTTCAATCCGAAGACAAAAAATGTGATGGGTCTGTTTCAGTCTATATACCACCTATTGGCATAGGGCGGAAAAATATGTCTCAAGGACAAGCCTGCTGGTAGGCGTAGGCGGTCATGTCTCGCCATCTCACTCGATCATCAAAGTCGAGGATCACCTCAGTGTTCTTGTTTCGACTATGCCACGATGTCATGCTATCCAGATATTTACTTCTCTGCCTTCCTCCTGTTCTTTTTCCCTCAATCTTGCCAATTGTCACCAAGTTCTCCAATTTATTTCTTCTCATAACGTGACCAAAAATGTTGACTGTCTACGTGTAATTTATCTAATCAGTTTACAGTTTTCATTTGTTTCTTGTAGGACTTGGTCATTGATTTTTCTGTCTGTCCATGGTATTCTTTGCATTTTCCTAAGAAACCACATTTCCACAGTAATCAGATGTTTTCTGCCTGTTTGCTCATTGTCCACGCCTCAAATCTATACGAAAGCGCAGGTTCTTTGTAGCACCTCAACATTCCTTTTCTCGTTGCAAATGACATCTTTTTTTATGGTCAGTATGTTTTCCATCTTAAAAAAGGCTACATTTGCCATTGCGATTCATTTTCTAATATCTTCAACACATTTCCCATCAGATGTTATGACTGTTCCGAGATAATCGTAACAATTCACTTGTTTAAGAATATCCCCATTTACTTGTATATTACATTGTTGTATTTCGTTCATCCTAGTGACAACCACAATCTGTGTCTTCTTACAATTTAATTATAACCCTTGTTGTTCACTTGTGCAACAATCGCATCTACTAAATGTTGCAGATCCTGCTCATTGTCTTCAGTCAATACTGTATAAGCTGCATATCTAATGTTATTGATGATTCTTACTCCAATGGTGATTGCTTTCTTATCTTCTACATTACTGAATATATTTTCACTGTACAGGGACTAAAATCTTAGGAATTTCTATGAGACTGCAATACATGCTATTCTTAGAACTTAAAAGAAGGTAGTTTGTCATTGCTTTCCTTCTTAGCAGTGACCATATCGGTCGATGGCCGTAGCCATTGTCTCCCAAAAAAGAGACCCTCTGCCTACCGTCGTGAAGTTGGAGACCATAACCTACAACTATCTGTTGGCTGCTCTTCAACTTCATCCACCACATACACACATGGCTTCACGTAATCCTGATCGGGGGCTAAACGGGTACTCCATTTTGCCCAAGGGCGTCCCGTAGGTTATCGGAGGGAAGGAGACACCTTTCCTCTCCTTTGATAGGTCATACCCCTACCCCGCCATCCAATCCAACAACATAACAGTTATGTCAAGGGCCATTACTAAAAATAGTATACATGTATTACGTGATTTAAATAATTGAGTATTTATCTTATAACTAGCTGACCCTGCCCGGCTTCGCCCAGTCCCTGGTGGGAAGCATCTCATTTAATTCATATAAGTAGTCATATAAGTTCCCGTTCCCGTTACCGACTATCTGTCTGTCTGTCTGTCTGTCTGTCTGTCTGACCCGGCCCGACATCGCCCAGCTCCTGGTGTGAAGCATCTCATTTAATTTATATAAGTAGTCATATAAGTTCCTGTTCCCGACTGTCTATCTGTCTGTCTGTCTATCTGTCTGCCTGACCCTGTCCGGCTTCATTAAATTCATACAACAACAAAAAATGTAACTTAAAAGAACGTTCTACCACACACCATCCATTATTTTTAATGAAAACTCTTTCTAATCACCTGCATGACTACAGTAACTTCTTAAGCAAAAAAAGATGAGTTACAATGTTATGCATTGTGCATCATTTTTATGAAAACTTTGAAAATGCCTTACAGATTGTATCATTATTTATTATAACTCATATGCCGGTACATAACTATGGACAAAGAGTTTATAAATCTTTGAAAACGATGCCACAATATGACTATAAGTTATACAGAAAAGTTATGCCCCTTGAAATAACTTTTACAGAGTTAGGTCCCCTGAGATATATGAAATTATGATGAAAAATGAAAAATGAAATAATACTGAGTAAGCAGGCGATTTCACACTAACAAAATATCACAGTTGACAGCTCTGGAATGAAAGGAAGGCGTGTAGAAAATTTCATCTCAATCGGATGGGCCGTTCGCGAACAAATAAAGGACATACATACATACATACAGAGATACATAAATACGCACATCCTAATTTATATATACGATGTGATATAATTTACATATAAATTAACGACAGTTATATGCTACCGAAATAATGGAGTAATAATTTTAGGTTATCTTTAAAGTTTATGTAAAAGTAAAGGCTTTATTTAAGGTATTTGAGAATTTTATAAAGCTTTCTTTTCTTATATTATATTAGAGGTCTTATAATTTTAAAATCATCTAATCCCGTTTAATCGATGGAATTTTTGTCAGGCCTGTTAAAGGCCAACAATCTTAAATATTCAGCACCTTGTATTGTTATCTAATGCAGTTAACTACATACATTTCTTAGACTCTCTCTCTCTCTCTCTCTCTCTCTCTCTCTCTCTCCCTCTTCTCTCTCTCGTGTGAACGCTCATGCAAACGCCATATAAGTCTGTATTGCACTTTGCTTTGTAAACTGAGATGCTTGTTAGGGTGTTCAATTTATAGAAAATTGTGTAGGTACATTCCATTTTCAGAAAGCAAGGGTGAATGAGCATAACTGGAGTATGAGAGATTCAGTCATACCACTAAACTTGTTTAAATAAAATTAAGTGCCTGTCAGCAACCGCTGTCACAGGCATCCCGGGATACTTCTCTCGCACCATACAAAAAACTGGTTAGTCGTACGAGAGGAACTGTTTTCATGTTTTTATTGCCAGGGATCATGAACCGCATCCGTAACCACCTTCGCCTTGGAAAACGGAGATCGGAGACAGTATAGCTGTACCTGACCCGATTTTGTGTATACCTAAACTAAAGCATGAATGTCTAAGACCTAATTGTGTGGTGATTTTGTGTATACCTAAACTATAGCATGAATGTCTATAACCTAGCTGTGTGGTGATTTTGTGTATACCTAAACTAAAGCATGAATGTCTAAGACCTAGCTGTGTGGTGATTTTGTGTATGCCTAAACTAAAGCATGAATGTCTAAGACCTAACTGTGTGGTGATTTGTTGTGCCAATGTTTTTGAATATATTTAAATATTGAGCACAACCCACTACTGACAACGCTGATCGTATTCTGGAAAGAACCTAAGGCCTACCCACGTCAATATGGAGGCACTATACTCGAGTTTCGCTCTCGTTTGAGCTCGTCAGTAGTGCATCCCCTAGACCGGACCCGGAAACAAACCCCGGATCACTGGCGTGTGTAGCGGGTGTGTAAATAAACCACGCGACACACGCTGGACACGGCCAAATTATCACAACAGAATATCATAACGTCACCCATCGTAGGTTGTAGCTCAAGATTTGCCCTATCGCCGCGACTGACGTCCGTCAATCGATGTGGACTCGAACGATCAGGACTTCTCACTGGCAAGGCACACCAGACCGCCTAAATTCCAGCCAGTAATAATAAAATTGATTTATTTTGTTGTTTCGGGATTTGAAATTTAAATATTGAGCACAACCCACTACTGACAACGCTGATCGTATTCTGGTAAGAACCTAAGGCAAATATATCAACAGATGGCTGCTGTTGGCAGTTTTCATTGGCCAATCTTTCTACAAATGGCGGCTGTTGGCAGTTTTCACTGGTTAATGACTCTGCAGATGATTGCTGTTGGCAGTTTCCATCTGCTGCAATTGCCATAACAGGTACAGTAAGTCTATCTGAAGGACACGGTGCATACTGTTGAGATGTAGATCCTTCCACTATGCTTGCACTGTCACTAGCACCAGAACTCAAGACAGGACTGTCTGATGTGGGATTTTCACAGGCATCTGCCCCTTCCATGTGTTCTTGACCACTTTCTCAGACTGGGATGCTATTTAGACAGTGATGTTAAAGTGTGTTCAAAGCTATCTGAAGATTGAAATCAAATCCAACGTTTCTGAAAATGGCAGAGAGTTTACCAGTATCACTTGGGCTGAAGAGGCCAGCTGAAACTGACAAGTTCGATTCAAGCACAGAAAGACATAAGAAGAAGAAGAAAAAGCAGCACGTGGTACAGCTGGGCAAGTCAGAAGTCTGCAAAAGGAAGATGGCAATGAAGGTTGCTTACAATGGTGCAGGCTACTATGGAGTGCAAATAAAGGAAGATTGCAATGCTGGTTGCTTACAATGGTGCAGACTACTACGGAGTGCAAATAAAGGAAGATTGCAATGCTGGTTGCTTACAATGGTGCAGGCTACTATGGAGTGCAAATAAACCCGGGCTTTCCAACCATTGAAAGTGAAATCTTCCCAGCATTGGTAAACATCGGAGCTCTACCACAGGATCACATGGCTACACCATCCAAGATGTGGTTCCAGAGAGGTTCTCGCACTGATAAAGGTGTTTCAGCCGTTGGCCAGCTATTCTCTTTGAAGGCGGTTCTGGTCCCAGACCTTGTGGTTAAGACAAATGAAGTCCTGCCGCCACAGATTCGAGTCATTGGATACACTCGCACAACTAATGGGTTTGACTCCAAAAACTATTATGATAGCCGAACGTACACGTACATAACACCAACATATGCTTTTGCTCCTTTAACAAAGTTTGTCACAGATGAATACCGACTAGACCCTGAGATCATTACCAGGGTGAGGGCAGTCTTGAGTAAGTTTCTTGGCACTCACAAGTTCCACAATTTTACTTCAGGAGTAAAGTTTGAGCAGGCGTGTGCATCAAGATACATAATAAAGTTTGAGTGCTCAGAGCCTTATGTCAGAGAAGGAATCGAGTTCGTGACCATTGAGGTGAAAGGGCAAAGTTTCATGTTACATCATATACGTAAAATGATAGGTCTGACAATAGCCATCCTCCGGGGTTACTGCGGAGAGTCCACGATAGAAGCTTCATGGGGACCAGAGAAGGTAGACATTCCGAAGGCACCTGGACTTGGCCTAGTCCTGGAAACACTTCATGTAGATGGCTACAACAAACAGTTTGGATCTGATAGAGTGCATGATTGGACTCCGTACCAGGAGATTCTTCAGAAATTCAAGGAGGAACATATAATCTCCCACATTGTCTCGCAGGAAAAGACATATATCATCTCCCACATTGTCTCGCAGGAAAAGACATATATCATCTCCCACATTGTCTCGCAGGAAAAGACAGACAGGGTGATGTTTAATGTTTAACTAGCTGCGGATGATTTCATAACTTTGACCAACCAAGACTAGAAGGCGACTAGCTTCGACGATCAAATAACAGTGCTCCAGGTCCTGATGGCATAAGATACAACGACATACATAAATAGGTGTACCGACAATGAGCTAGAGAAACTAGCAGACATGTACAACAACAGTATAGGGAGTGCTAGCATCAAGGAGGAATGGTTACACAGCTATCTGATTCCCTTGCCGAAGCCTGACAAAGACCACAAAAAAATTCAAGGATATAGAATTATAACCATGCAGAATACAATAGGCAAGCTGCTGGAGAAGGTAATTGCCAGGAAAATATCAAGCCAACTAGAGAGGCAAGGTGTTTTCCAACCTACCCTGGGTGGGTACCGTCCAAAAAGAGAAACCTGGACCAATGCAGCAGTCTTTGCCCATGATGTCTATGAAGATTTCCACTCAGGCACTGAAACCGTTGCTGCAGCGATTGATCTTGAGGACGCATATAACAGAGTACCACTGGATTTTTTAATGTTTCAGCTTCTTGAACTAAACGTAAGTCCATTCCTCCTTAGTTGGATCGCTGCAGCCCTCTACAAACGGAAAGTAGATTTTAGATGTGGCAGTTGGACTTCGGAACCAACAACAATATATCCTGGCCTACCACAGGGATCACCATTATCTCCGGTACTGTTCAACGCCTACACAGTGAGAATCACCAGTGAGCAGATCACTGGACCTGGCAGGACATTGTCGTATGCCGATGATGTTTTAGTGTATCGTCAGGGTAAGGCTAGAGAGGAGGTTGCTGTGGAACTACAAACCGAACTCAATCGCATAAGTACTTGGTGTGATGAAGCTGGGGCAATGGTCAACCCAACAAAGGCAACAGTGACTTGGTTCTCGTTGAATAATCATATTGTCAACAACCCAACACCAACTGTAATGCTGTATTCAGAGACGGTGGAAAGAACGCAGGCAATGAATTACCTGGGGATACGGTTTGATCGAAGCCTTGCTTATAATGTGCACATAGACCAGGTGATAACAAAGGCCAAGCGGGGTTTGGCAGCGATGCGGGTGATGGCGGCAGCAAACTGTGAGCAGCGCCATCTATGTCTTCTGTACGAGGGGCTGGTCATGTCTGTTTTGGAGTATGCAATGGCAATCCTGACTCTCAGCCATAAGCAGATAGAAAGGATGGAAAGGATACAGAATGAAGCTATGCGCATTATTCTTGGATGTACAAGAGATACAGCATGCAGGGCGATGCGCTACCTTCTTGATTTTCCAACCATTGAAGAGAGAATACAAGTTTGCAGGGCACGCGCCTACCTCAGAATTAACGCAGACACACAACATCCACTGCATAGTGAAATTAGGAAGGTGAAGGGCAGCAGGTTAAAAAGAGGACGGTCGTGGATGGGTCAAGCCGAAGACATTCTTCAACAGGTGTGTTCACTTGAGGACTTAGAACCTGGCGAGGAGTGGGTGCAAGTGCCAACAGACTTCTGCACATCCTTTTCAGTTTGCATCCAACTAGATAGAAAATGCAGACAAGAAAATCCGGCTGCTGTTGAGGCTGAAGTACAAGCGTTGATTTTCGAGAATTCGCTAGACGGTGACGCGGTCATCTACACAGATGGGTCGGTCGTCCAACATGTGAGAAGCTCATGGGCCTTTACAGCTCGGGCCGGAGGGAGAATTGTGAAGGAGGACTCTGGTGCTTTCACTGAAACCACAAGTAGCCTGACCATGGAAGTCATGGCAGTAAGTAAAGCAATAACATGGCTCGAGACACAGACATTCACTAGGGCTTGTTTCCTTAGCGACTCAATGAACATGATCAAGAGGATAGAGGAGGGGTCGATCCGAAGAGAATGGTTAATGCCTCTGAAGCGGTCTCGGCTGGCAAAGATTAGTTTCATCTTCGTGCCAGGGCATGCGGGAGTACAAGGAAATGAGCGGGCTGACAAGCTCGCAGGTGAGGCTACCGTGGAGGGCGGACGCGCCATGGACCAGGCTGACATTCTGAATGCTCTACGAGAAGTGAGACTTTTGCGAGAACCAAGTGATGACTGTGAATCTACAACAATGGCCAGACTGCAGGAGCAGCAAATTAAAAGAGGGGTGGCCAAACAAGAACACTACGCAGGCAGCCAAAGAAGATTCATAAACCAACACAGAACTGGCGTCGTTAGCCGCTACACGCTGCGGGATTTGCTGAGGAGGGGATCCGAGCACTTATGGACTGAATGGTTCGATGTGCAACGAGGATGATCTGTCGACCAACTAACTAACTAAGACTAGAAGGCCCACAGAAGCCGTGGGTAAATGTTATCAACATGCTTGCAGGAAAGAGTCCGGAACAGACAGAAAGCCGTGGGTAAAAGTTGTCAACATGCTTGCAGGAAAGAGTCCGGAACAGACAGAGAGCCGTGGGTAAAAGTTGTCAACATGCTTGCAGGAAAGAGTCCGGAACAGACAGAAAGCCGTGGGTAAAAGTTGTCAACATGCTTGCAGGAAAGAGTCCGGAACAGACAGAAAGCCGTGGGTAAAAGTTGTCAACATGCTTGCAGGAAAGAGTCCGGAACAGACAGAAAGCCGTGGGTAAAAGTTGTCAACATGCTTGCAGGAAAGAGTCCGGAACAGACAGAAAGCCGTGGGTAAAAGTTGTCAACATGCTTGCAGGAAAGAGTCCGGAACAGACAGAGAGCCGTGGTTAAAAGTTGTCAACATGCTTGCAGGAAAGAGTCCGGAACAGACAGAAAGCCGTGGGTAAAAGTTGTCAACATGCTTGCAGGAAAGAGTCCGGAACAGACAGAAAGCCGTGGGTAAAAGTTGTCAACATGCTTGCAGGAAAGAGTCCGGAACAGACAGAAAGCCGTGGGTAAAAGTTGTCAACATGCTTGCAGGAAAGAGTCCGGAACAGACAGAAAGCCGTGGGTAAAAGTTGTCAACATGCTTGCAGGAAAGAGTCCGGAACAGACAGAAGCCGTGGGTCAAAGTTGTCAACATGCTTGCAGGAAAGAGTCCGGAACAGACAGAAGCCGTGGGTCAAAGTTGTCAACATGCTTGCAGGAAAGAGTCCGGAACAGACAGAAGCCGTGGGTAAAAGTTGTCAACATGCTTCTAGGAAAGAGTCCGGAACAGACAGAAGCCGTGGGTAAAAGTTGTAAACATGCTTCTAGGAAAGAGTCCGGAACAGACAGAAGCCGTGGGTAAAAGTTGTTAACATGCTTGCAGGAAAGAGTCCGGAACAGACAGAAGCCGTGGGTAAAAGTTGTTAACATGCTTCTAGGAAAGAGTCCGGAACAGACAGTAAGCCGTGGGTAAAAGTTGTCAACATGCTTACAGGAAAGAGTCCGGAACAGACAGAAGCCGTGGGTAAAAGTTGTCAACATGCTTGCAGGAAAGAGTCCGGAACAGACAGAAAGCCGTGGGTAAAAGTTGTCAACATGCTTGCAGGAAAGAGTCCGGAACAGACAGAAAGCCGTGGGTAAAAGTTGTCAACATGCTTGCAGGAAAGAATCCGGAACAGACAGAAAGCCGTGGGTAAAAGTTGTCAACATGCTTGCAGGAAAGAGTCCGGAACAGGCAGAATGCCGTGGGTAAAAGTTGTCAACATGCTTGCAGGAAAGAGTCCGGAACAGACAGAAAGCCGTGGGTAAAAGTTGTCAACATGCTTGCAGGAAAGAGTCCGGAACAGACAGAAAGCCGTGGGTAAAAGTTGTCAACATGCTTGCAGGAAAGAGTCCGGAACAGACAGAAAGCCGTGGGTCAAAGTTGTCAACATGCTTGCAGGAAAGAGTCCGGAACAGGCAGAAAGCCAAGGTTCAGAATTGCAGCCTGTTAAAGGCCGGACAAAAATTTACATGCACATAAATATTCAACATATGCAATTCCAATTCCAATTCCAATTTTCCAAAAAAAAAATTCCAAATTCGGTCTCGTCTAACCTGCTTCCGCAGCGGTGGTTATTATTGAGAGCCGTGGATGTGTGGATTGTCAGTCCTGATTCCTACTGGTTTTATTGGTTCCGCTCTGTTCGTCGGATAGATTTGTTTTGTGCTATCTGTTTGTTTTCTTTTTCTTGTGTTGGTCCTGATAAAGACCGGTCCTTGGTCTGGCCTACTGGGGCCCTCCTTCTTTCGTTTGTTGGCTTCTTTTCTCTATTAGCACTAATACGTGCTTGTCGCTTCTTGTGTTATTCTCATCGGGGCTGGTCCCGGTCATGTCCAGTCTTCATAAAGACTCGCTGTAGGCAAAGATAGGGAATTCTATGCAAGCCTCAAGCTATCCCACCGGTCAGCGGCCCGAACTCCTTTACGTTTGTTGTTTGGCGTTTTTCATCATCACGTGTGGGTTTGGTGTAGCAACAAGATGACCCGATCTCATCCCAGTTCAGGTGCTCTGCCGGAGGAGCCAACCCACGATCCTGCCATTTTTTTTTATGTACATAGTTTTTATTTGTTTTGTTTTTTTGTTTTGTTTTTATTTTTTTATTTTTTAAAACCATAAAAACATGCACACATACATACACAATATATATATATATATATATATATATATATATATATATATATATATATATATATATATATATATATATATATATATATATATATATATATATATACACACACACAGTGTAGGGAGGTTATACGGTCTTCCCTATTCTGCATAGAAACTGTCTGACCAGTCGCTGTGTTTCTGGGTTGTTTTTTATGTGCAGGCACTCCGTCATTGTCATTGGTTTCCCAGTTTTGACGAAGTGATCTCTCAGGTCCCTTCGCTCTCTATTTGTACTTGTCGAATACTAGTAAATAGTGTTCGATGGTGGTGTTTTCTAGGCACTCTCTGCAGACTGGGATTTCTCTTGTTTCTTTCCAATTGCCTAGTCTGATTCTCCACAGCTGTCTGTTTGCCGGTGCTTTCATGTTGGTCTTGACTTGTGGCTTGTATCAGGGTTCACCCATTACTTGGTAGGCATGGCGGCCTTTAGCGCTGTCTCGCCACTGTTTCGTCCATTCCTTGAGAATGTAGTTTGTGACTATATTCTTCCCTTCTACTTTACCTAGGCCTGTGCAGATTTTATTATTGCTGGTTATTCCTCGTTTCGCCGCTCTGTCTGCTTGTTCGTTTCCCAGGATACCCCTGTGAGCTGGTATCCATCCGATGATGACTTGGCATCCCATGTACCTGAGGTTTGTGGCTGTCGCTAGTATCTCCTCTTTTATGTCGGGTCTGTTGCCTCTATTGTAGTTCCCGAGCATTTGTACTGATGACAGGGAGTCTGTTAATATACACAGTCTCAGTGGTGGTTTTTGGGCTGCGATCTCTAGGCCTTTCATTATGGCTACCAGTTCGGCCGTGCATACTGCTGTCTGGTCTGTTAGTTTGAACTGTCTCTTCATCTTCCAGTCTGGGACCACTACTCCTGCTCCTACCTCTCCCTGTTCGTTCTTGGGCCTGTCTGTGTATATTATGAGGTTGTCCTTACTGATTTCTTGTATGTATTCCTCGGCAGAGTCTCTTGCATCTGTGTCCTCCGTATCCTTGGTGATGGACTTTGTTAGATTACAGTCAGTGAATGGGGCTGTAAGTTCCCATGGTGGGATTGTAGGCTTGAACCGTCTTGTCTGTTTGTTAGATTACAGTCAGTGAATGGGGCTGTAAGTTCCCATGATGGGATTGTTGGCTTGAACCGTCTTGTCTGTTTGTTAGATTACAGTCAGTGAATGGGACTGTAAGTTCCCATAGTGGGATTGTAGGCTTGAACCGTCTTGTCTGTTTGTTAGATTACAGTCAGTGAATGGGACTGTAAGTTCCCATAGTGGGATTGTAGGCTTGAACCGTCTTGTCTGTTTGTTAGATTACAGTCAGTGAATGGGACTATAAGTTCCCATGGTGGGATTGTAGGCTTGAACCGTCTAGTCTGTTTGTTAGATTACAGTCAGTGAATGGGGCTGTAAGTTCCCATGGTGGGATTGTAGGCTTGAACCGTCTTGTCTGTTTGTTAGATTACAGTCAGTGAATGGGGCTGCAAGTTCCCACGGTGGGATTGTAGGCTTGAACCGTCTTGTCTGTTTGTTAGATTACAGTCAGTGAATGGGGCTGTAAGTTCCCATGGTGGGATTGTAGGCTTGAACCGTCTTGTCTGTTTGTTAGATTACAGTCAGTGAATGGGGCTGCAAGTTCCCATGGTGGGATTGTAGGCTTGAACCGTCTTGTCTGTTTGTTAGATTACAGTCAGTGAATGGGACTGTAAGTTCCCATAGTGGGATTGTAGGCTTGAACCGTCTTGTCTGTTTGTTAGATTACAGTCAGTGAATGGGACTGTAAGTTCCCATAGTGGGATTGTAGGCTTGAACCGTCTTGTCTGTTTGTTAGATTACAGTCAGTGAATGGGGCTGTAAGTTCCCATGGTGGGATTGTAGGCTTGAACCGTCTTGTCTGTTTGTTAGATTACAGTCAGTGAATGGGGCTGTAAGTTCCCATGGTGGGATTGTAGGCTTGAACCGTCTTGTCTGTTTGTTAGATTACAGTCAGTGAATGGGGATGTAAGTTCCCATGGTGGGATTGTAGGCTTGAACCGTCTTGTCTGTTTGTTAGATTACAGTCAGTGAATGGGGCTGCAAGTTCCCACGGTGGGATTGTAGGCTTGAACCGTCTTGTCTGTTTGTTAGATTACAGTCAGTGAATGGGACTGTAAGTTCCCATAGTGGGATTGTAGGCTCGAACCGTCTTGTCTGTTTGTTAGATTACAGTCAGTGAATGGGACTGTAAGTTCCCACGGTGGGATTGTAGGCTTGAACCGTCTTGTCTGTTTCAGGGTCTCTGCTAGCTCAATTTCTTCCTTCATCTTCTCTGCTGCTTCCCATCCTGCCGGTCTTTGCAGTTTTACTATTGGGATGCCCCCCCCCCCCCTTTTTTTTTGCTGTGGTTGTCCCTGAACGTTTGGTATCCAGGATGGTTTTATCTTGAGCTACCTTTAGCCAGTAGTTATACGTCAGCTGTTTACGCCTCAGACTCAGTGGACGTACACCTATTGCCACCTCCATGGCTTCTCTGGATGTCCCTTTTCCAGCACACAGGATGGTGTTTAGCGCTTGGGTCTGTATGGTGTCTAGCTTCCTCTTGTTGGCTTCTGATGCTGAGTCGTACACAATGCTGCCGTATTCTAGCTTGCCCCTGATAAATGCTTTATATAATATCAGCATTGTTTGGGTGTGGGCACCCCAACCGTTACCTTTTATCACCCGCAGTAGGTTGCTTGCTTTCTTACATTTTTCTAATGTCTGGCTTATATGTTTTGACCAGTTCATCTGTTCGTCCAGAGTTTTATGTTTGTTTATGTTTAGTCGATAGATCAACATCACGGCACACGGGTGCAACCCATAAGTGCTCCGTTCTCCTCTTAACTCAAACCTGAGTCTGGAGAAATTCAGCTCAGTGCACGAACTCCGTAGCACCGCCGAGGATCCAGAAAAATACTTTGGGTAGATCTTTAACTAGAACTTTTGCCCGGGCAGCGCCGTTAGGCTACTCTTTTTCGATTTCCAACTGCCAAGGGATTTTTTACGTGCGCAACAATACACACGGGCGTCTGATCTCACTACCCAGAGACCAGGGGAAATTTATTACTAGAAGTCCACGAGAAAAAATCCCGGCATCACCGGGGTTTGAACCCGGGACCTCCAGCACTCGAGGCGGACACCATACCCCGAGACCACGCAGCCCCCTCGCGTCGTCCAGGGTTATTCCTAGGAAGACTGTGCTCTTTGTTCTATTAAGGGTGTCCCCTTTTATCTCTATTTTCCAGTCCTTGTTATGATTTATCTTCTTCTTGCTGCTAAATACCATGCTGACCGTTTTATTGGTATTGATTTTGAAACCCCATTTGTCCATCCATGCTGATAGCTTGTTTATTTGTTTTTGGAGGGATCCTCTTGTAGTCTTTGCCGCCTTGCCACTCCTCTATATGGCGGAGTCGTCCGCACATTGAGGTAGTCCTGTTTTCTGGTTTTGAATCTCCGTTCACCAGTATTGAAAAGGTTGTTGGTGAGATGACCGAGCCATGGGGAATGCCGTTCTCTTGCACATATGTGCCGGATACCTCATTCCCTATCCTCACTGAGAAGCTTCTATCTTTGAGGAAGTTTGCTATGTATTTGTAGGTTCTACCTGCTATGCCTACTTTCTTTAGTTTGATTAGTGCGGCTTCACTCCAGCATTGAACTTACGCCTGGGCTAGGCGATACAGCCAACGTCTTTTCCCCTCTCTTGAATCCTTTCTTTACATGGTTTTCCAATTTGATGATCTGATCCATCGTGCACCTGTTGGCTCTAAAACCGGATTGTGTATGGCTGTACAGTTCATTCTTCTCCACGTAGAATGTTATTCTTTTATTTATCACAGTCTCCATAACCTTGCCCAGGTGCGATGTCAGTGAGATGGGGCGGTATGATTCTACTCTTGTTGGCTCTTTCCCTAGTTTCTTGATTGGGATCACCGTGGCTGTTTTCCACTGCCTGGGGATCTTTCCCGTCTGCCATATTACATTATACAGCTTAGTAATTGTTTTTATGGTGTTATTCGGGAGATTTTTGAGAATAGTATAATTTAGAATGTCCGCCCCTGCCGCGGTTTCTGATTTTTAGTTTAGCGCTGTCATCACCTCATCTGTTGTGATGTATGCATCCATAAAATGTTCTTCGATGTTCTCGTCTGCTGTGTCTTTTAACTCTTGTGTCAGTTCCTCCCTTCTATGTCTTTCTTTACTTCCTAGTCTTTTGTTAGAGCAGACTTCGTGAAAGTAATCTCCAAACACTTTGGCTTTGTCCTGGTCTGTTAATGCTAGTTTCGTGCTTTTGATGGTTGAGATTTTGCTGGTCATTTTATTTCCTTCAATAGCTTTTATTTGTTTCCACACCTTTGTGGCTGGTGTATCTGGACTGAGTGTTTGACATAATCTTTTCCACTTCTTTTCTTCTGCATGTTTTGCTGCTCTGTTTGCTTCGTTTCTGAATTTCTTGTATTCTTCAAAATTATGTTCTGTCCTTGCCTTTTGGTATTTCTGCAGCGCTCTTTTCCTATTTACTACTTTCTTTGTACCACATTTATTTTCCAGTGTGTCCAGCATGGCAGCCTTGAAACATGTCCATTCCTTATCTACGCTTGAGTGGTAATCAGGGATGTTCTTATGTAGATTTTTGATTTCTTGATTGAATTCGCCTTTAACAGTATTTTCCTGCAGCCTTCTATAATTGATGACATGTGTTGTTACATTCATTCATTGATTCAGTAGCATGTCCTTTACAGAACCTCGCTCCCATAACAACCTTCCCGAAAACCTCTCGATCATAAGCAAGATGTCCCGCGTCTGATACATCCATCTGGAGATCATCCGCCACGTCCTGCACCCATCTTCTCTTTGGCCTTCCTCTTCCTCTCTTCCCAGGCATATATCCTTCTATTATTCTTCTCTCCAAACTTTCGTGACGTTTCAAGTGACCAAAATATTTCAATTGTCTTTGTTTTATCGTCTTTGACAGCCAACCTTCTTCAATATTCAATTCTGGAAATATGGATGCATTTGTTCTTTTCTTTACCCAAGATATTCTTAGAACTCGTCTATAACATTAATATTCAAAGGCATTTATGCGCTGTTCAGCTTGTTTAGTAAGTGTCCATGTCTCACAGGCGTATGTTGCAATGGGAAAGATGCATACTCTTAAAAATCTAATTTTTGTCATTCTGTCTGTCCCACTCCATAATTTATTCAATTGTTTTAGTCTTTGAAGAGCAATTGATAGTTGCCGTTTAATTTATGTCATTGTGTCACCATTATTGGTAATCAGTGACCCAAGATATTCAAAATTTTTCACCACCTCAAATTTTCCCCCATTAACATATATTTATTTCTCCATAGTAGTTTTGTCTGTATGCATTATCTTTGGTTTTGCTATATTAAGATATAAGTTGTGTGTGTGGTTACAAGGGGAAACAAATACCTCCTTGTCACGGGAACATAATATTCATTTTAATGTATGCAAGGGACATAACTCGCCAACTTTTTTTCTAAAGAAGCAATTAGTTACATTAGTTGTTAAATGTTTAACTTAATGACATTGCCTACTTACAGTTAACACGAAAATTTAATATCCAAAAGCATAAATACTGTTACTGCTAAGATTGAATATATTGTACATGTTAATGCAATATATACAATGTTTCAACACTGCAAGCTCCGTGCACGATGTTAACGACTTCCCACGAATGTCGACCTGACATTCTTACTCTGGTTTCTCTTCACAACGTAGAAATCTTGCGGCTATTTATTTTTATTGTCTCAATACGTTCATCGGCCTCTTCGATATCATCACAAGAGCATGTTCTCTTTGTGCCTGCTCTCTCTGTCTCAATACGTCCATCAGCCTCTTCGATATCATCACAAGAGCATGTTCTCTTTGTGCCTGTCCTATCTTCAGTCATCCTGCATTCCTCGCTAAAAAGACACAATGCAACACCAGTCGCACATCAGACTTCTTTCAATCACTCCGAACCACGCACTCCAGACTCCAGACTACATTTCATTGCATGTTTCCAATATTACTATCATTAACATTATTATGTTTTACTATCATTACCCTGCCGGTCTCTCTGGCTGTGGGGTTATAACACTTTCTCTCTGTAATCCCGTTTATCACGCAGAGTCTCGCAGCGGAGCGAGAACTGAGGTGGTTCGACCCCCGCTCGTGACTTGCGGATACTGAGCCGGCCGCTCAGAAAGCAATGGCAAACTACTGAGCGTAATCTTGCCAAGAGATCAACAGACAGCTGAAAGATGCTTCTGTTGACAGCTAAGTCCTGTAAAAGGATACGCAAAAAAAAAAAAAAAAAAAAAAAAAATCATTACCCTACCCTTTTTATCCTTAGTATCATCAATTAAATAAGTATTAATGATATCAACCGGTCTCTGTGGCTAAGGGCTTGCGAACGCGGTTTGTGAGCCCGTATACCCGGGTTCGAAACACGGCGATGCTGGTTTTTTCGAAAAAGGTATAGGGGCCGGTCGTTCAGAAAGCAATGGCAAATTACTGAACGTAACACTTGCCTAGTACATCAACAGCAGCTGAAAATGCTGGTGTTGACTGCAACGTCCCGTAAGGGATACGCAACACATTAAAATTAATGATATCACCATTATTATTTTACAACTTCATCCCCCATGTCCCCCCCCCTCCCCTTTGTTTAAGGTTTGTTGCTTTTGCTACTACCCCCACTAGTTTGTTTCAAACATTTGCCCTGCCTGTACCATCATTACAGTGGTCATAGGGACATTGGTGCAGTGAAACCAATTGGTGAGAGAGTAGCGAGGAAACAACATGTAAAGACTTTCCCCTATCCTTGTAGTCAATACTTACCTTATCATCCTTAGTATCATTGATTTTATAAGTATTATTGATATCATCACTAATTATTTTACAACTTCATCTCCCCTGCGCCCCCTGTTGCCTTTGGTTTGTTACCCTTGCTGCTACCCCAACTGGTTGGTTCAAACATTTGTCCTGCCTGTACCATCATTACCCTTTTCTTTGTATTCAGTATTTACCTTATTGTCCTTAGTATCATTAATGTTATAAGTATTAGAGATATCATCATTATTATTCTACAACTTCATCTCCCCTAGCATGAGGCTTGGGTGGGGTGAAACCAGTTGAGGAGAGTGTAGCGAGTGAGAAAATAATGTAAAGACTTCCCCCTTTCCTTGTATTCAGTATTTACCTTATTATCCTTATTATCATCTTTATTAATTTACAACTTCATCTCCCCTAGTGCCCCCTTTGCTTATGGTTTTGTTGCCTTTGCTACCACCCCCACTGGTCATTTCAAACATTTGTCCTGCCTGTACCATCATTAAGGGTGGTCAGAGGGGCATTGGAGTGGAGGCGATTGGTGGGAGTGTGGCAAAGTGAACAAAAATGTAAAGATTTCCCCTTTCTCTTAGTCACCCCCTTTGAATCATGTGAGTGAGTGTTAAATGAATGAATGAATACAAAAACACATATGGTTATCAAACCAATAATACTGTAAAAACTTATGCAAATACAAGTTTGGTAAATTTTTATTAAAAAAAGAAAGAGAGAGCAAAGAGGGAAATATTAATGAACCCCTACATTTAGGAAAAAAACAAGGAGGAAAATATAATCCACTCCTTTACTCCAAGTATTATTAAAAACTGCAGTTTGCATGTGTATGCACCTGTTAGGCTATGTTTAACACCATTACAAAGAAAATCATCCTAGCAAATGGAATCACATATTGTAAAAATGTTTATCATTTTCATAACTATTATTACCATTGCTGGTTTTTTTATAATTGCTGTTATTACCCTCAGTATGTCTCCTCCTGTCATTATTATTATTATTATCATTAGTAATAAACTAAAACCCCTTTCCAATGCGCCCCCCTCCCCTTGCTCATGGTTTGTTGCTGCCTTTGCTGATACCCACACCGGTTTGGTTCAAATATTTATCCTGCCTTTACCATCATTGCCCAGAGAGTTGAGTAGAGGCATTGGTGGAGTGGAACCAAATTGGTGAGAGGGTGGCAAGGGAAACAAAATGCAAAGATTGTAAAAATGTGTGCTAATACTGATGCTTGTTTACTTTCTACAATAAGTTTTAAAAAAAAAAAAAAAAAGAGGAAGGGAAAAAATGAATAAACCCTTACAAATAAGACCAAAAGAAAAAAAAATAAACAAGGAGAAAAAGATAACCAACTCCTTTTACTTCTGCTATTATTGAACATTGCATGTTGCAAGTATATGTAAAAATAAAAAAAATAAGCAAGGAGAAAAAAAGATAACCAACTCCTTTTTACACCTACTATATTATTAAACAGTGCAGGATGCAATTGTTATTGTATGCACCAGCCATATTTTAACACCATTTCTAAGAAAATCATTTTAGCAAATGGAATCACATGTTTGGAAAATGTGATCATTATCAAAACAAATCCTACCATTGTGTTTATTAATATTAGCATTGCTGTCATCACCCTTAGTAGTTTTTATTCCTTGTCATTATTATTATAAGATGTATTTCATGTAATCACCATTCCTAAGGTAATCAATTTAGCACATACAATCACATGTTAAAACTATTATTTATTATCATTGAGTCTATCACTAGTCTCAGCACTGTTATTCCTTGTCACTATGATATTTATTTATGTATTTGGTTGTCACTTTGCATTATTATCATTGTAATCACTACTAATATATATATAGCTTTGTAAACGCGTATATTATCACATCCCCCTTTCCCACCCTTTTGATACTGTGATTGTTGTCTCTGCTGCCACCCTCACCGTTTTGTTTCAGTTCTGCACCGCCATGTTTATCATCACCGAGGGTGATGGTACTTGGTAGGAGTTTTTGAATCTGACAGGAGAGCGGGGCGGCAGGGGAAATAATAACAGCCCGCTACCATCACGCTTTTGATTTAAAATATTTCCTTACAACAATGTCAATGGAGAAATGTTTAAATGTATAAAATATTTGTAATTTTTGCGCATATGTCACCTACACGCCCACATGCAACGCTCTGTAAAAACATGCACACAAATACTGAACACACAGTACGCATGTAACAACACGAACAATACAAATGCAACAACTACCTTTCTGCATTGTAAACTAGTATACCCCTTGACAACCACCCCCCCCCCTTTCGATACTGTTGGTTTGGATGCTACTGCCGCCTTCACCAGTTGGTTCCAACAGGTTTTTACTGCCCTCTTCCTCATTACCAAGTGGTAATGATGGTATTGGTGGGGTTGGAGCTGACGGGTGAGAGGGTGGCAGAGGGGGGAAAAATGGTATACTATCGTCTTGTTGTTGTTTGTACTCGTTTTTCGTTACCCCCCATTTCAAATGTAAAAATGTTGAAACAAATGTTGTAAAAATTTGCGCATATGTCACCTACACTTCCACATGCAACGCTCTGTAACAACACGAACAATACAAATGCAAATGTTTCTTAACACTCAATAAAAGTTTTTAAAAAAAAAATATTTATTTTATTCGGGTGTCGTAATCAGCAGAGCAGCCACCTCACTGCGAACTGTTGAGACTCAGCCCTAGACCAGGAGATTTGTTCGCAACCTAGACGAGCAATATCTAAAAAAAAAAAGAAAAAAAAATAGAAGAGAAAAAAAAAAAATATTTATTTTATCCCACCGAATCCAACACGATGAAGGCGAAAGGCGAGTTACAAGAGTACAAGGTGATTGGCAGGGGTCTGCCAACAGAAAAGAACAGAACCCCAGCATTGTATCAGATGAGAATATTTGCTCCTGATAAAGCTGTTGCCAGGAGTAGATTCTGGTATTTCCTTAGTCAGCTTAGGAGATTGAAAAGGGCAACTGGTGAAATAGTCAGTTGTAGCCGGATTTATGAGACAAATCCTCTGAACATCAAGAACTTTGGCATCTGGCTGCGCTACAACTCCCGCAGTGGTACACACAACATGTACAGAGAATACAGGGACCTGACTTCTGGCAAGGCTGTCACTCAAGTGGTACACACAACATGTACAGAGAATACAGGGACCTGACTTCTGTCAAGGCTGTCACTCAAGTGGTACACACAACATGTACAGAGAATACAGGGACCTGACTTCTGGCAAGGCTGTCACTCAAGTGGTACACACAACATGTACAGAGAATACAGGGACCTGACTTCTGGCAAGGCTGTCACTCAAGTGGTACACACAACATGTACAGAGAATACAGGGACCTGACTTCTGGCAAGGCTGTCACTCAAGTGGTACACACAACATGTACAGAGAATACAGGGACCTGACTTCTGGCAAGGCTGTCACTCAAGTGGTACACACAACATTTACAGAGAATACAGGGACCTGACTTCTGGCAAGGCTGTCACTCAAGTGGTACACACAACATGTACAGAGAATACAGGGACCTGACTTCTGGCAAGGCTGTCACTCAAGTGGTACACACAACATGTACAGAGAATACAGGGACCTGACTTCTGGCAAGGCTGTCACTCAAGTGGTACAAACAACATGTACAGAGAATACAGGGACCTGACTTCTGGCAAGGCTGTCACTCAAGTGGTACACACAACATGTACAGAGAATACAGGGACCTGACATCTGGCAAGGCTGTCACTCAAGTGGTACACACAACATGTACAGAGAATACAGGGACCTGACATCTGGCAAGGCTGTCACTCAAGTGGTACACACAACATGTACAGAGAATACAGGGACCTGACTTCTGGCAAGGCTGTCACTCAAGTGGTACACACAACATGTACAGAGAATACAGGGACCTGACTTCTGGCAAGGCTGTCACTCAAGTGGTACACACAACATGTACAGAGAATACAGGGACCTGACTTCTGGCAAGGCTGTCACTCAAGTGGTACACACAACATGTACAGAGAATACAGGGACCTGACTTCTGGCAAGGCTGTAGCTCAAGGCTATCGTGACATGGGTGCACGTCACAGAGCACGTGCTCATTCTATCCACATCATCCGTGTTGAAGAGATTGCTGCCAGCAAGTGCAGGAGACCCAACACATTGCAGTTCCATGATGCAAAAATCAAGTTTCCACTGACCCACAGGGTTCACAGGAAACTTCATGCCCCAAGATTTGCTGCCAGTAGACCACACACAACTTTCTAATTTGTTTGTGAAATAAACTTGCAACTTGACATTTAAAAAAAAAAAAATAATAATTCTGCCGCTAGTGTTACAGGTGCAGCTGACGGCCGGAATAAAACCATCAAAGACAACTTTACGGGGGAAGAAATGTCTAGCCTGCACAAGCTAGAATAAAACCATCAAACACAACTTTACGAGGGAAGAAATGTCTAGCCTACACAAGCTAGAATAAAACCATCAAAGACAACTTTACGAGGGAAGAAATGTCTAGCCTGCACAAGCTAGAATAAAACCATCAAAGACAACTTTACGAGGGAAGAAATGTCTAGCCTGCACAAGCTAGAATAAAAACATCAAAGACAACTTTACGAGGGAAGAAATGTCAAGCCTGCACAAGCTAGAATAAAACCATCAAACACAACTTTACGAGGGAAGAAATGTCTAGCCTACACAAGCTAGAATAAAACCATCAAAGACAACTTTACGAGGGAGGAAATGTCTAGCCTGCACAAGCTAGAATAAAACCATCAAAGACAACTTTACGAGGGAAGAAATGTCTAGCCTGCACAAGCTAGAAAAAAACCATCAAAGACAACTTTACGAGGGAAGAAATGTCTAGCCTGCACAAACTAGAATAAATCCATCAAACACAACTTTACGAGGGAAGAAATGTCTAGCCTGCACAAGCTAGAATAAAACCATCAAACACAACTTTACGGGGGAAGAAATGTCTAGCCTGCACAAGCTAGAATAAAACCATCAAACACAACTTTACGAGGGAAGAAATGTCTAGCCTGCACAAGCTAGAATAAAACCATCAAACACAACTTTACGGGGGAAGAAATGTCTAGCCTGCACAAGCTAGAATAAAACCATCAAACACAACTTTACGGGGGAAGAAATATCTAGCCTGCACAAGCTAGAATAAAACCATCAAACACAACTTTACGGGGGAAGAAATATCTAGCCTGCACAAGCTAGAATAAAACCATCAAACACAACTTTACGGGGGAATAATAATAATAATAATAATAATAATAATAATAAGTCTTTATTTTCAAAGGGTTAAGAATTGGGCACGCAGGCCCGTCTGACATTCTGCCCTTCTTCTCTATTTCCTCTCATACATTCTTTCATTCAACATCACTTATGAAGCAACTTTTGACAACAAAAGAACATTAAAACGCATGAAAAATAATCAATAACAAATGACTCACTGAAGCAGTGTTTAACATGGGCATTATAAATACCTAAGGAGGGTGTAACGTGCCATACATAAGGGAATGTTTTTTGGCTAGTTGTCGTTTGAGATAAGTTACCATTATTGTCTTTTTTGTGTTATTTGTTATGGGGGCATGTAGTCTGTACTAAGGTAGTGTTCAAACAGGTTGCGAATGTATGTATCATGATTGGTGGTGTCTTTGATTTCTTGTGGAAGATTGTTCCACAACTGAGCGGCAGAGTATGCTAAGCTTGTTTTATATAAGTCTATCCTAGGTTTAGGGACATGAAGTATATTTAGTCGTTCGCTATGTCTAGCGTTAAATTTAAACAATGGCCAAAGGTAGCTTGGAGCATTTTGAAATAGGATTTTGTGAATTAGTTTGGTTTTATTAAAAAGCAGGCGCTTGTGGAGTGGCAGTAACCGGAGACGTTTATATAGGTTAGAATTGTCGGTAAGCTTTTCACCATTAATTAAACGCACTGCCCTTTTCTGGAGTGAATATAGGCGTTTTGTTATTGATTTGGAGCATCCATCCCAGACTGTGGAGCAGTAATCAATATGTGTTTGTATATGAGAAGTATAGAATATCTTTCTTGTGTTTTCGTCAAGGAAATTTTTAATTTTGGCAAGTTGGTATACTTTTTTGGCTATTTGTTTAACTAGAGCATGAACATGTGAGTTAAAAGTTAGATTTTGATCTATGATAACACCCGGTGTCTTGTGCACGGTGACACTTTCTACAGGCGTGCTGCCAATGTGCAGCTGAAGAGTTCTCTGCGAGTTTAGAGTGTGAAGTCTTAGCCTGGTTCCTATTAACATAGACTTTGTTTTAGTAATGTTAATTTGCATGCGGTTTGCATGACTCCAGTTAACTACACTATTTATTTCCTGTTGCAAGGATAATTATAGCACATTACGATCAACAGCGTAAGAAATGTCTAGCCTGCACAAGCTAGAATAAAACCATCAAACACAACTTTACGGGGGAAGAAATGTCTAGCCTGCACAAGCTAGAATAAAACCATCAAACACAACTTTACGGGGGAAGAAATGTCTAGCCTGCACAAGCTAGAATAAAACCATCAAAGACAACTTTACGAGGGAAGAAATGTCTAGCCTGCACAAGCTAGAATAAAACCATCAAACACAACTTTACGAGGGAAGAAATGTCTAGCCTGCACAAGCTAGAATAAAACCATCAAACACAACTTTACGAGGGAGGAAATGTCTAGCCTGCACAAGCTAGAATAAAACCATCAAACACAACTTTACGAGGGAAGAAATGTCTAGCCTGCACAAGCTAGAATAAAACAATCAAACACAACTTTACGGGGGAAGAAATGTCTAGCCTGCACAAGCTAGAATAAAACCATCAAAAACTACTTTACGGGGGAAAAAATATCTAGCCTGCACAAGCTAGAATAAAACCATCAAACACAACTTTACGGGGGAAGAAATATCTAGCCTGCACAAGCTAGAATAAAACCATCAAACACAACTTTACGGGGGAAGAAATGTCTAGCCTGCACAAGCTAGAATAAAACCATCAAACACAACTTTACGGGGGAAGAAATGTCTAGCCTGCACAAGCTAGAATAAAACCATCAAACACAACTTTACGGGGGAAGAAATGTCTAGCCTGCACAAGCTAGAATAAAACCATCAAAGACAACTTTACGAGGGAAGAAATGTCTAGCCTGCACAAGCTAGAATAAAACCATCAAAGACAACTTTACGAGGGAAGAAATGTCTAGCCTGCACAAGCTAGAATAAAACCATCAAAGACAACTTTACAAGGGAAGAAATGTCTAGCCTGCACAAGCTAGAATAAAACCATCAAACACAACTTTACGGGGGAAGAAATGTCTAGCCTGCACAAGCTAGAATAAAACCATCAAACACAACTTTACGAGGGAAGAAATGTCTAGCCTGCACAAGCTAGAATAAAACCATCAAACACAACTTTACGGGGGAAGAAATGTCTAGCCTGCACAAGCTAGAATAAAACCATCAAACACAACTTTACGGGGGAAGAAATATCTAGCCTGCACAAGCTAGAATAAAACCATCAAACACAACTTTACGGGGGAAGAAATATCTAGCCTGCACAAGCTAGAATAAAACCATCAAACACAACTTTACGGGGGAATAATAATAATAATAATAATAATAATAATAATAATAAGTCTTTATTTTCAAAGGGTTAAGAATTGGGCACGCAGGCCCGTCTGACATTCTGCCCTTCTTCTCTATTTCCTCTCATACATTCTTTCATTCAACATCACTTATGAAGCAACTTTTGACAACAAAAGAACATTAAAACGCATGAAAAATAATCAATAACAAATGACTCACTGAAGCAGTGTTTAACATGGGCATTATAAATACCTAAGGAGGGTGTAACGTGCCATACATAAGGGAATGTTTTTTGGCTAGTTGTCGTTTGAGATAAGTTACCATTATTGTCTTTTTTGTGTTATTTGTTATGGGGGCATGTAGTCTGTACTAAGGTAGTGTTCAAACAGGTTGCGAATGTATGTATCATGATTGGTGGTGTCTTTGATTTCTTGTGGAAGATTGTTCCACAACTGAGCGGCAGAGTATGCTAAGCTTGTTTTATATAAGTCTATCCTAGGTTTAGGGACATGAAGTATATTTAGTCGTTCGCTATGTCTAGCGTTAAATTTAAACAATGGCCAAAGGTAGCTTGGAGCATTTTGAAATAGGATTTTGTGAATTAGTTTGGTTTTATTAAAAAGCAGGCGCTTGTGGAGTGGCAGTAACCGGAGACGTTTATATAGGTTAGAATTGTCGGTAAGCTTTTCACCATTAATTAAACGCACTGCCCTTTTCTGGAGTGAATATAGGCGTTTTGTTATTGATTTGGAGCATCCATCCCAGACTGTGGAGCAGTAATCAATATGTGTTTGTATATGAGAAGTATAGAATATCTTTCTTGTGTTTTCGTCAAGGAAATTTTTAATTTTGGCAAGTTGGTATACTTTTTTGGCTATTTGTTTAACTAGAGCATGAACATGTGAGTTAAAAGTTAGATTTTGATCTATGATAACACCCAGTGTCTTGTGCACGGTGACACTTTCTACAGGCGTGCTGCCAATGTGCAGCTGAAGAGTTCTCTGCGAGTTTAGAGTGTGAAGTCTTAGCCTGGTTCCTATTAACATAGACTTTGTTTTAGTAATGTTAATTTGCATGCGGTTTGCATGACTCCAGTTAACTACACTATTTATTTCCTGTTGCAAGGATAATTCTAGCACATTATGATCAACAGCGTAAGAAATGTCTAGCCTGCACAAGCTAGAATTAAACCATCAAACACAACTTTACGGGGGAAGAAATGTCTAGCCTGCACAAGCTAGAATAAAACCATCAAACACAACTTTACGGGGGAAGAAATGTCTAGCCTGCACAAGCTAGAATAAAACCATCAAAGACAACTTTACGAGGGAAGAAATGTCTAGCCTGCACAAGCTAGAATAAAACCATCAAACACAACTTTACGAGGGAAGAAATGTCTAGCCTGCACAAGCTAGAATAAAACCATCAAACACAACTTTACGAGGGAGGAAATGTCTAGCCTGCACAAGCTAGAATAAAACCATCAAACACAACTTTACGAGGGAAGAAATGTCTAGCCTGCACAAGCTAGAATAAAACAATCAAACACAACTTTACGGGGGAAGAAATGTCTAGCCTGCACAAGCTAGAATAAAACCATCAAAAACTACTTTACGGGGGAAAAAATATCTAGCCTGCACAAGCTAGAATAAAACCATCAAACACAACTTTACGGGGGAAGAAATATCTAGCCTGCACAAGCTAGAATAAAACCATCAAACACAACTTTACGGGGGAAGAAATGTCTAGCCTGCACAAGCTAGAATAAAACCATCAAACACAACTTTACGGGGGAAGAAATGTCTAGCCTGCACAAGCTAGAATAAAACCATCAAACACAACTTTACGGGGGAAGAAATGTCTAGCCTGCACAAGCTAGAATAAAACCATCAAAGACAACTTTACGAGGGAAGAAATGTCTAGCCTGCACAAGCTAGAATAAAACCATCAAAGACAACTTTACGAGGGAAGAAATGTCTAGCCTGCACAAGCTAGAATAAAACCATCAAAGACAACTTTACGAGGGAAGAAATGTCTAGCCTGCACAAGCTAGAATAAAACAATCAAAGACAACTTTACGAGGGAAGAAATGTCTAGCCTGCACAAGCTAGAATAAAACCATCAAAGACAACTTTACGAGGGAAGAAATGTCTAGCCTGCACAAGCTAGAATAAAACCATCAAAGACAACTTTACGAGGGAAGAAATGTCCAGCCTGCACAAGATTGAATAAAACCATCAAAGACAACTTTACGAGGGAAGAAATGTCTAGCCTGCACAAGCTAGAATAAAACCATCAAAGACAACTTTACGAGGAAAGAAATGTCTAGCCTGCACAAGCTAGAATAAAACCATCAAAGACAACTTTACGAGGGAAGAAATGTCTAGCCTGCACAAGCTAGAATAAAACCATCAAAGACAACTTTACGAGGGAGGAAATGTCTAGCCTGCACAAGCTAGAATAAAACCATCAAAGACAACTTTACGAGGGAAGAAATGTCTAGCCTGCACAAGCTAGAATAAAACTATCAAACACAACTTTACGAGGGAAGAAATGTCTAGCCTGCAGAAGCTAGAATAAAACCATCAAAGACAACTTTACGAGGGAAGAAATGTCTAGCCTGCACAAGCTAGAATAAAACCATCAAAGACAACTTTACGAGGGAAGAAATGTCTAGCCTGCACAAGCTAGAATAAAACCATCAAAGACAACTTTACGAGGGAAGAAATGTCAAGCCTGCACAAGCTAGAATAAAACCATCAAACACAACTTTACGAGGGAAGAAATGTCTAGCCTACACAAGCTAGAATAAAACCATCAAAGACAACTTTACGAGGGAAGAAATGTCTAGCCTGCACAAGCTAGAATAAAACCATCAAAGACAACTTTACGAGGGAAGAAATGTCTAGCCTGCACAAGCTAGAATAAAACCATCAAAGACAACTTTACGAGGGAAGAAATGTCTAGCCTGCACAAGCTAGAATAAAACCATCAAAGACAACTTTACGAGGGAAGAAATGTCTAGCCTGCACAAACTAGAATAAAACCATCAAAGACAACTTTACGAGGCAAGAAATGTCTAGCCTGCACAAGCTAGAATAAAACCATCAATGACAACTTTACGAGGGAAGAAATGTCTAGCCTGCACAAGCTAGAATAAAACCATCAAAGACAACTTTACGAGGGAAGAAATGTCTAGCCTGCACAAGCTAGAATAAAACCATCAAAGACAACTTTACGAGGGAAGAAATGTCTAGCCTGCACAAGCTAGAATAAAACCATCAAAGACAACTTTACGAGGGAAGAAATGTCTAGCCTGCACAAGCTAGAATAAAACCATCAAAGACAACTTTACGAGGGAAGAAATGTCTAGCCTGCACAAGCTAGAATAAAACCATCAAAGACAACTTTACGAGGGAAGAAATGTCCAGCCTGCACAAGATTGAATAAAACCATCAAAGACAACTTTACGAGGGAAGAAATGTCTAGCCTGCACAAGCTAGAATAAAACCATCAAAGACAACTTTACGAGGGAAGAAATGTCTAGCCTGCACAAGCTAGAATAAAACCATCAAAGACAACTTTACGAGGGAAGAAATGTCTAGCCTGCACAAGCTAGAATAAAACCATCAAAGACAACTTTACGAGGGAGGAAATGTCTAGCCTGCACAAGCTAGAATAAAACCATCAAAGACAACTTTACGAGGGAAGAAATGTCTAGCCTGCACAAGCTAGAATAAAACCATCAAAGACAACTTTACGAGGGAAGAAATGTCTAGCCTGCACAAGCTAGAATAAAACCATCAAAGACAACTTTACGAGGGAAGAAATGTCTAGCCTGCACAAGCTAGAATAAAACCATCAAAGACAACTTTACGAGGGAAGAAATGTCTAGCCTGCACAAGCTAGAATAAAGCCATCAAAGACAACTTCACGAGGGAAGAAATGTCTAGCCTGCACAAGCTAGAATAAAACCATCAAAGACAACTTTACGAGGGAAGAAATGTCTAGCCTGCACAAGCTAGAATAAAACCATCAAAGACAACTTTACGAGGGAAGAAATGTCTAGCCTGCACAAGCTAGAATAAAACCATCAAAGACAACTTTACGAGGGAAGAAATGTCTAGCCTGCACAAGCTAGAATAAAACCATCAAAGACAACTTTACGAGGGAAGAAATGTCTAGCCTGCACAAGCTAGAATAAAACCATCAAAGACAACTTTACGAGGGAAGAAATGTCTAGCCTGCACAAACTAGAATAAAACCATCAAAGACAACTTTACGAGGCAAGAAATGTCTAGCCTGCACAAGCTAGAATAAAACCATCAATGACAACTTTACGAGGGAAGAAATGTCTAGCCTGCACAAGCTAGAATAAAACCATCAAAGACAACTTTACGAGGGAAGAAATGTCTAGCCTGCACAAGCTAGAATAAAACCATCAAAGACAACTTTACGAGGGAAGAAATGTCTAGCCTGCACAAGCTAGAATAAAACCATCAAAGACAACTTTACGAGGGAAGAAATGTCTAGCCTGCACAAGCTAGAATAAAACCATCAGACACAACTTTACGAGGGAACAAATGTCTAACCTGCACAAGCTAGAATAAAACCATCAAACACAACTTTACGAGGGAAGAAATGTCTAGCCTGCACGAGCTAGAATAAAACCATCAAACACAACTTTACGAGGGAAGAAATGTCTAGCCTGCAGAAGCAGAATTACTATTCAGATGAATACACGGACGATGAATATAAATACAGACATGTCATGCTTCCTAAAGAGATTGCTAAACTTGTTTCCTAGACCCATTTAATGTCCGAGACAGAATGGCCAAGCATCGGTGTCCAGCAAAGTCAAGGACGGATACATTATATGAGACATGGGCCAGAGCTACATGTGCTGCTGTTCAAAAGTCCTTGTCTATCAAGCCTGTGTCCTTAGTACTCTTCTTTATGGCAGTGAAACCTGGACAACTTACTCACGCCGAGAGAAACGTTTAAACAGCTTTCATATGCGGTGTCTGTGAAGAATACTTGGTATTAAGTGGCAAGACATAATCACAAATACTGAAGTATTGGAAAGATCAGGTTGTGTGACGGTGTATTACATGCTCAGTCTTCGTAGACTTAGATGGATAGGACATGTTAGGAGGATGGATGATGGTAGAATACCAAAGGACATCTGTTTTGGTGAATTACAGATGGGTAAGAGATCTCAGGGTCGGCCTCTACTACGATACAAAGATGTGTGTAAGCGGGACAGGATTGATACAGGCATTGATAATGCACATTGGGAGCAAGTCGCCGCTGAACGTGTTGCATGGAGGGCAACTATCAGAAATGGAATAAAGACAAAGGAGAAAATGATTGCAGATAAAGCACACAGAGCTTGAGAGACGTAAGATGGTGCAAAACGGTGGAAATGACCATGTTTTCACATGCATCTACTGTGGGCAAACATTTGCAGCAAGAATTGGCCTTACAAGCCACACTCGCCACCGCCATGGGTCGTAGTTATTACACCTTTTTGAAGCATAATGTACCAAACTATCGTCTGTCAAGACGCAATGGTGCCAAAGGTGCCAATGAATGCACCAAATGCCAGCATCCCAAGTTACAGTGGTATCGCATCCTTGAATGTAGTCCAGATTTAGCAATACACCATCCTCTTTTAGCCAGATCCGATCTTTCCAAACCAGTGCAGTTCAACATGATATTGATCAGGCTGCTAAATATATTGGTGCTGGAGCGGCAACCGTTGGTGTCGCTGGCTCAGGGGCTGGAATTGGCAGCGTCTTTGGAAGTCTGGTGATAGGCTGTGCTCGTAACCCTTCATTGAAGGGTCAGCTTTTCTCTTTGCCATCTTGGGATTTGCCCTGTCCGAAGCTCTGGGTCTCTTTTGTCTGATGATGACCTTCTTGCTGCTGTTTGCATTTTGACACACTAGCCACAGATCTAGATACATATATTATTTCATGTAGTTTTAACAAAGGATACCACATGTAATGGTGTGTGTAACAAAGTAACAATAATATCTTGTTCATGCTTTGAAAGAATGGTGCTTTAGGCAACATAGAGTTTTAGAGTTTTAGAGTTTTTGCGTGAATTTTTCAGCTCATTTACCTGGGGAAAATCGGGTAAATTGGGAGTAATTGTATATAACTGTACACAAATTTGATTTAGATGAGGTAGACTTTGTGACACAGACTAGAGACTGGTGTAGATGAGGTAGACTTTGTGACACAGACTAGAGACTGGTGTAGATGAGGTAGTCTTTGTGACACAGACTAGAGACTGGTGTAGATGAGTTAGACTTTGTGACACAGACTAGAGACTGGTGTACATGAGGTAGACTTTGTGACACAGACCAGAGACTGGTGTAGATGAGGTAATCTTTGTGACACAGACTAGAGACTGGTGTAGATGAGGTAGTCTTTGTGACACAGACTAGAGACTGGTGTAGATGAGGTAGACTTTGTGACACAGACTAGAGACTGGTGTAGATGAGGTAGACTTTGTGACACAGACTAGAGACTGGTGTAGATGAGGTAGACTTTGTGACACAGACTAGAGACTGGTGTAGATGAGGTAGACTTTGTGACACAGACTAGAGACTGGTGTAGATGAGGTAGACTTTGTGACACAGACTAGAGACTGGTGTAGATGAGGTAGTCTTTGTGACACAGACTAGAGACTGGTGTAGATGAGTTAGACTTTGTGACACAGACTAGAGACTGGTGTACATGAGGTAGACTTTGTGACACAGACCAGAGACTGGTGTAGATGAGGTAATCTTTGTGACACAGACTAGAGACTGGTGTAGATGAGGTAGTCTTTGTGACACAGACTAGAGACTGGTGTAGATGAGGTAGACTTTGTGACACAGACTAGAGACTGGTGTAGATGAGGTAGACTTTGTGACACAGACTAGAGACTGGTGTAGATGAGGTAGACTTTGTGACACAGACTAGAGACTGGTGTAGATGAGGTAATCTTTGTGACACAGACTAGAGACTGGTGTAGATGAGGTAGACTTTGTGACACAGACTAGAGACTGGTGTAGATGAGGTAGTCTTTGTGACACAGACTAGAGACTGGTGTAGATGAGGTAGTCTTTGTGACACAGACTAGAGACTGATGTAGATGAGTTAGACTTTGTGACACAGACTAGAGACTGGTGTAGATGAGGTAGTCTTTGTGACACAGACTAGAGACTAGTGTAGATGAGGTAGTCTTTGTGACACAGACTAGAGACTGGTGTAATGGGGCCAGAAGTCGACGCTTGCAATGGACTGGTTGTTGTGTATCTATTACTGCCGCCTCTTCTGTGGAAATGGTTTTTTGTATTTATTATAAAATTCATGCAAATAAATTCAGTATCATAAGTTAAACATGAAAAAAAAAAATTAACAATATTTTTTTGTGTGGCCTTTTACAAGCCAGATAAAAATGTGTTGTGATGAATTCTATAAGACAAACAATTTAACAATATTACTTTTATAATGTTATAAAAGTGTACGGAATAGTCTTTCCATGTCAACCACATCAGAAGCAAATAGCTGCGGATATTTCGGGAGATATAAATGCGGAAGTGCATAAACTTAAAAACATCACGGACAAGTGGTTACTTCTATGCAACCCGAAAGAACCTCTGCCACATTACGTGGACATGGAGTTCGACGGGGTAGAAGACAAGCTACACCGTCGCTTCATCACAGTTCCGGGGCGCCGTACGGCGTGTACAGTCTGTGGGGAGGACTCCCACTGGAGTAATTAATGTCCGGCCAAAGTACGAACCCAGATGGGATCTAGATTGGCACAAAAAGTCACTTCGTACTCCCAGACAGATCAACATAGAAAGGAGGATGAAGACGGTTTCCTGCTGGTCAGTCGGAAAAGGGGACGCTCAACCAAGAGCCTGTCTGACGGGGAGAGCTCGACACCTCCAGCCCGCCAAACACCTGTTACCATGCTGACGCCCCTCAACAACCACGACTACCCTACACCGCCTGAAGCGCACAGGTCAAACAAAAAGAAATTTGTAAGTAATTATACTGAACAGATAACGACCAGCGCCATGACCAGAAGAGACAGTGATAATATTAACACACCACCACGACAAAGAAACCCGTCAGATTCTTCTCCATGCCTCGTTATTGACTTAGATATTTCAAGCCCGGCGAAGGAATCTACTGAATATTTCCAGAAATGATAACATGTATACAAGCAGTTTGAAACAAGAAACAAAATTATACTCAACCGTTTAGTTTAGTAGTTTAGTCGTTGGATCAACATCACGGCACACGGTTTAACCCATAAGTGCTCCGTTTTCCTCCTGACTCAAACCTGAGTCTGGAGAAACTCAGCTCAATGCACTAACTCAGTTGCATCGGCGAGGATCCTGAAATACTTTGGGTAGATTTTTAACTCGAAATTTTGCCCGGGCAGCGCCGTTAGGCTACTCTTTTTCGATTTCCAACTGCCAAGGGATATTTTACGTGCGCAACAATACACACGGGCGTCCGATCTCATTATCCAGAGACCAGGGGGAATTTTATTACTGGAAGTCCAGGTGGATTTAAACAAAAATAAATCCCGGTCCTCACCGGGGCCTGACCGGAGCCTGAACCCGGGACCTCCAGCACTCGTGGCGGACACCATACCTGGAGACCACTCAGCCCTCCAATATACAATATATACTCAATTCTCAATACTCAACCGTTTCTTATATTACAAAACAATGGCTGCGGAAATTAAAATAATGAGTATTAACATTCGAGGTATAGGATCCAAAATTAATCATCTTATACCACTCATACACAAATATAAACCTGATTTTATACTCATACAGGAAACTAACGTTAACACCGACGAACACGCATCATATATCACAACATGCTTAGGTCTAAGACACTCATGTTTTAGTCTTAGTACTCAACATATCGGATTTTTTGTTTGTTTTGCATATCCTTTACAGGACATCGCTGTCAACACCAGCATCTTTCAGCTGTATGTTGATTTCTTGGCAATATTACGCTCAGTAGTTTGCCATTGCTTTCTGAGCGGCCGGCTCACATACCCCGTAAGTTACCGATGCGATTCGAACCACTGCTAATTCTCACCGTCATCACGTTACCCACGAGAGTATACGAGATTAAGGAGAAAAACGTGTATCATATGAAACTCAAACTTGATGGGAGTGTGTCTCAACATGTATAGTATGAAGTGTGAACTTGATGGGTGTGTGTGTCTGAACATTTATAGTATGAAGTGTGAACTTGTTGGGAGTGTGAGTCTGAGCATGTATAGTATGAAGTGTGAACTTGATGGGAGTGTGTATATGAACATGTATAGTATAAAGTGTGAACTTGATGGGAGTGTGTGTCTGAACATGGAGAGTATGAAGTGTGAACTTGACGGGAGTGTGTGTCTGAACATGTATACTATGAAGTGTGAACTTGATGGGAGTGTGTGTCTAAACATGGAGAGTATGAAGTGTAACCGCATCGTGCAACCAGGGTCGTGGTTTGAGCGGGCAAAAGAGCAAAATTTGTACGACCGTTCGACAAAGTCTCGATAAGCGCCCACTCTCTCTCTCTCTCTCTCGATGAGTAGTGGGCCTGCAGTCAGTAAGCTGGTATAACTTTTTTTTCGGTCAGTCCTGCCGGCGTAGCTTGAAAGCTCGTCGGTAGGCGTCCAGTGGTTTTGCATGTATCGCGCTTTAGCGATGCTACTCTTGGCTTGCGTGTGCGTGAACGTCTGTCCGGTCAGTCTCCATGTGCACATTTGCGCTGGAGAGGCTCAACCGTAAATCGGGAGATCTCGCAACTTAGACGAGCAGTATCTTCTGTGGGCAGTTTCTCGCCTCATGTTTGTGTGTGGTCTTTTCTGGCGGTCAGTCCGTCTTCGGTGAAGGAAATCGTGTTGATCCTATAAGTAATCATACGCTCATTGCTTGTCGCTACTCTTGTCTTAAAACTGAAAATTAAAGGAATTGACGGAAGGGCCCAAGGCTCCCGAGAGCCAATATAAACAGGGATAACTGGCCGTGGCAGCCTAACGTCCACTGCATCTGTGTCCGTCTTCCAGTCGTCTTGCCATGCTCGCCACTGGATTCAGACGGACACAGACGAGGGAGCGGGGGCGAAGGTGTTGCGCGACCACTTCCTCGCTATACAA
The DNA here is from genome assembly GCA_963921405.1 of Cepaea hortensis. Classification (NCBI taxonomy): domain Eukaryota; kingdom Metazoa; phylum Mollusca; class Gastropoda; order Stylommatophora; family Helicidae; genus Cepaea; species Cepaea hortensis. Next base: position 17,921,693 of record OY992895.1, read on the forward strand.
AACCAAAGCGCAAGTCATTCGTTCCTCATCAAATCAAAGATGTAGTGTAATGAATGGTCATCGTCAATGAATGGTCAACATCATTCATGATGGACGAACATCGTATGTGTGTATTTGGGGGTGTATGTGTGCATGTGTGTATGTTTGTGTGTGTATGTGTGTATTTATGTGTGCGTGAGTGTATGTGTGTGTATGTGTGCTCACGTCGGTCGGTCGGTCGGTCGGTGGGTGGGTGGGTGGGTGGGTCGGTCGGTCGGTCGGTCGGTCGGGCGGTCTGTCGGTCGGTCGGTCGGTCGGTCGGTCGGTGGGTGGGTGGGTGGGTGGGTCGGTCGGTCGGTCGGTCGCTCGGTCGGTCGCTCGGTCGGTCGGTCGGTCAGATTGTTATTATTAGTTCGTATAGCTTTAGATGTAATGCATGGCCACCTGCCTTTATAAATTCAGCAGCAATTCCATCAGCCCCAGTTACCTTATTGTTTTTAAGTCGTGTGATTACATATAGGATTTCTTCAAATACAGGTTCTTCAATTTGTGGTTCACACGTTAGAACCTCTTCCTGTGGGAAAGTGGTACTTGGAGCTTCACAATTTAGTAATTCAACAACATATTCTTTCCATGTGTTGCACATTTCCTCATTGGTATTTATCATATTCCCATTTTTGTCTTTTAAACCATATGTGTTATGTTGGTGCCCTCGTTTCATTGACTTCAGTTCTTTAACAAACTTTCTGGATTCGTTTTTCTGGTGATTAGTTTCCATATCTTTGATTATATTACTCATATATTCTCGCTTCCGCTGTCGAACTATTTTTGTAGCCTCTTTACATTCATTTCTATATTGCTCTTCCTTTTGGACGTTGTTGATTTCAATAACTCGCACAGGGTATTAATTTGAGGGTGTTTGTGGCCTTTTAAAAGCCAGTCAAAAATAAGACGTTGCCGAAAGTAGATTTTTGCGATGCCATTAAAAGGATATTTAATGTAATATCAAGGAGAAATAGAAAGATGGCTTCTAACATTTTCCCACATGGAAAATAAACCCATTATTTTTTCATAAACTTAGAAGATGACTTAAAATGTTCATCCAAACTTTTATGCTGAATTCAGCCGTTGTTAATTTCTATAAAATCTTTACAAAAGATAAGATAAATATTACAATTATTTAAACCGAATATCACATTTATGTTACTTTGAGTAATGTCCCTTGAAATATTTTTTCCGCTCGCTCGATTTTGAACCCAAGCGTAGTCCACAGACAGTACTTCTAGTAGTGCTGGACTGAGTTTTGCCTATGGACTAGCTTCCCCTATTACCAGTGTCCCTCGCCATTAGGCAAACCGACTCCGACTTTAGAGGTACTTGTAATTTACGTCCCCAAGTCAAGGACGAGAAATCAACATATTAGTCCAACTGTCCGGTGTAAGAGTTGAAGCCCTTACCTCGGCATCAGCACACCGGATGTTTATGAACACGTGCTCTTATCCATTCGGTCATGCTGACCTCATGTCTCTTGAAATAAGTGTTATGTTGTTATATTCATTTCGACCATTACAATTGGATGTGTTTCCTTTAAAGTTGTTTTATTTCGTATAAAACAGTCTGTATTTTCAAAGTGCGTTGTATTTTTGACATTTACGAATACAACATATAGATTCATATACACATAAGATAATATTATATTCATGGCATGGAGTAATTACCTACACATTACCTATTGATAATGATAGTGGAGTAATCATTTGCTCTCATGCATACTAAAATCATTCAATGCAAATTCTTGTATACTCCAATTATTCTTATTCACAGATCGTTTTATTTAAACAAGTTTAAGGGCATCACCAAACGAATCATACATTAAACATTGCAACAAGCGTCCAATTTTACAAAGTAAATTGCAGACATATATGCGAGTCGTTTGATCGCGTGCGCACGCACCAGAGAGAGAGAGAGAGAGAGAGAGAGAGAGAGAGAGAGAGAGAGAGAGAGAGAGAGAGAGAGAGAGAGAGAGAGCAAACTGAAACTAAGACTGAAGTTAGTTGCGTTGGGTAGTAACTTCTTCACAAGCTGGATTTATTTGGGATGGGCGGGGCTGGGGTGGAAGTTAAACGAACTGTTGTGTTGGTCATGGTCGAACTTACCACTCCAGGCTGACAAAGAAACTGACCTATGAGATACAGCCTCCCTTTGCGCTTGGTAGCTCAATGTACTTCTGTCCCTGACTGTGATAATATTTCCCAGCCCCGGTGACAAAGAAACTGACCTATGAGATACAGCCTCCCTTTGTGCTGGGTAATTCAATGTACTTCTGTCCCTGACTGTGATAATATTTCCCAGTCCCAGGCTAACAAAGAAACTGACCTATGAGGTCCAGCCTCTCTTTGTGCTGGGTAGCTCAATGAACTTCTGACCCTGACTGTGATAATATTTCTCTGTCCCAGGTGTGAAAGAAAGAAAGTGTGCCGATTCATCATGGGTATTGTACATATGTAAATAAAGGTTCTATAAGTCTAAATATATCTCTTGTTTTTAATACTGGTTCTTGGCGATCACATTAATAAACTTTTGTTGTGTGCACTCTCGTATATCTGTGTGGTATTCTTTGAGTGGTAAGGAAAGAGTGAAACTAAAGATGGTAAAACACATATGATGACAATAATACAAAGAATGGTTGATTAAAGACAGCTGTACACATTAGGAATATAGATATATGTATAGTGTACACGAGAATGAGGTCTGTCATGTGTTGTACATAACTTGTGTGTTGGAGTACTGTGTAGTTGAATTTACATTGTGGCGATAGATTTAGTGCCTTGTATTTGTAATATCTGTACTGATATATGCTAGTTCTGCTTTGTGATCTGTGAATTGTTTTGTTTCTCTTATGTGTTTTGTTTGAACAGAGTGTCTAATTTTGGTAAAAACTTGGTTGATGATTGTAATTTGGTGGTTCATGTATGTTCACTATGCTGTATGTATGAATAGTGTTTTCTACCTGTGTTATACAGATTCGTCCCTAGTCATCCGTCTGTCTTCTAATAATATCCCACCTGTCTGATGTCTGCAGTATAGCTGTTCATGTCTGCAGTATAGCTGTTCATGTCTGCAGTATAGCTGTTCATGTCTGCAGTATAGCTGTTCATGTCTGTAGTATAGCTGTTCATGACCCGATTTTGTGTAGCCCAAACTAAAGCATGAATGTGTTAGACCTAGCTGTGTAGTGATTTGTTGTGCGAATGTTTCTGAATATATGTTTGTTTCTTGTAGTAGTATAAAGTCTGGTTTGTGTTTCCATATGAGTTTGATGATGTGTTGTAATTGTATACGCATACCACACATATTTAAAGTAATAATAATTATATCACTAATCATTGTAATTTGAGTAAAATAAGAAAAGGAGATACAGTTACTAGATAAATTCGCAAAGCAAGTTATTTTCTAAGATGGACATGTCTAGGCTAGCAAGTCTTCCAGTAACAAATGTTTATACAAGTGGAACGTCTTGATCCTAGTTCTTGTCCCTTGCGTCGGTGTCCTTGAAGAGAGTGTCTTGTATACTGTATGCGGCTTCTTTGTCGTCTATTTGTTTCTCCTTTTGTTCTTATTGTTCGTTTTCCTGTAGCAACACTATTGGAGTTGGATTTAGAACTGACCAAGGATATCACCCATCTATCTTTAAAGTACTCAACTGGTGATTCTGTAGACCCCTTGGACTCAAGGATTACAACACATGCACTGGGCAGTCACCATAGGCTGGTTCTCAAAACATAACTCATCTCTCTTATTTTCCCCTTTAATTAACTCAAATCAACACTCCCCACAACACATCACACCACACAACACACAATCTAGAATAAAGTTCCTTTGTACAGATATGGTAGGCTACCAGCACGACAAGTAGGATTGTGCAGAAGATCAGAAGGGTCTTAGCAGGTTCGTCGTAGAAGGGGACCTTAGTGTATCTGTCCGTCACGTCGGTTACACACACTTTAGTGTATCTGTCCGTCACGTCGGTTACACACACTTTAGTGTATCTGTCCGTCACGTCGGTTACACACACTTCAGTGTATCTATCCGTCACGTCGGTTACACACACTTCAGTATATCTGTCCGTCACGTCGGTTACACACACTTCAGTGTATCTGTCCGTCACGTCGGTCACACACACTTCAGTGTATCTGTCCGTCACGTCGGTTACACACACTTCAGTGTATCTGTCCGTCACGTCGGTTATACACACTTCACCTGCTTCGATGATAGTCTTTCCAGGAATCCTCCAGGTTATCGACAGTTCTGCACTCCACTTGGATCACTTATGGTTAGCTTTATGGTTTTTACTCTTTTGGGGCTAAGCTGGATACTGATTCAACCTTAGAGGTTGAGTGTTTAGCAGTTCGTACAGATCTTCACTATCACTGCTCTTGCTATTCAGCCATTTTCTCAGGTTCTAGATGTATTTGTTAACTGATAGTCTTTAGTTCGATGATATGGAATGTCCGGAGTCCTATTCCCAAGTCTGTGCAAGGAGGCAGGAGGGATTTGGCAATTGTCTTTGATAATACTCGTGCCTCACAGTCACCTGGGGATAAATAGAAACTATGGATATTCCCCAAAGTCCCTGATGCAGTCCTTCATTGGAGATTCAGAATTATCAGGAGTGCATGACATTGGACTTAAAGACTGTTGACATCCAATCATGGAATAAGTATTGATAAACTTCATATCTTCCGTGTCCCAAACATTTGATAGAATGGCGGTTAGCGTCCAGTAACTTCTTCAATTAGATATATTCTTCATGAAAGTACCATTCCTGATAGTTGTTTAATCATAATCTTCACGTAGGAGACCTGTGAATATATACAGAACCTCAAGTAGTAAATGTGTTAACTCAACCTAAACATGACAGTATCACCCCCCCCCCCTTTGTATGCTCAGATTGTTATTGATAATTGGCATAATTATCATTAGACCCAAAGATTCTGGCGTTCTGAACAAGAACTTAACTGGGACCAAGAGATGTTCTGTTAGAGGCTTTGATCTGGATGGGAGAAGCAGAGTTGGCTGTCATCATGAGTTATGGGTTGTACCCTGGTCTGGTGTTATGTTCTTACACCTTTTTACCGTTCAGTGCATGTATGGTTTATCCCCATAGTTTAACTTTGCCTTCTTCATTAAGTTAGTTAATTAATGCGAGTGTTTTATTTCCCATCCCTTTTAGTGGGTTGGTAAAGCATTACTGCAAGTTTTACAGAATATACATAGTTATCCTAGATGTTTCCATTATTAGCTAGGAAGTTATATAATTGCTCTAGTGTGGGTCTTCATTATATCGAAATAGAGTTCCCTATCTTTCTATATAAAAGTCTGTCTGGTATAATAGAGCTATTTGGCAGTGTGCTTCATAGTTTCAGTGCGTCATCCCATCTGGCACCTGATATTGAATGTAGCAAGTCAGCGAATTATGCCGAGTTTGGTTTTATTGTGAAGCTTATGGGATTATGAAGCTCGTTTCCTATATTCCGCCTTCGATCAATCCCATTGTCAGCTCTTTATAATGGGTCAGAGGCATGCTAACGCACAGCCGGTCGTGACGTCATCTGCGCTTGCTTACTTCAGACCAGCTGTTAGAACGTTGGTGTGTGATTTTTCGTTTAGCACCGAATGCCTTTATTGAAAGAAGTCTGGAGCTCTTCGTATGAATTGCTCATATCACCTAACTTTCAGATTTGGTCCCAAACCGTCCGATTTGAAGCACAACCTGACACGCACACCGCCAACTGGTCCACAACAATGGCTATGGGGATGCGGAGTTAAGACAATCTCGGCTCGTCCGGGATTTCCCTAAATTTATAAATTCATTTTGTTTCCGTGCATTTTCTGTACCTAATTGTTGGTTAATAATAAGGTTCACCCCGTGATTAGTGACAAGTTATGAAATCTCGATTTTCTCCACTAATTGCTATCTGTCGTAACCTTCAAGAAAGATCTATGCTAATGAGGTTTTACAGTGGGTAAAGTTGAATTGGCGTATGGGAACCCCTATTGGTCACAAGTACATAGTAGTTAGGACCAATATTGCTTACTATTCTGCTTCAAGCTTTCTCATCTCATCTCATCATGTTGCTCTTGTACCTTGCGATGTCGAGGTGAAGTTTAAACATCGTGAGAGTGCCCGATTATGAGCTTCATATATCGATATTCCCGTGGACTCTGCTATTCCCTCCGTCCAACGTTTACTTGGTCGGCCTCTTCCTCTGTTTCCATTTGGTCTGTACATCATTCCTTGTTGTGGTATGCTGTTGACTGGTAACCTACTTGCATGACCAAACCATTTGACTTGCTGCTTTCTAATAAAATCTAGTGCTGCTTTAACCCCCACTTTAGTCCTGATTTCTTAATTTCTGATCTTATCTCTTCTTGATACGTTGAGTATTCTTCTCAGGAATCTCATTTCTGTTGTGATTTTTCTTTTCTCTTTTTCTGTCATTGTCCAGGTTTGGCATTGGTAACATAGAGTTGGTAGGAAGATTGCTTTAATTTACGAAAAGTGGAAAGAGACTGTCAGGCAATTTTGTCATAGTGACCTTCTGTATTGTCTTTAGTTCTTTCTTTCTTTTCAAGGATGGATCTAGTTGGTGAAAGATCGCGTATGACAGTATCTATATTGTCTAGTGACAGCAGTAGTCTTCTGTCTAAACGTTTTCTCTTCTTTGGATTGCCGAGGATTTGAAAACCGCCATAGTCTACATTTTTTAGATTGTTTTCATGTGTGTTGTTTTCTTGTGTGTCGCTGTCTTCTTGTGTGTCTGTTTGACTATTAAATGTGTGAATCAGTTCTGTTCTGTTCTTTTGAGGAGTTTCTCGCCTGAAAGACGGGAAATCTTCTTTACTGTGTACACCAATTGCTTCTGTTGGTGTTATCGGTGGTTGTCTGCTGGGACATGTATTTGCCCAGTGGTTATCTTGACCACACGTAGGGCAATTGGCCTTTCTCCCAGCATCGTAATCAATACGCTGTGATGGGTGTGGCTGCGATGCGGGTGATGGCGGCAGCAAACTGTGAGCAGCGCCATCTATGTCTTCTGTACGAGGGGCTGGTCATGTCTGTTTTTGTGTATGCAATGGCAATCCTGACTCTCAGCCATAAGCAGATAGAAAGGATGGAAAGGATACAGAATGCATCTATGCGCATTATTCTTGGATGTACAAGAGATACAGCATGCAGGGCGATGCGCTACCTTCTTGATTTTCCAACCATTGAAGAGAGAATACAAGTTTGCAGGGCACGCGCCTACCTCAGAGTTAACGCAAACACACAACATCCATTGCATAGTGAAATTAGGAAGGTGAAGGGCAGCAGGTTAAAAAGATGACGGTCGTGGATGGGTCAAACCGAAGACATTCTTCAACAGGTGTGTTCACTTGAGGACTTAGAACCTGGCGAGGAGTGGGTGCAAGTGCCAACAGACTTCCGGCTACAGTGGAGGCTGAAGTACAAGCGTTGATTTTCGAGAATTCGCTAGACAGTGACGCGATCATCTACACAGATGGGTCGGTCGTCCGACATGTGAGAAGCTCATGGGCCTTTACAGCTCTGGCCGGAGGGAGAATTGTAAAGGAGGACTCTGGTGCTTTCACTGAAACCACAAGTAGCCTGACTATGGAAGTCATGGCAGTAAGTAAAGCAATAACATGGCTCGAGACACAGACATTCACTAGGGCTTGTTTCCTTAGCGACTCAATGAACATGATCAAGAGGATAGAGGAGGGGTCGATCCGAAGAGAATGGTTGCTGCCTCTGGAGCGGTCTCGGCTGGCAAAGATTAGTTTCATCTTCGTGCCAGATCATGCAGGAGTACAAGGAAATGAGCGGGCTGACAAGCTCGCAGGTGAGGCTACTGTGGAGGGCGGACGCGCCATGGATCAGGCTGACATTCTGAATGCTCTACGAGAAGTAAGACTTTTGCGAGAACCAAGTGATGACTGTGAATCTACAACAATGGCCAGACTGCTAGAGCAGCAAATTAAAAGAGGGGTGGCCAAACAAGAACACTACGCAGGAAGCCAAAGAAGATTGATAAACCAACACAGAACTGGCGTCGTTAGCTGCTACACGCTGAGGGATTTGCTGAGGAGGGGATTCGAGCACTTATGGACTGAATGGTTCGATGTGCAATGAGGATGATCTGTCGACTAACTAACTAACTAACTAACTAACTAACTAACTAACTAACTAACTAACTAACTAACTAACTAACTAACGCTGTGATTATTGTTAATAACCCCAGGTGTTTAGATCCGTATGTAATAGGGCACTTCCTTTTTGGGTTGCAGAGTGCATCTCACTTTCCAACCCCATTGTTCATCCTGAAGACCCCAGCTTTATCCTCCCCTGTAAAACTGTGCACCAGGTTTCTAACTCCTTCAGGGTTAATCATGACAGGCAACTAGTGTGCGGTCAGCCTGTCTCTTTCTTTCTCTAGATTGTCTAGTGATATATCTATCACTAGGCTTGGTAAAGTGAACGTTTTCCTGTGTAACTTGTCATACACGGTTTTCTGCCCTTCTTTTGACAGGTGAAAGTACCACCTAGTCTGAACCTCGAACCTGTGCAGGTTGATGATTCCCCCAGAAGGCACACCTCCTGGACCAGTTAAGGCACTAACAATAAAATATGGTGTCGATTTCGCCGCAACCCCAAGGTCAGTAATAGAGATGCTTAACTTCGTAGTCGTTCCTTGGAAAGGCAAATGTAGCGATGTTCGGATTCATATCAATAATTTGTTGTTTTCGGTAATAATAATTCCAAAGAAAAACTCACAATATCTTTTAGAATATCAATTCCAAATAAAAACGGACAATATGCCCTTGAAAACTTAGTTGAAAAATAGTGGCTAATCCGGTATTTAAATTGCGTAAATTGACACGTCAGAAAATATGCTTCCAACAATGCGAATTCACAATGTTGCCAAAGAGTTTGTCAACTCTGTATGGAGAATATAGGCTACTAACCGTGGTTGTCACAGTTAGTCAGTTGCGTATCCTTTACAGGACGTTGCAGTCAACACCGGCATATTTTTAGTTTTGCTGTTGTGATCTCTTGGCAAATTTACGTTCAGTAGTTTGTCACTTTCGATGGAGTGAGACATGTCGACATGATAAGGATGCTTGAAGGTCTACAAATTGATGAAAAAGACCTTAGACTTGAAAAAACATATATTGGAAACAACAAGCTGCCATCAGAATTGATAACGATGTGGGTCAATATCAGCCTATTAAAAGAGGTGTGAGACATGGATGTGTAATGTCTCCAGGTCGTTTTTCTCATTACAGTGAAAATATATTCAGAAATATAGAAGATATGGAAGAAATCAACATTGGGGGATGATACATCAATAACATTAGATATGCAGATGATGCAGTCTTGATTGCAGACAATGAACAGGACCTGCAAAATTTAGTAGATGCGGTTGTTGCACACAGTGAACAACTAGGGTTAGAACTGAATATTAAGAAGATACAGATTATGGTCGTCACTGGGAAGAAGGTAATACCACAATGTGATATACGAGTAGATTAGCATATTCTTAAACAAGTTAATCGATACTGTTATCTCGGCACAGTCATAACATCTGATGGGAGATAATTTGAAGAGATTAGAACAAGAATTGCCATAGCGAAAGTAGCCTTTAGCAAGATGAAAAATATACTGACCAATAAAAAGATATCAATTGAAACGAGAAAAAGAGTCTTGAGGTGCTACATAGAACCAATACTTTTGTATGGATGTGAAGCATGGACAATAGGCAGTCAAGCTGAAAAACAGCTGATGGCTGTGGAAATGTGGTTTCTGAGAAAAATGCAAAGAATACCATGGACAGACAGAAAAACCAATGAGCAAGTCCTTCAAGAAACAAATGAAGACCGTAAACTGATTAGAGTCATTAGGCGTAGACAGGCAATATTTTTTGGGCATGTCATGAGAAGAAATGACTTGGAGAACTTGGTGACAACTGGCAAGATCGAAGGGAAGAGACCAAGGGGAAGACCGAGAAGTAAATACCTGGATGGACTGGCCACGTGGCATGGTCGAGACAAATCAAATCAAAATCAAATCAACTTTATTAGGGTCACAAATTGGGCGCGCAGGCCCGTCTTACATTTGGCCCTTCCAATCACTCGTCTTTCGTTCATCAAGAGCATTATACATTTACATAGGAAGAAATATAAACATTGTGAAATGAATGTTGTAAACATAAACAAGGCTAATTACAATGTTATGAAGCCCATCTCCCACCTATCCATACATCACACCACACACACAACACCCCCACCTACCCACACACACGCGCACCAAAGGACACATACACACCCCCACCTACCGACACACACGCACACCAAGGGACACATACATACCCCACCACCCGACCCATCCCCCTCCCGCACATCCCCCACCCACACACACTGCCCTCACCTGATCCCCCAACCAAAACACACTCGCCACCCACAAACATTCCCCCACCAACCCACACATCCTACGCCCATCCACATCCTACCCCACACATCCTCTCCCCACCCACACTTCAAACCACCCATCCCCCAGCCACATCTCCATCGACAACATATTCCCCACCCACACACACAATCCCCCACCAACCCACACATCGCACATCCACTCACACATCCCCAAACCATACACACACATCTCCACCAACTGACATGTCCCTACCCCCCCCCCCCCCAACACACACACACACACACATCTCCCTAACCACCCATACATCCCCAATCCACTCACACACACCCCACCACCCACACATACAACTTCCACCCACCCACACATGCCTTAACCTAATCCCCCACCACACAATCCCCCACCCGCACATCACATACACCCCCTACCACGCACTATTCCCAACCCACGCACCACACACACATATATCCCTCACCAACACATCCCCACTTACACACCACACACATATCCCCCACCCAGATACCACACAATATTCCCACCCACACCCACACAGATACCCTTACCCATCCACCCCACATACCCCCACTCACACACCACAAAAATCCCTCACCCACACACACATACCTCACCCACACAATATCACCAACCAACAAACCACACACCTCTCCCCACCCACACACGCATTCCCTACCCGTCCACCAACACACACTCACTCACGCATACATCCTCCACTACGCACCCACACACCCCCACCCACCCCCAACCAAACATCTCTCGATCACAATACCACTACCCCCACACACATCCTCCACCAACTCACACATCCCACCCCGACACATACAACTCCCTCACCCACCTACACATCCCTAAGCCACTCACACACCCCCACCTATACATTCCCCACCCACACACACACATCTCCCACCCACACTCCCCCACATACTTCCCCCAACCACCACAATCCCCTGCTCACCTACACATATACCCCACCCATACGCACATTCCCCGCACCCATCACACACATCCCCCACACCACACACTATCCTCCACCCATACCACCACAAACATACCCTCCACCAACACATCATTCACACATCCCCCACCAACACACCGCACACATATCTCAAACCCACCCACCATACACTTCTCCCCACCCGCCCTTCTATCCCAAATCCACCCAACACAATCCCCTACCCACACAACCCCGCCTCAAACACATACTTCCTCAAACCATCTACACATCTCCACCCACATAAACACACATCCCCTGCATCCGTCCCATACACATATCCTCCACCCATACACACATCCCCCACACCCATTCCAACACCCCTACTTTCACCCCCACACATCCATCCACACATCCCACCAACACCCACAAATACCACTACCCACCAAAACCCACACACCCCAACCCATCCAAATGCATACCCCCACCCACACACCCCCACCCACACATATCCCCACACTCACACACATCCTCCACATACACTCACACTTCCTCACATCTAGACACATACAAAATGTCTCACGTTAGTATTGAAATTAGTATGAACAAACTCCCACACTTTACTCACACACATACACTGACACTTGTCATGAGCAGTCTCATAAAAATGTTAAACATGGAGAAAAATGTGTACATAAAATGTATGTGACGTAAAAATAGTGATGCTCTCTCTCTCTCTCTCTCTCTCTCTCTCTCTCTATCTCTCTCTCTCTCTCACACACACACACATTCACTCTCACGCTCACACATTCACTCTTCCGCTCATTCATTCACTCTCACGCATTCACTCTCACGCTCACTCATTTACTCTCCCGCTCACTCATTCACTTTCCCGTTCACTCATTCACTCTCCCGCTCACTCATTCACTCTCCCGCTCACTCATTCACTCTCACGCTCACTCGTTCTGTCTCTCATTCACACTCACTGACTCTCTCACTCAAACTACAGTAATGAACATGAGTTTATATTATGCATGATAAAATCAAATGGTATTTAACTGATAATATGACAGATGAGAATACACAAACATATGGATTCGCGTGTTACATAACATGCGTGTTACATGACATGCATCTGCTCAGCTCTCTCTCTCTCTCTCTCTCTCTCTCTCTCTCTCTCTCTCTCTCTCTCTCTCTTTCTCTCTCTCTCTCTGTATTCTTTCATATACACACACTCACACGCATGCGCGCGCTCACACACACACACACACTAACACATCAACTCTCCCACTGTCTCACTGTCTAACACACAATCCTTCACACACACACACACACACACACTCACTCTCTCAATCACACTCTCTCACACATACACATACACATGAACGCATGCACGCACGCATACACTCCCTTACTCACTCTCCCACATACACGTACGAATGCATGCACTGACACATTCCCCCACCATTTCTCGCTCAATCACTCTCTCCACACACACGCATGCACGTGCGCACACACGCATTCACTCTCTCCCTCTCACTGACACCCACTTTCTCTCTTTCTCTCTCTCTGTCTCTCTCTGTCTATCTGTCTCTCTCTCTCTCTCTCTCTCTCTCTCTCTCTCTCTCTCTCACGCACACACATATATAGTGAACAATTATAGTTAAACAATTATAATGAACAATTATACTGAACAATTATACCAGTAAATGAATTATGGTGGCATATAGTCGGTATGGATTAAGTATTGAAAGAGTTTTCGGTTAAATGTGTAGGGACTCATTGGAGTTTTCAGATCTGGAGGCAGATCATTCCATAAGTGAGCACCAGAATAGGCGAAACATGTTTTGTATAGGTCCAATCTAGGCTTTGAGACATGTATCAAATTTAGGCGCTTGCTGTTCATTGCATTAGATTGAATCAGCGGCAGAAGATACTCTGGGGTATTTTGAGATATAATTTTATTCACTAATTTGGCTTTGTTGAAAAGGAAGCGCTTTTGTAGTGGTAGAAGTCTTAGATGACTGTACAAATTATTACTTTCAACGTGCTTTATGTCAGAAACCAGACGAATAGCGCGGTTTTGTAGAGAACATAGTCGTTGTAAATTAGATTTAGGGCAACCATCCCAAACTGTGGAACAGTAATCGAGATGTGATTGGATATAGCATGTATAGAATATTTTTCGTGGCTTTCGTCCAGGAAGTGCTGAATTTTAGCAAGTTGCTAAACTTTTTGTGCTATTTTCTTGGTAAGAGCGTGAACATGAGAGCTCCAGTTCAAATGGCTGTCTATTAAAAGCCCTAGTGTTTTATGTTCAGTCACATTAACTATAGGTAACGTGCCCATGCGGAGTTCGAGCGGTGATCCAGTTATGGCTAGTGTCTGTAGTTTTTGTCTGGTCGTTATTAGCATGGATTTGGTTTTGTCGATGTTAATTTGCATGCGGTTTTCATTGCTCCATCTAGTAAGATTATCAAGTTCCTTTTGTAAAGAATTCTCTAATTCACTACGGTTTTCTTGACTAGTATATATAGTATAGTCGTCTGCGAATAGATCACAAGTTGTATTGATATATAAAGGAAGATCATCAATATAAACTGCAAAAAGCAGCGGACCTAGTAATGAGCCCTGAGGCACACCAATATTAAGCTGTGTGGGTCTTGATAGACAGTTGTTGAAGGACACGACTTGTTGCCTGTCGGATAGAAATGACGTAATTATGTTCACCATGTTGGTGCTTGTCTTCATTTGCTTTAGTTTTCTAATTAAAATATCGTGATCTACCATATCAAAAGCTTTTTTAAAGTCTACAAACACCGCTCCACAAATTCTACCGTTGTTGATATTTAAGTGCCAGTTATCGGTCATTTTTGTTAGAGCACTATGGCAAGAATATTTAGGTCGAAACCCAGATTGACTGTTAATTATTAGATCATTGTTAATTAAATGGTGTAACGTTATTTTATGAATGTGTTTTTCTAGTGGTTTTGATAGCGACGATAGTAAGGAAATAGGTCTATAATTACCCAAAACGCTATTATCGATTGAGCCATTTTTAATAAGCGGAAACACTTTAGCAATTTTAAATGCAGATGGAAAGTAGTTTTTGGCCAGGCACTGGTTATATATGAACGTTAAGGACTAGCTAATGACTGCTGCAGCACAACGAAGAATTCTATTACTGATACCATCTAGGCCGTGTGAGTTTGTTGATTTGAGGTTCAAGAGATATTTATAAACGTCTGCAACAGACATTAAAGGAATCTCAGCGGGAATATTTCTGGCGCACTTCTCCTCACAGAATGATGCCAGTGAACTTAAATTACACGATGGGTCTGGTATTGAAGACTTTAGATTCTCTATTTCTGATTGAAAGAACCAACTGAATTCATCGCATGTTATAGAATTTGGTATTGCTGATTCTGTAGGGCGTTTCTTATTGGTTAGCAAGTTAATAGCCTTCCATATATTTGTACTGTTTGAATTATCTACAATCAAATTTTTAAAATGATCTTTTTTTATCCTACGAATTTCATATTTAACTTTATTCCTTAGCAACACGGAGCTGATCCAAGACTCTGGTGATCGAGTGAGATGGCAGAACATGACCGCTCACGCTTACCGGCATTGCACATGATGGATGGATGGATGGATGGAAGGAGTGACCTCTTCAGGGCACAAGCTTGGGCAAAAGAAATCGAAGAACCAGCTGTTGCCCAGTAGCAAGTTCCCCCTCTCCACGTCGCCGATGTTGACCAAGGGAAAGTCAGTAACCAATGCTACTTGGCATCGGTGCCGTCGCAGGAGTTGCAAGAACTATATATATATATATATATATATATATATATATATATATATATATATATATATATAGAGAGAGAGAGAGAGAAGAGAGAGAGAGAGAGTGAGAGAGAGAGAGAGAGAATAATAAATAGTATGCAGTTATTACATAGACATTTAGGGAATCTTGCTGCATTTGACGTCTGGAGTCATTGTTGTGTTTGCAAATGTAAAAGAAAACACACAATGCACCTTTCTAAATTCACAGTTTTGGGCGAATTAAAAGCACATTAAACGGAAGACATGTAAATAAAATAGTGAAAAGGAACAGAAAATCATCATCATCATCATGTGCCATTCCAGTAAGCGTAGGCGGCAATGTCTCGCCATCTCACTTGATCACTAGATTCGTAGATCACCTCAGTGTTCTTGTCTTGACCATGCCACGTGGACAAGCCATCCAGGTATTTACTTCTCTGCTTCCTCTTGTTCTTTTCCCCCAATCTTGCCAGCTGTCACCAAGTTTACCAATTGATTTCTTTCAGTAGGGCTGGCTTCTATACTGGCCAAGACCTACTGACGCGTCCTCGCCGCGCGTCCTGGGCAACAGGTCCCTTCGGGGTCCTGGCTAAAGTCAGTAGGATCGTTGATCCCTCCGAAGTCGGAGAGTGTCTGCCTGCACGGCGAGGAACCACCAGTCTGCACCCCAATAAGCCAGACATGGGACAACAGATACTCACGCAAACCTCAGGTGCTGTATGACATCAAACTGATGTTTTACAGCAGGATGTCTTCATTGGACATACAGGACTTGGCGCCGGAGTTCACAGCCAGCGAACACAAGCAAGCAAGCATTTCTTCTCATTAACGTGACCACAAATGTTGACTGTCTACGTCTAATTTCTCTAACAATTTCACTTGTTTAAGAATATTCAAATTTACTTGTATATTACATTGTGATATTTCATTCCTCCTAGTTTCATTCCTCCTAGTGACAACCACAATCTGCGTCTTCTTACAATTTAATAATAACCCTAGTTGCTCACTGTGTGCAACAACCGCATATACTAAATGTTGCAGATCCTGCTCATTGTCTTCAGTCAATACTGTATCATCTGCATATCTAATGTTATTGATGATTCTTCCCCCCAATGGTGATCCCTTTTATATCTACTACATTTTGAAATATTTTCACTGTACAGGGAAAACGATATGGGTACTTTCTATGAGATTGCAACACATGCTATTATTGGCATCGTTAAAGAAGGTAGTTTGCCTTTGCTTTCCTTCTTATCTGTGACCATACTGGTCGATTACTGTAGCCTTTGCCTCCACAAAAGAATGAGATCCTCTGCCTACAGTCGTGAAGTTGGAGACCATAACCTACAACTATCTGTTGGCTGCTCTTCAACTTCATCCACCACCTTCACACATGGCTTCACATAACCCTGATCGGGGGGGGGGGGGGGCTAAACGGGTACACCACCTTGCCCAAGGGTGTTCCGAAGGCTAGCGGAGGGAAGGAGGCACCTTAACTCTCCTTTGATAGGTTATACGCCTACCTCGCCACACAATATAACAACATAACAGTTATTTCAAGGGACATTATTAAAAATAGCATATATGTATTGTGTGATTTAAATATTTGAGTATTTATCTTAATTTTTGATATAATGTACATAGAAATTAACGACAGGTATTTGCAGCAGAAATAATGGTGTAATAATATTAGGTTAAATTCAAAGTTTGTGTAAAAATAAGGCTGCGTTTTAGATATTTGAGTATTTTATAAAGAAGTTTTCTATTTCACCTCGATATTATATTAAATGTCTTATGCTTTTAATATCACCTTGTCTTCTAGGTCTCAAGGAATTAAAAACTTTTTTGTCCGGTCTGTAAGAGGCCAAACATTCTAAATATCCATCACGTTGTATTGTTATCCAATGCAGATAACTTTGGGCATTCATTAGTCTCTCTCTCTCTCTCTCTCTCTCTCTCTCTCTCTCTCTCTCTCTCTCTTCTCTCTCTCTCTCTCTCTCTCTCTCTCTCTCTCTCTCTCTCTCTCTCTCTCTCTCTCTCTCTCTCTCTCTCTCTCTCTCTCTCTCTCTCTCTCTCTCCCCCCCCTCCTCCTGTGAACGCTCAAGCAAACGCCATAAATACCTGTTTGGTAGTTTACTCTGTAAAATGGGATGCTTGTTAAGATGTTTAATGTATGGAAAATTTTGTAGGTGTATACCAATTTAAGAAAGTAAGTGTGAATGAGAATACTCGGAGTATGAACGATTCAGTCATACCGTTAAACTTGCTTAAATACAACTAAGTGTAAATAGAATACTTGGAGTATGAACGATTCAGTCATACCGTTAAACTTGCTTAAATACAACTAAGTGTAAATGAGAGTGCGTGGAGTATGAAAGAATTTATATTGAAAGATTTTAGGAAGCATTTGAGCAAATGATTACTACACCACAATCATCAACACGTAATATGCACGTAATTACACCATGCCATGAATGTAATATTATCATGTGTATATAAATGTATATGTTGTATTCGAAAATGTAAAAACAAAAACACACACAATGCAACTTGTAAATACAAACTGCTTTGTACCAAATAAACGTTTATTTACAAACAATAAAAAATAATAATAAGTCAGCACATTGAACTTTGTATATGTTGACTGACTCTTTGTACAATTATTGAGTGTGGCCTAGGACGATGGCTCAGTGTTCATTGTCCCAAGGGAGAAGGTAGATAGTGAGGGTCTAGAATCTGGAGGGGCTTGTAGACATCATTACCCAATACGAGGTTAACAGCTAAACAGTGTATCTACCTGTCCAGCCCCTGGGGTCAGAATACAGGGGAGTTCTAGAGACACCTCGGGTGTGGTTAACTCTCAATACCCGAGGCGATCTTGTCACAGTTACTCAAATTATCCACATTGCACATGGGACAGATCTCATCCTCAGTATATGGTCAGCGCGTGGAACTGACAGATCTGACACTGAGTACATTGTTGATTTATAAGTCATTGTCTGTCCTGTTGTCAACTCATTCTAGAAGAATAGTTTTCAGTGTATTTTCAGAATGTTCTGCAAACGAAGTCCTAGAAGAAACAAATTAAAACCGTAAACCGATTAAAGAAATTAGACGTAGACAGTCACAATTTTTGGACACTTTATGAGAAAAAATAAATTGGAGAATTTGGTGACAGTTGGTAAGATTCAAGGGAAAAAAAACAAGGGGAAGGCAGAGAAGTAAATTCTTGGATGGCTTGGCCATGTAGTATAGTCTAGACAAGAACACAGAGCTGATCCACGACTTTGGTGATCGTGTGAGATGGCGAAACATGGCCGCCCACGCTTATCGGCATGGCACATGATGATGATGAAATTGAGAATCAAAATGCAATGAAGAAGGGAACTGGTCACCAACGATATAGCCTTGTGTCATGTTGTACTGTCTAGCTGTAGCCCGTGGCCTGTCACATTGCCGTACGGACTGCATGGTCGCAGGTTTATAGACCAGTCATCATTGGGTGGCTGATGTGGGCTGTATCATGGAGGTGATCGTTACTTCTCATGCTGGTACCCGTTTAGGCAGTATCGACCTGCGACCCATGTTATTGTTACAAACTCCGTCTAAATGGGGATTTTTTTTTAAAAGCGTGCTTTCCACTGCGTCTTCCTTGCTGTTAACTGCCCCAATGCCGAAGGATACTATACTATATCGCCAAATGTTACCGCTCATTTCTGCACAAGGACGACATATCGCCATACAAGGGTCATAGTGTTATCTGTTTTGTTTCTTGGTATCTCCCGCAATTTCAATGCTCTGTGAACGCAACGTCAAATTATAACACTTATTCATTTGATTGTGCACCGTATTTGGTCCAAACCGACTTTTGTTTGACACTGTCATTAACAACTGTCATTTACTGTCTATTTTTGCTGCCTATTTACTTCCTATTTACCTACGTTGCAGTGTATCGCGGGGGAGGGTCTTAAGCCCATGGCACTGAATCAGTTAATTGGCATCTGTCTATGAATCTCCATTTGCTATCGGGGGTCGGGCCACACCCATTTATGGTCATTGGATGTGCTTGTTACTATGGGTACAATGTCAGATGTGGCATATACACAAGCCAAAACAACACAGACCAAAGTAGCGAAAGAGATAACGCAGCTACACTAAGAGTGAAGGGAGTAACGAGTGTTAACAACACTAAAAATAGAATTATGTTTATACTAGTATTTTTATTCTTATTTTCATATTATTCTTCATTGTCGAAATTCATTATGGGAAAACATTATTCCGAGTAGTATTATGAAAATAAAGTTCAAAGAATAATAATCATCGTCATAACAACACTAATAATAATAATGTTTGAATGTGGTGTATTGTTATGCCAACTGTAATCACACAACCACTGTGCAGTCTTTCTCTCTACGATTATCTTGGGAATAACAAATGCTCAACATTCCAGACAGTTATGTATTTCAACCGACAAATAATTCATCTATTCATGTCCTATGATATACAACTTTGCAGTGTGCACCCGCAGAGATGCAGCGATATATACCAGGCAATAAATCCTGCATCATATTATTTTTGGCTTCTGTGTTTACATTTGCTAACGGACTACATTGTTTTGAATCATAATCACAATAGTAATAATAGTTATAATAACAATAATAAAATGCTACTAGGAACAGAAGCTGTTGTTTCTGTGGTAAATTTAGTCTGATAAAATGGAAACTGGATCATTAAGTGTCTTGTAGGAAAAACCACCGAGGAAGGGACATGGAGAATGAAATGAACCTGTACACAAACTAACAGAATGGAAGGGGCATAACTTTTATTTTTGTCTCAAATAAGGTTTCAGAATCATTCGAAGAGACGTTGGACCTGGAAAAGTCCAGGTGTAGACACCAGAAATCAGACCGGTTATGTATTGGTTTAACAATGTATTAAGACCGGTGTAAAGCGAAGGAAGTAAAGGACTCCTTTACACGGCTTGAGGTGTGCTGGGTGTATGGTGCTAGCCCCATATTATCACAGAACGACCGGTACTCCGTGGGTAATGTTATTAATATCTCGCAGCCCTCGCTTACGTCTCAGGACATTTCCTGGTGGCCATCTTGTGTAGGACTTGTCGACCCGGATGCTGACACGACGTGGCGAAGCTCCAGTGCAAGCCAGGCGCTGGCTATGAAACGACTGGAGCGACGAATGGAATAAATCGACGCGGTAAGATGACCTGTGGCTCTGACTTCAGAGCGCCGCCTAGTCAGGCCCACAACCCAACCAAGGACGAACACAGCCTACCTAGTCATGCTTTTAAGCAGATTGGTTCTACCTAGGCCGTGAGCACCTTGGAGTGAAGTAGATTGGTTCTACCTTAGCCGTGAGCACCTTGGAGTGAAGTAGATTGGTTATACCTAGGCCGTGGGCACCGTGGAGTAAAGCAGATTGGTTCTACCTTAGCCGTGAGCACCTTGGAGTGAAGTAGATTGGTTCTACCTAGGCCGTGAGCACCGTGGAGTGAAGTAGATTGGTTCTACCTTAGCCGTGAGCACTGTGGCGTGAAGTAGATTGGTTCTACCTTGGCCGTGAGCACTGTGGCGTGAAGTAGATTGGTTCTACCTAGGCCGTGGGCACTGTAGAGTGAAGCAGTTTGGTTCTATCTTAGCCTTGAGCACAGTGGAGTGAAATAGATTGGTTCTACCTAGGCCGTGAGCACCGTAGAGTGAAGCAGATTTGTTCTATCTTAGCCATGAGAACCGTGGAGTGAAGCAGATTGGCTCTACATAGGCCGAGAGTACTGTGGAGTGAAGCAAATTGGCTCTACCTAGGCCGTGAACAACTTGGAGTGGAATAGACCCCTCAACGACGTGAACTCCAGGAGACAGAAATGTCGCTCGATTCCCCTCCAGGCAATCAATCTGCGGCAGCTGAAGGTGGAGCCAGGCACCATGCTGGGGTGGCTTCCCGTTACAAAGTAAGAAGGGCCAGGGGAGGAAGGATCCCGCCCAAAAACCAAGAACAATCATTCAGATGGGTGCCGTCTCCAGAATGATTGTTGGCTGTATGGATCTCCAACAGTGACTGTCTCTCGCCTGACTTAATATTTTGACAGATTTCTATTCGTCAATGTCTTAATGTTATCTTTCATCTTGTAACGTTGTCTTTGATTCAACGGGCAAGACGGCGTTTACCTGCAAAGCGTTGTGGAACGTAATGAGCACGGCAAGGCACGTAGAGTGCCCTGGTCATCCACTGCACCTGTATTCGTCTCTAGTCGTCTTGACTTGTCCTGCCACTGGATTCAAATGGACGAATTGCGCAACTCTTCCTCACTTTAATCCAATTCATCGCTCAAGTCATTCTTCATCCAACGTCATGTTTCAATCTTCAAGCCCTGTGGCGATGGGCGAGCGGCGAAGCTGCATGCGTGGGTACGCTGGCAGCCGTAGTCGCAGACCTGCACACAGGTGGCTCAGGTCATATGCTCGTCTTCTACTGACCGGAGCAGCAGTCGAATTCGGCAGCCCCCTGAGCGACTGAGCAGCCCTCTATAGGAACACACTGCTCACCTCCATAGCATGAGGAAGGGGCTAGAAAAGGTGCCCTAAACATTGTCTGCTCCATCACTACCTAACCAGCTAGCCGCGGTTTGTGGGTACCCTAAACTGCGGTCGACATACAAACAAAGAGAACACAGGTAAAGCTAAAAGAGCAAACCATATTCCCTTAACAATCGGAACTTGGAATGTACGCACCCTACTTGACAGAGATGGCGCTTCGGGTCCAGAGAGACAAACAGCACTGATTGGGAGAGAGCTGGGCAGGTACAACATCGACATTGAAGCCTTGAGCGAGACACGACTTGCAGAAGAAGGCCAAATCTGTGAAATAGGTGCCGGCTACACATTTTTCTGGAGTGGAAGAAAAACCGAGGAAAGACGCCAATACGGTGTGGGATTTGCCATTAAGTCGGCCCTGGTCGGCAAACTAGCTGGATTCACAAAGGCTATAAACGACAGACTCACGACCATTAAGTTGCCCCTGCTGAATGGAAAGAAGCATGCAAACATTGTGAGTGTCTACGCACCAACTATAACCAATGAAGACGATGTCAAGAACAAGTTCTATGAGGACCTGCACAATGTATTAACATCTGTTCCCAAATGAGACAAACTTATACTCCTTGGGGATTTCAATGCCAGAGTAGGCACAGACACCACCTCTTGGGGTGGCATTATTGGAAAGCACGGAGTCGGAAATTGTAACAGCAATGGACTCCTCCTTCTTCAGACATGTGCTGAACACGATCTCCTTAGTTAGTTAGTTAGTCGCGGTTCCAACTTCACGGCAACGGGTTGTCCCCATATTGCTCCGTTCCTGTGCAAGTGAATATCACACAAAATGCTCCTCACTGCCCTATGTGAACAATGGAATAGACAGGAGTGTCGGCAAGCCAACAGCCCGCACAGGTACACTGTGCATAATGCCGCCGCCAGAATGCCACCACAAAAGTCTGCGACAAAAGTCATCATCTGTTATTACGATGCTTTTCTATCGAAAGATGTTCTCGAAAAACACACAAACGGAGTGACTAGACAATCTTAACAGGACTTGGCGGTCTAATGGATATCTAGCATTCGCTGAATCTTTTCTTCAGGACACTGGTGTGGTTGGAACTGAACAGGCAGACAGATTGTCTTGTGCCGCATCATTAAGGGGCGACTTGATGCACGATAAGGCAGGTGTGATGAAGGCTCCCTGGGTGAATGTCATTAATGCAGACGAACACATGGACTATCATGGTCTAGAGAGAATGCAGCAGCCAGGTATCTGGTCGACAGTCGTCAACCAAAGGTATAGCAAGACAGACATATAATCAGATTGCAACGGTCACCATTAGTATTGCAACTCCACTCTGACTGTTGAAGATGATGACTGAGCGTTTATGAGAACGCACCGAGCGATGTCGGTTCTTGCCTCAACTCAACACAGGAAACAATGCTGCATTTTTACTTTGGTGTAAGATAGTTTTCTCTGGCGTAAGGTTGTTTTCTCTTATGTAAGGTCGATTTCTATGGTGTAATGTTGTTGTCGCTGGTGTGAAGGTTTTATCTCTGTTGTGGGGTTGCTTTCTCTGGCGTAAGGTTGCTTTCTCTTATGTAAAATTGATTTATGGTGTAGAGTTGTTGTCTCTGGTGTGAGGTTTTTATCTCTGGTGCGGTGTTGCTTTCTCTCGTCTAAGTTCTTCAGTGTGAGATTGTATTCTCCGGTATAAGATGGTTTTCATTGGTGTAAATTTTGTTTTCTCTGGTTTAAGATAGTTTTCACCGGTGTAAGATTGTTTACTCTGGTATAAGTTCTTCAGAGTGAAATTGTGTTCTCTGGTGTATGTTCTCCAATGTTAGACCGTCTTATCTGGTGTAACATGCATTTGTCATAAAAGTATTTTCTTTGTTGATAGATTGTATTCTCTGGTGTAATATTATTGTTTAGTTTAGTTTAGTTTAGATTAGTTTAGTTTAGTTTAGTTTAGTTTAGTTTAGTCGACGGATCAACATCACGGCACACGGATGTAATCCATAAGTGCACCGTTATACTCCTAACTCAAGCCCGAATCCCATGAAACTCAACTCAGTGCACGAACTCCGTAGCACCGGCGAGGATCCTGGTATACTTTGGGTAGATTTCTAATTCGAAAGTTTGCCCGAGAAGCGCCGTTAGGCTGGTCTATTTCGATTTCCAACTGCCAAGGGATTTTTTTTTACGAGTGCAACAATACACACGGGCGTCCGATCTCATTACCCAGAGACCAGGGGAATTCTTTTTTTTCCCACTAGAGCTCTACGTGAAAAAAAAATAATCCCGGCCCTGACCGTCGCTTGAACACGGGGCCTCCAGCACTCAGGCGGACACCATTTGTTTTCTCTGGTGCAGAATTTTTTCTTGACTAAGATTGTTTTCTGTTATGTAACGTTGTTTCTCTTGTGTAAGATTTGTACACAAGTGTACAATTGTTTCTCTGGTTGATTGTTTTCTCTTGTGTAAAATTATTTTCTATGGAGTAAGATTATTTTCTATGGTGTAAATGTTTTTCTCTAATGTGAGATCTTTGGTTTCTTCTCTGATGTAATCTGTTTTCTCTAGATTAAGATGATTTTTCTGGTGTAACATTTCGTGTTGTTTTGATTTGTTGGGGATTATTCTCCCTCTGATGTGAGTATTTTGTTGGTCTAGAAGATGGTTTTTCTCTGGTGTAGAATTTATGTCTCCAGTGTAAGGATTTATTCTCAGGTGTAAACTGTTACCTTTGATGTGGGTTGGTATCTTTAGTGACAGATATGACGTAGGTGTACTGAAAATCAGCGAGTTACGCAACAATCAGAATACCTATATACCCACTCCAACACCTGCTGAGGGAGACAGTGCATATGGGCGTGCCCTGTGTGCTATGACATCGATTCTATTTAACTCTTTCTGTACATGCATTGCACCATGTTTGACCAGCTGTTGATCATGTGTATAAAGAATCTCATTATGTTATTACACCATTTATGTTTGGTCTGAGTATACTAGAGACATCTGGCTAAGTGTTTTAACATAGTCAAGTCGGTTAAGCAACGGTTTCCACTCTTTTAGGTGTATTGTGTATATGGTGCTACCTCCATGTTTGTATAGAATCATCAGCACTGCATTGGTGGTGTATGTTTTAATATGCCACACAGTTTATGATTTGTTTTGAATGTAATTCACTCATACTGTTTTTTTTTGTAGTTAGTTTTCTTGTTGATTACTTGCTGCACCATCCTCAGACTGAAGGAGTTAATAAATTAAACAATTAATCTGGACGTCTTGTGAGGATAAAACCCAATGAATAACACTCAAAATGTTTTTGTTATTAGTGCCAAATGGCCTGTCAGCCTGGCCTAGGGGTTAACGTCTTTCTCCGTAATCCCGTATATTCTCGTGAGTAACATAACCTTCGCAGGAATCGGTAGCGGTTCTCGCCGCGCTGTTAACTTAGGGGTATGTGAGCCGATCGCTCAGAAATCAATGACAAACTACTGAGACTAATGAGTTGACAGAAAGGTAGCCTAGTACATCAACAGCAGCTGAAAAATGGTGATGCTAACTGCAACGTCCTGTAAGGGATATGCAAAAAAATAAAAGTGCCAAATGTGCACCAAGATGAGTTGTCCTGATGGAAACAGACAGACAGACATACAGACAGACAGACAGACAGACAGACAGACAGACAGACAGACAAACAGACAGACAGATAGACAGACAGACAGACAGACAGATTTATGATAACAACACGAGCAGCAACAGAACAAACAAACAAAAATACACACAAACAAAAGAAGAGGAGGAAGCAGAAAAAGACAAACAAACAAACAACACCAAGTCAGCATACATATAATATACAGTGACATTTATTATGTTAATTCATTTCATGATACAGAAATGATATAACAACTCATTAACAAAGATGCACATGCAAAAATCAAGTATCAAAATATCAGTCGCTATTTGTTACCATTGCTGGTGTATGCTGTGAAGGCTGACAAAATAAAGGTGAGGTCTTGCCTAAGCAGTCCTCACCATCAATCATCTTCCATGATATAACCCATTGCCCACCGTTCTTAATACAACCCATTGGCCACCGTTCTTAATACAACCCATTGGCCACCTTTCTTAATACAACCCATTGGCCACCTTTCTTTATAGAACCCACCGACAACCTTTCTTGGTGTCACCGATGGTCGCCGTACTTGATGTCACCCATAGTTCACCCTTCTTGATATCACCCACAGGTCACCCTCCATGATATGACCCATTGATGACTTATACAGTACACCAGCACTCCATTACATTGACAAAAGGCATTCAGTAAAAAAAAAACATACCATTCTTATATACAGTAAAAATCCCCCGGACACTGGATTAGAATCAGTCGATAATGAAACACTCAGAACACGTGAAGGAATCATGGCCAGCCTGGGTCTAGTTACAGCCTGCCCGTGTGCGTTCTGTTGAATTATAACCCGGTCATGTTCTAGCATCCCTCAGGCAGGTGGGAAGTTACAGTACCGATACTGCATACCTCTATGGTTTCTGAGCCTGGGGGTGGGGAGAGCTTTGAGATTCAGTTCCCGTGGAGAAGGAACTTTAGTTTCGGGTGGAAAGAAACGTCACTAACCTGGCCTTTCAGGGCTCGGACGACCCGATCATGCCGTGGACTTAAGAGTTGAATCTCACAGTCTTCCATATAATTTACCTCCCAACAGTCATCTCAACCAACCAACCACCAACCAGCTCACTAATCAACCGAGGCCAATCAACCAGTCCACAAATCAAACAAGCCATACATAAACCAGCCTACCAACCAACAAACCCACCAATAAAGGCAATCACCAAATAACATATCAATAAATCAACCAGTCCGTCAGTCAATCAACCTAACAGTCAATCAATCCACCAATCAGCCAACCAATCGATCAAAGAACCCATTAATAAACCATCCCACCAACCAACCAGATAACTAATCAACTAACAGACCCAACCATCAGCCACTCATCTATCAACCAACCAACTAATCAATCAATCAGCCAACCAATCCATAAGCCAACCAATCCACCAGTCAGCCAACATATCAACAAACCAATCAGGCCATTAACCCATCAACCAACCAACCCCCCAGTCAACCAGTCCACAAGCCAACCCATCAAATTATTCACCTCGTACAGTAGAACCTCAATCACCAGTGTGCCTCATTCTCAAGCGTTCAACAGTCCCTGTAGCTAGATAACTGTAAAACTTGTGCTTGGTAATGACTTAAATTGACCTCAAAGAAAGGAGTGAGGATATGAACTAGTCATCCATCTCATAAAGTAGCGCGCGTTCTTAAACATACGGTGTGCTGATGCGGAGGTGGTGGGTTCAATCCTCCTTGCCCTTGACTTGGGGACGTAAATTACAAGTACACTTAAAGTCGAGTGGGTTCGCCTGATAGCGAGGGACACTGGTAATAGGTAAAGTTAATACACACGCACAAATCAGTCCAGAACACTGGAAGTAGTAGTAGCATGTTTACAGACTAAGCTTGAGTTCAAAACACACACACACAATTTTATCATTTAGATAATTTGTACTTTCATCCCTTTATACATAAATGACTGATCACATGTTGATAAATACTTACACATTTCTGAGCTGAGGGTACAACTGAGCTCATAGACATAGTTGAGCTCTTAGACATAACAGAGCACTGAGATATAGTTGAATTCTTGGACATAACTGAGCTATTGGACATAACTGAGCTCTGAGACATTACTGAGCTCTCAGACATAATTGACCTCAGAGACATAAATAAATTCTTAGACGTAACATAGCTCTGATATATAGTTGAGTTCTTAGACATAACTGAGCTCTTAGATATAACTGCGCTCTGATACACTGCTGCGATCTCAGACATAGTTGAGCTCTGAGACATAGATAGGCTCTTAAATATAACGGTGCCCTCAGACATAACTGAGCGCTTCGACATAGTTGAGCTTATAGACACTGTTGATCTCTTAGACATAACTAAGCTCTTAGACATAATTGAACTCTAAGATAAAGTTGAGCTCTTAGAAATAGGTGAGCTCATAGTTGAGCTCTTAGACATAGTGGACCTGTAAGACATATTTGAGCCCTTAGACATAACTGAGCTCTTCCACATACTTGAGCTCTAAGACATAGTTGATCTCTGAGATATAACTGATCTTTTAAACATAGCTGAGCTCTTATACATAGTTGTGCTCTAGACCAAATTGAGCTCTTAGACATAACAGCTCTCAGGCATAACTGAGCTCATAGACATAATTGAGCTCTTAGACATAACTGAGCTAGGAGACATAGTTGAGCTCTTAGACATAGTTGAGCTCTGAAACATAACTAAGCATTTAGATATAGTTGAGGTCTGAGACATAACTGAGCTTTTAAACATAACTGAGCTCTTAGACATAGTTGAGCTCCGAGACATAACTGAGCTCTGAGACATATTTGAGCTCTTAGACATAGCCACGTACATAGACATGGCTACACTGTATAAACGTATGAACACTTACCGATAGCTGAACTCTTACATCGTTGTAAACTATATCTTGATTTAACGTCAATAACAGTCTACATCACTGCTGAATGGATATGCTAACGCTGTTTTCCCTAAACCTCCCCCCCCCCTCCCCTTATTCAAAATGGGACACAAGTGAATGTATGACTCTTACTGAATGTGATAATTATTATTACAACACTGAATATCTAAATTTTAGTCACGTGACTCATGTCCTTATTTTCACACCCCAAATATAAGCTAGCGCTGTTTGCATACATGTACTGAAAGATATTTCTGTGTGATTATGAATAAACTTGTTAAAATGTTCTGCAATGAGACATACCGTGTCACAATATAATTTCCTAGATACCATTTTGCTGCTGTTTCAGATAGAGCACTGCTGCGATGTAAGGACAGTTAGGATATGCCAAGCCTGAGTTCTCTAATTCTCTCTGATGATGTGTCTATGGATGGTTTCATGTCATGGGTTCCCTAATTCTCTCTGATGATGTGTCTATGGATGGTTTCATGTCATGGGTTCTCTAGTTCTCTCTGATGATGTGTCTATGGATGGTTTCATCTCGTACCCAGTCCAGGAAAGCTGCTACAGTAACCCTTCTTGTCGGGTCTTGATCTAACAGTCTCAGCAACGTATCCCTGTATGAATGAATCAATAACAAGAGAATAATTCACAAATCTATTATGGTTATAACACAGGCATGACTAAGTCTATCAACGATATCAAGATTATGGAGGGTAAGAGACACACATATAAACCCGTGTAATGTCTATTATCAATGTCGCACTATTTTTTCCACTCCTCTTCATTATCTTCCTAATTATCACTTTGGTTTCTACGTTATTATCTTTAATAAATGCATTAGTTAGTTTCAGGTAATAAAGAGAAAACAAAGTCTCACCTCCATGTGATCTGATTTCTGTTTTATATTTCCAGATAAAGATTAGTGGAGAAAAGAGCATGGTTTTCTTTCTTCCGGTTCGTTCGCTTTAAACTAAACGTAGTCCATATATAATGATACTACTTCTTGTGCACTGGACTGATTTTTGCCTGTGGATTAGCTTTCCCCATTACCAGTGACACTCGCCATTATGAGAACTGACTAAAACTTCAGAGGTACTTGTAATTTATGTCCTTAAGAACCAGGTCTAGTATCCACCTAAACCCACAGATACACAAGAGGGGCATCATTCTAATATACTAGATCTAGGATCCCATCTGTTTGTGTTTGATATTGTACCTATGCTTCTTTAATATACATTTAACAGACCTATGCTATATTAACATACATATAACAGACCTATGCTATTTTAGTATACATTTAACAGACTTTGCAATATTAATATACATTTAACAGACCCATGCTATACTAATATACATTTAACAAGCCTATGCCACATTAACATCTATTTTACAGACCTATGCTTCATTAATATACATTTACAAGACATGTGCTTTATTAATATACATTTACAAGACATGTGCTTTATTAATATACATTTAACAGACATATGCAATATTAATATACATTTAACAGACCTATGCTACATTAATAAGCATTTAACAGACCTATGCCGCATTAATATACAATTAACAGACCTATGTTAAATTAATATACATTTTACAGAAAGATGCTATATTACTATACATGTAACAGACCTATGCTATTTTACTATACATCTAACAGACCCAAGGCGCTATGTGGGAATCTCGCTAACGTAGTGGCTAGACGTCGCCTGCCGGTCTGGTGGTCATGAGTTCGATCCCCATTGGGTGAATTAGAATGTTTAACTATTTCAGTGACGAATGATAATATATCGCCACATGTGACCTCCCATTTGAAAAGAAGGACGATATATCGCCATACTAGGGTCATCGTGTTATTTGTTCTGTTTCTTGGCGTCTGCTCATCATCTGGTGGCCGTGGGTTCGAATCCCAATGTGGCCACACTTCATCTAAATATGTTTATATTCTCTAGTCTGTCCTCTGATCTCTTCTTATTTTCTCTACTTCTATGAGTACCTATGAATTTATTTTCTTTACTATTTCTGAACCGGCTCCGCGGAGAAGGATTTACGGACGCAGTTCGTAAACCGCATACCGTGTTCTAAACACAGCGGCGGGTGATGTGGCAGCAGACCGCCTTGCGTTGGGTTTTATGAAATGGTATGTTTGTCGGTCGTTCATAAAGCAATGGCAAACTACCGAACGTAAACTTGTAAAGTATATGCAACTAACTAAATATTTCTAATGTTATCCATAAGATCGATGTCTATGGTTTCCTTGTACTTTAAAATTCCATGTGTTACATTGTAGGCAAACAGAGACAGTGTATCGGCTTCATTCGCATATAATATATGATTGAACCCTGGACAATTAGTAAAGAAACCAAATATCCATAGAAACTGTGGGGTGTGGTTTTAGGGAATAACGCTAAATACTCATTGGACATCCATCATCCATCATGTGCAATGCCGATAAGTGTGGGTGGTTATGTTTTGCCATCTCACTCGATCACTAGAGTCGTGGATCAGCTCCGTGTTCCTGTCTCGACCATGCCACGTGGCCAAACCATCCAAGTATTTACTTCTCGGTCTTTCCCTTGGTATCTTCCCTTCGATCGTGCCAGTTGTCACCAAGTTCTCCAAGTCATTTCTTCTCATAATATGTCCTAAATATTTTGACCGTCTATGTCTAATGACTCTAATCGTTTTACGATCTTCATTTGTTTCTTGACTCATTGGACTGCCAATGTCTAAACATTGTGAGGGAGGATAATATACAAAGACTTATCTCTAGCATCAGAAAGAGGCAGCCTTCTTTTTGTGGACATATGAGAAAACAAAAGGTGGAAAATATTGTGACAACTGGACAAATTTGATGCAAAAGCGATAGAGGAAAACAACGAGAGAACATTCTTCACAGTCTTGTGTTATGGCATAGAAGGAAATCAACACCCGAACTGATACTTGCCGTTGGAAACTGCATGATCTGGAGAAGCATGGTAGCCCGCGACATAATGGCATAAAGACTTGCCGACATACAGAATGACAGACAGACAGAATAGCATAAGGACTTGCCGACATACAGATTGACAGACTGACAGAATGGCATAAAGACTTGCTGACATACAGAATGACAGACAGACAGAATGTCATAAAGACTTGCCGACATACAGAATGACAGACAGAATAGCATAAAGACTGGCCGACATTCAGAATGACAGACAGACATACTTGGAAACGGACATACTCAGATTTGTTGCCATGTCTGTATCTGCCCCGTTACACAAGTGTAAACGATACCAAGCTATGCTACAGGTTATGATTTCATTATTATGACTGCTTAGTTCAGCATCGTCTTTACACGCAAGGCAGACAGACCAACAAACAGGTTGGTAGATAGATAAACATTCATCATCAAGTGCCCTATCGATATGCGTTAGGAGTCACAGTTGGCCATATCATGTGCTCACCAGAGTCGTGGTTAATTCAACGTGCTTGTCCTGATCAAGCCGTGTGGCCAAGCCATGGTTGCGTTTATCTCGATGACTTCCCCTTGCTTGTTTTCCCATTACGTTTGCCACTAGAGTGTGAGTTTTTGAAAATTAATTCCCTTTAAAGCCTGCCCAAAATATTTAGTCTGGCTCTAATGTCTCTATCTAATACACGATCTGTTATCATTTATGTTTACTTACAATGTAATTCGAATCCTAGTCGCTCACTGCGTATCTTAGCATCCACTTAATGCCGAGGATTCCGATCATTGTCTGCTGTCAATACTGTATCATTTGCATGTCTTATATTGTTGATGTTATGTCATCGATAAGATTCCTCTCATATATTCTACACTTATTATAATATTTCAACTGTATAAGGAAACCAGATCTGGAGAAAGTACATATACTTGGAGCACATCTCTCTAGATAGAGCGACAGACAGACAGGCAGGCAGATAGCCGACTATTTATGTGTGTTGTCGGTGTGTGCGAGCGCTTGTATGTGGGTGTGCGTGTAAAGAATTATAGAAATAGATGTCATTACTTGATCAGTGGCTGCAGATCTTGTCTTCGTCTGGCTTCAAGATAATAATAGGTGTCAAAGTGAGGACTTCGTTTAAATACCAAGCACCACAGCACCACGCCCAAGCAGTAAGAGTCCATCTGGAGATTGGCAGTTTTAAAACATGTCTTACTTCAACAGTTGAGACGAGACAAAACATATCTTACTACAACAGTTGAGACGAGACAAAACATGTCTTACTACAACAATTGAGACCAGACAAAACATGTCTTACTACAACAGTTGAGACGAGACCAAACATGTTTTACTACAACAATTGACACGAGACAAAACATGTCTTACTACAACAGTTGAGACCAAACTAAACATGTCTTACTACAACAGTTGAGACGAGACAAAACATGTCTTACTACAACAGTTGAGACCAGACAAAACATGTCTTACTACAACAGTTGAGACGAGACAAAACATGTCGTACTACAACAGTTGAGACCAAACAAAACATGTCTTACTACAACAGTTGAGACCAAACAAAACATGTCTTACTACAACAGTTGAGACCAAACAAAACATATCGTACTACAACAGTTGAGACCAAACAAAACATGTCTTACTACAACAGTTGAGACCGAACAAAGCATGTCTTACTACAATAGTTGGCCAAACAAAGCATGTCTTACTACAATAGTTGAGACCAGACAAAACATGTCTTACTACAACAGTTGAGACGAGACAAAACATGTCTTACTACAACAGTTGAGACCAAACAAAGCATGTCTTACTACAACAGTTGAGACCAAACAAATCATGTCTTTCTACAACAGTTCAGACCCGCCAAAACATGTCTTACTACAACAATTACAACCCACCAAAACATGTCTGACTAAAACATTTGAGACCCAATAAAACATGTCTTACTATGAGTACACAATGTGAGACCAAACAAAACGTCTTACGACAACGGTGAGACCAAATAAAACAGGTTTTACTACAGCAATTGAGACCAGCCATCTTTCGTTGTCAGTAACACATTTTACAACTGATATATGTTATACATGCGTGTGTGTGCAATCCTTCTGTACAGGCAAAGACTGCCATCAATTATGTCACATCTTCAATAACGGCTGGCTGCAACTGACCACCATAAATATCCGTGTTGAGCCTTCGTTGTACATTCTGTTAGACTGTTCTGACCATGTCTTAATGTAATCTGTCCATGCCGCCTGTCTTTTTTGTCCACAGCTTCTCTCCCCAGCTATTCGCAAAGTCCTGCAAAGGCCGTGAAACATTTTGCATAGCTGTAGGATCGACTAAATCTGATGACATGGGAAACGGATAATTTACCGGGAATTTTGTGGCAAGAAACTGTAGCGAATAAATGATGGACACCCAATTTTATGATGTGGTGGCCTGGAATATGTGAAGATGAAACACATGGCACCCAGGTACAGCGCAAGTCTACAGTACTTGTATGTACGTGCGTGTATACTCAGCTGTCAACATCAGACTACAGTACTTGTATGTACGTGTTGCATCCACCATGGTGGAATGGCGAGGTCGAAAAGGCATGGCTGGGAAAGAGGCAAGCTGTCAAAGACTGGCATAAAGCCAGAAAGGCCAACATACCACAGGTTGAGTTGGCGGACCTGAAGACTGAGGTCCATAGGACGATGACTTTATTCAAATCCTGCGCCAAACAGGCCAAGTCCGAGAAATGGGACGAGTTCTGCAGGAAGGTGTGCTCCGAGCGATCTCTTACGACATTCTGGCGCCTCTATAAGAGCACGAACGGTGCCACACAACGTAAGGGTATTCCAGACTTTCAAGGCACAGACCTAACATGGAAATAATCGGATGCCGACAAAGGTAAGGCCCTTCTTGCACGCTACATAGAGCAGACTGACCAGAACCAGAGACAGACGGAGAACCACAACGGCACTATCTCAGCTGTGCGAGGGGGTCGGGACAGACGAAGAGTGCAAAATCATAGCTGAGACAATACGCGCAATGCTCAAGAAATCACCTAACACCGCCCCAGGCCCAGACGGCATCCGATATGGTGACCTACTGATGAAGTCAGATGATGACATGGAAGAACTGGCCAGAGAATTCAACACCAGTATCCAGAGGGGTCAGATCAAAGAGGAATGGCTACACAGCTATTTGATGCCGCTGCCAAAACCGAACAAAGACCATTCCAAGGTAAGGGGCTACAGAATCATTACGATGCAGAACACTGTTGGCAAGCTACTGGAGAAAATTGTAGCACACAGACTTGCTTGTGACTTGGAACAGCTCGGCTGCTTCCGCACACACTTGGAGGATACAGACGTAACAAAGAGTCATGGCTGAATGCGGCAGTCTTTGCTCAAGATGTTTACGAAGGATTTCAGGTCAGAGAAGAGACACGTGCGGCCGCCATAGACTTAGCGGACGCATACAATAGAGTATCCTTCGAGCACATGATCCAAACCCTCTTCAGACTGAAAGTGCACCCTTACCTTGTACGATGGATAGCTGCAGTTCTGTTCCAAAGGAAGGTGGTGCTAAGATGCGAGAGTTGGTCTTCTGAGCCGATAACGATATGTCCAGGATTGCCGCAGGGTTCACCACTGTCACCAGTACTATTCAACGCGTATACGGTGCCCATCACTGAACAACAGTTGTACGGGAAGGGTAGGACTCTATCATTTGCTGACAACATTCTCGTGTACTGACAGGGTCGAGATAGACAGGTGGTTACCAATGATATGCAGGGCGAACTAGATCGAATTTCCTCATGGTGCGCTTATGCAGGTGCCCTTGTAAACCCTGCAAAGGCATCGGTTACATGGTTCTCCCTAAACAACCATATTGTTAACACAGACCTGCCGGCATTAAGAATGGATAGGAGCCTTTTGAGTAGAACCCAGTCAATGACATATCTTGGCATGAGGCTTGATCGAAGCCTTTCCTTCAGAGATCATGTCGATTATGTTATAAAAGCTTTAACAGGTTTGTCAGCAATGATAGTCATGGCGGCTGCCAATATCGAGCAAAGACTGCTAATACTTCTGTTCCAAGGACTGGTGCTTTCACGCATCGAGTATGCCCTGGCCATCCTCACTGTCAGCCCTACACAGATTGGAAAACTTGAAAAGGCACAAAACGAAGCCATGCGCATCATTTTGGGCTGCACGAAAGACACCAGCTGTGTAGCAATGAGATACCGCCTTGACTTCCCGACAATGGAACACCGGATCAAGATCTGGAGAGCTCGTGCATATTTTTAAAAAAGTGCAGATGAGCAGCACCCTCTGCATGACGCTATATACAGAGAAAAGGGTGACAGGCTAAAGAGAGGCAAATCATGGATGGGTCGGGCGGAAGATGTCGTCAGACAGGTCTGCAGTCTTACCAGTATCAACCCCGGCAAGGAATGGGTGGCGGTGCCTCCAGCTTTTAAGTGCACTTTCTCCTGCATTATCACACTTGACAGACGGTGCAGAGAGCAGAACCCTGTCGCTGTCAATGCAGAAGTCAACGCGCTCATCTATGAACACTCAGATAGCCCCGAAATGCTCATCTATACAAATGGATCTGTTGTAAAGCAGCAGAGAAGTGCGTGGGCATTTACAGCCCGTTGAGCGGGCCGAACAGTTCAAGAATCCAGTGGTGCCCACTCTATGACCACGATCAGCATGACGATGGAGGTGATAGCAGATACACAGGCTTTTATATGGCTGGAATCACAGCATTATACCAACGTGTGTGTACTAAGTGACTCAATGAGCATGATTCAGAAGATCGAAGCTGGATCTGCACGTAGACAGTGGACTCAGTCGCTGCGGAAGTCTGTTGTTCGTAAAGTCACCTTCATCTTCGTCCCGGGACATGCAGGAGTCGAGGGAAATGAACGAGCTGATAAACTGGCTGGCTCTGCACCCCCTGTAGATGGCCAGCCCATGGATCGTGCCGATGTTAATAACGTCCTTAAAGATATGGCGAGAACAGAGGACTTTGACGTCAGTGAATCCACATCGCTGTCCAGGATGAAAGACTTGGGAGTAAGAATCGGCACAGACAGACGAGAGAGGTACATCTGGAAAACAAGGCGCCTCGTCAACCAACACAGGCCTCTTCAACACACGGGAGATCAAACTACATTACTTGTATGTACGTGCGTGTATACTCAGCTGTCAACAGTTGACGTATCCCAGGACAGCATCAGACTACAGTACTTATATGTACGTGCGTGTATACTCAGCTGTCAACAGTTGACGTATCCCATGACAGCATCAGACTACAGTACTTGTATGTACGTGCCTGCATACTCAGCTGTCAACAGTTGACGTATCCCAGGACAGCATCAGACTACAGTACTTGTATGTACGTGTGTGTATACTCAGCTGTCAACAGTTGACGTATCCCGGAACATCAGTTAGAAACATGCACACAAGACACTCATGTACACTATTTGTGGCGTGACCTTAGTTCCAACATGGACATTGTTTGACTTACAATTAACGTACGAAAAGTGGCACAGATAACAGAAACAGAACACATCAGAGGGATGCACGAGACGGGCTCGGCGGTGACAGGTGTCAGTGAAATGCTTAAACATTGCTTGCAAACACCCACAGACAAATTACAGATAGATACACTTGAAGAGCCTGCATTTGAGCAGAATGTGAATAATACATCATCATCATCATGGTGCACGATAAGGCAGATGTGGCTAGGGCTTTTTGTGATCATATGTAAAGTGTGGAAGACAACACACACCATCTTTACCTGGAGAGAGTCGTGTAGCAGGCAGTGACTAGAGGATCTGGCCGACACTCAATACTCTGAAGAATGACTAGACGGCAACATAACCTGATTGCACGCGGTATCATTATTATTGGGACTCTTCGCTGGTTGTTGAAGATAAGGACGAAGTCCATACTACTTCTAGTATCACTGGACTGATTTTTGCATGTGGGTTAGCTTTCCTTATCACAAGTGTCCGTCCTCATCAGGCAAACCCACTCCAATTTCCGAGGTACTTGTAACTTACATCCGCAAGTCAAGGACGAGAAGTCAATAGTTTAGTCCAACTGACCTGAAAGGGCTGAACCCACTACCTCGACATTAGTACTCAGGATATTTAACAACGAGCGCTCTTATCAATAGGTTCTTCATACTGTGTAATTCATGCATTACTTTGGCCAGCGTGCTGTACCTGATTTTCAACAATGACCATTGCTGTTGGTTATGAAACTAAGATATTCACAGATTGTGACATTTTCTGTTTGTACATACCAGTCTTACATAAAATAAAAACGAAGAGAAACAAACAAGAGGCTACACGACAACATATAAACAGTTCTTAAAGTGTTAGACTTACTTTGTATGGGTCAAGTTCCGTGTCAGGTGATTGTCGTCTCTTGCGTTCCGGCGCAAAGTAACAAGGTGTACCTCCGCATTTGTATCTAGGCAAAGTCTGCTGCTCGGGCGACAACACAACTGACAAGCCGAAGTCTCCCAGAATGGAGTTAAATTCACCGTCTACAAAGATGTTTTCCAGTTTCACGTCAAGATGAGCGAGGTTGTTCCTGTGCATGTACCGAAGAGCACAGGCCACTTGTATAACGCTCAGTTCCGCCATCTCAATGCTGATGCTGTCGACATGGTGATTCAATGTCCGTCCCTCATAGTAATCCATTGAGAGGGCTAAATATCCAGGACATTTAACGGCCAGCATGCTAGTAGCAATATATGGGTGCCTCAAACCTTGCATGAACTTCACCTCGTTTTTGAATATTCTTTCATTTCTTTCTGATCTATCCTCTGTTTCTGTTAGTAAACTGAATTTTTTCACGACACATTTCCGTGTTAAGTCCTCCAAAGGTTTTGCCAAAATAACCTCTCCGCACATTCCATTGTCAATAACATTAATAGGCTGGAAAAAAGTTCTTACAAAATCTACGTCTAATTCTAGGTACACAGCCTCGCCAATAATTGCATTAGACATCCTGAATAAATTAGCTGTATGGACTCGCAAATACGAGTTATTCAAAGTTACAACAGTAAATCCAAAGAATGTTAAAAAGGCACGAAATATTTGTTGCAATAACACAAAACTAGCTAGATACACCACTGGTAAATATAAGATATCCAAATGTCGAACAGATCCACAGTTAAGAACACAACCTCTTGCAATCACCACTGGTAAATATAAGATATCCAAATGTCGAACAGATCCACAGTTAAGAACACAACCTCTTGCAATCACCACTGGTAAATATAAGATATCCAAATGTCGAACAGATCCACAGTTAAGAACACAACCTCTTGCAATCACCACTGGTAAATATAAGATATCCAAATGTCGAACAGATCCACAGTTAAGAACACAACCTCTTGCAATCACCACTGGTAAATATAAGATATCCAAATGTCGAACAGATCCACAGTTAAGAACACAACCTCTTGCAATCACCACTGGTAAATATAAGATATCCAAATGTCGAACAGATCCACAGTTAAGAACACAACCTCTTGCAATCACCACTGGTAAATATAAGATATCCAAATGTCGAACAGATCCACAGTTAAGAACACAACCTCTTGCAATCACCACTGGTAAATATAAGATATCCAAATGTCGAACAGATCCACAGTTAAGTACACAACCTCTTGCAATCACCACTGGTAAATATAAGATATCCAAATGTCGAACAGATCCACAGTTAAGAACACAACCTCTTGCAATCACCACTGGTAAATATAAGATATCCAAATGTCGAACAGATCCACAGTTAAGAACACAACCTCTTGCAATCACCACTGGTAAATATAAGATATCCAAATGTCGAACAGATCCACAGTTAAGAACACAACCTCTTGCAATCACCACTGGTAAATATAAGATATCCAAATGTCGAACAGATCCACAGTTAAGAACACAACCTCTTGCAATCACCACTGGTAAATATAAGATATCCAAATGTCGAACAGATCCACAGTTAAGAACACAACCTCTTGCAATCACCACTGGTAAATATAAGATATCCAAATGTCGAACAGATCCACAGTTAAGAACACAACCTCTTGCAATCACCACTGAGTTCAGAATGAGTGGTCTAGGAGCAGGGTCTATATATATATATGGTTTCTGCCGGTAATTAGGAAGTCATTGTTGCCTTCATGAAGTCATACTACAGTACGCTAGCCTTAATGCCACGTACCGACTTCTTTGGCAAAAGTCCACTAATCCTCTTGTAGATAAAACCTTTCCTCGCATGTACCAGCAATATTAAGGATGCCGCAATGAAAACAAGCAAACCGTAATCACGTGTCACCTCCGTCCGATATCAATATAAAAACATACATCCAGCCAGTTAAAAGAATACGCCATGATGCCGACAATTGTGTGTGTGTAAAACGCGCGCAGCCGAGACGCCGACACCTGGACTAGAACAATGGAGTTAGTGGTCACTCCTGTCCCGCTGGAGAGATACGGACTCTTGACACCCGAATTGGCCTGTGATGTTCTCAATGTTATATTGGTTGTTGGAATTAAATCCCTGAGATCTTTGAAGTTCTTTGAGATGAAGTTCTTTGGCATCTCATGGCCTCCAGTAAATGGAGAACGCCACATCCTCAGATGTATGTAGCCATGCTTTCTTGGCGTGCAACTGGCAAACATTTGAAGGGACACTTTTGTTTTATTTTGAGCGGTCTGTGCAGTCTGTAAACACCTTTAACACGCCTAAAGACAAGTCGGGCACACGATGCTAGATACATGTGTCTATAGACCAACCGGCACTCGATGGCTGATGAAGTCAGTATTAGCCCGGCCGTCTTTACGTCCCAAGGCATTCTAGGTACACAATTTAGGCTGTCTGCCTTGAGCACTGTACAGTGCCTGTAGTGAGACATGCCACCTGTGGAATATAGATAATTGCCAACTATTAAAGATTGGTAAACTATGAACACTTTAACGAAGCATTTGTTACTTTCCACTTTACTTTACCTTACTTTACTTTACTTTTCTTTACTTTTCTGCTATTCCGACGTTGTGTGTTACAATATCATCATCGTCATGTGCCATTTTTATACGCGTGGGCGGTCATGGTTCCCGATCTCACACAATCACCAATCTTGGATCAGCTATATGTTCTTGTCTCTATTCTGGCAATATATATATAGGTCTTAGTCCGATGTGTCTGAGCTACCGCATGACAGTAGACGGTACTACCTGCTTTCTGTTAGCGCCAAATGTTGGGCGGCATTAACCAAACCCGGCACCCCACATTGTGACAACGGCTCCGGACGGAAGAGTTGAATGGGAGGGTACAAGCCATACCCTGTGTGAGGAAATGCAGCGTAAATACTAAATGTCATGACAGGGCAGACCAGTCCGTAAGCTATAGTCGAAAACTGGTCTGTGATCGAAGCTCCGACAGATGGACAGTTATAGTATTGCTTTGCTGATCCGGCAGCTTCTGCAGCTGGACTTTTTCTAGACGTATTGATGTTACCTTTCCTCTGGGGTAAGCTAGGCAGACCGAGAGGGGGATCATGCTGCATGGGCAATACATTGACTTTAAATTCAGTCCAAGCTTTGTGTTATTGAGAGGTATAATACCATTTTATCGTCTCGAGAATTGAGGTTTGAATATTGGGCACAACCCACTCCTGGCAACGCTGATCCTTGGGCCTTGTCCACGTCAGATTGGAAGCACTAGACTCGAGTTTCTCTCTCGTTGGAGATCGTCAGTAGTGCATATCCTGGACTGGACCCGGGATTGAACTCCGGATCACTAGTGTGTGAGCGGGTGATGCTAGACGCTATCAAATTATCAGACTAGAATATCACAACTTCACCCATTGTATAAATTATAATTCGTCGCCAATAGAGATAAAAAGAGGCTTACGGCAGGGATACGTGTTGTCCCCCAAGTCCCTGCAAATTATATACAGAAGAATGTATGAACAAGTCGAACAACCTGGACTTAACATCAACTGAAAAATAAAAAAAAAACATCTTAGGTATACTGATGATAGTGATCATGTGGTTGTTTCGGGATTTAAAATTTTAAATATTGAGCACAACCCACTACTG
The DNA here is from genome assembly GCA_963921405.1 of Cepaea hortensis. Taxonomy (NCBI): domain Eukaryota; kingdom Metazoa; phylum Mollusca; class Gastropoda; order Stylommatophora; family Helicidae; genus Cepaea; species Cepaea hortensis. Next base: position 17,963,151 of record OY992895.1, read on the forward strand.
GCAACGCCGATCGCATTCTGGTATGCACCTAAGGCCTATCCACGTCAATATGGAAGCACTATACTCGAGTTTCGCCCTCATTTGAGCTTGTCAGTAGTGCATATCCCTGACCGGATCCGGAAACTGTCCCGGATCACGCGTGTGAAGCGGGTGTGTAACCACGCGGCACACACTGGACACACCAAATTATCACAACAGAACATCACAACGCTACCCATCGTAGGCTATGCTCAAGATTGCCCAATCGCCGCGACCGACGTCCGTCAATCGATGGGACCCGAACGATCAGGACTTCTCACTGGCAAGGAACACCAGGCCTCCTAAATCCAGTGAGCAATAATCAGTTGATCATGTGGTTGTTTCGGGAATTAAAATTTTAAATATTGAGCACAACCCACTACTGGCAACGCCGATCGCATTCTGGTATGAACCTAAGGCCTATCCACGTCAATATGGAAGCACTATACTCGAGTTTCACCCTCATTTGAGCTCGTCAGTAGTCCGGAAACTGTCCCGGATCACGCGTGTGAAGCGGGTGGGTAACCACGCGGCACACACTGGACACACCAAATTATCACAACAGAACATCACAACGATAGTGTTAGCAGCAGAAAGCGAGCAATTGTTACTAAAATTAGTTAACCATGTACACAGGCAAAGTGCAGACTGTGACTTATATTTTAACATCCAAAAAAATTGAAACTATGATAGTTAGCAGTGGAAAGGAAAGGTAATCAATGATCATCACATTAAACTGTGAGATACTATAACAAGTAGCAAGTTTCTCCCATCTCAGATATGTCATAGCAGATGATGACACAAGTGAAACACTAATTAAAAAGAGAATGGAATGGTCAAAAATGCTTTCAACAGCGTGAAATCAGTGTTAACATCTAGAGAGTTTCATTCATCATGTGCCATGCCGATAAGCGTGGGTCGTCATGTGTCCCATCTCACACGATCACCATGGAGATTAATAACGCATTAAAAATGAGAATTGTCAAATGTGGGAAGATAACTTCAAGAGATGGACGAAGAGCAATCTGATACAATGTACAGTCAGGGCGGGAGACACACAGTGTTGGAGATCCATTGCAGCCAACCTGTTTTGTGGCGACGGCACCTGATTGATTGATTCTTTTTGATTTGTGGGTGAGATGCTTCCCACCTTCGCCCTTCTTCCTTTGTAACGGAGAGCGACTCCTACGTGGCGCCTGGCTCAACCTTCAGCTGCCGCAGATTGACTGCGGTGGAGGGGAATCCAGCGACATTTCTGTCTCCTGGTGTTCACACCGTGGAGGGGAATCCAGCGACATTTCTGTCTCCTGGTGTTCACACCGTTGAGGGGTGCACTCCACTCCCCGGTGCTCAGGGCTAAGGGAGAACCAATCTACTTCACAGCAAGACTAGTTGGGCGGGACAAGACTTGAAGGATGTGGTCGCCCTAGGCTGGGTTGTGGGTCTGACTAGACAGCGCTCTGAAGTCAGAGCCACGGGTCATATAACCTCTTGGATTTTTCTTATGCAAAACAATGTATTCCGTTAGCGAATGTAAACATAGAATCCATAAACAACATGAGGCACAATTTATTGCCTGGTATGAATAAATGCAATGACTGCAGAAGTCAGCTTAATCTTGTTGACATCTTCATGGAATTTGTCTTATAATGGAACGGCTGTAGGCCAACATAGTTTGCTCTTTTCGGCATTTGTTGAACTGTCATAAAACTGTCATTTACTGCCAATTTAGTACCTTGCGGTGTATGGCAGAGGGGTCTTTGAGCCTGAGGAATAAAGGCCGCCTGGCTAGTGCAGCCGCCGCGAACTGTGCAGGTTAGGATTTTTTATTTGCCCCCGACAGAAAAAAAAGCCCACGCCTTACCGAGGGATCGAACCCGGGTCTCCCGAAGGAGAGTCCGGCGTTCTAGCCACTCGGCCAGCCGCTCCTTTGATGTAGCCTTTGTTGAACAATCCTGTAGGAAATGTTTAGGTGTTAATTTTCTTGCAGGTTTGAATTCCGCATTAACTTCTATCATGCTTCATCACATTCTTCTATTGACAGAACACCGGTCTTAAAATGGATTCCCGATCGTTTTAAGCATTCTTCAGAAATTGAGAATAAAGGTCAACCACGAAGGGATTTTGTCACCACATCTAAGATTTCAAAATATATAATTAGTTGGTCAGTTATTTAACTGATTAATAAGTTTGCTAGTCAACTAGTTAGTTAGTTGATTGATTAGTTGGTTGGTTAGTTAATTAGTTAGCTTTATTCAGTCAGTCAGTCAGTCAGTTAATTAGTGAGTTACTCAAATTTTCCAGATTGCACATGGGACAGATCTCATCCTCAGTATATGGTCAGCACGCGGAACTGACAGATCTGACACTGAGTACATTGTTGATTTATAAGTCATTGTCTGTCCTGCTGTCAACTCATTCTAGAAGCATAGTTTTCAGTGTATTTTCAGAATGTTCTGGAAACAAGTCCTACAAGAAACAAATGAAAACCGTAAACCGATTAAAGAAATTAGACGTAGACAGTCACAATTTTTGGACACTTTATGAGAAAAAATAAATTGGAGAATTTGGTGACATATGGTAAGATTCAAGGAAAAAAAACAAGGGGAAGGCAGAGAAGTAAATTCTTGGATGGCTTGGCCATGTAGTATAGTCTAGACAAGAACACAGAGCTGATCCATGACTCTGGTGATCGTGGGAGATGGCGAAACATGGCCGCCCACGCTTATCGGCATGACACATGACGATGATGAAATTGAGAATAAAAACGCAATGAAGAAGGGAACTGGTCACCAACGATGTAGCCTTCTGTCATGTTGTACTGTCTAGCTGTAGCCCGTGGCCTGTCACATTGCCGTACGGACTGCATGGTCGCAGGTTTATAGACCAGTCATCATTGGGTGGTTGATGTGGGCGGTATCATGGAGGTGACCGTTACTTCTCATGCTGGTACCCGTTTAGGCAGTATCGACCTGCGACCCATGCTATTGTTACAAACTCCGCCTAAATGGGGATTTTTTTTTTTTAAAACGTGCTTTCCACTGCGTCTTCCTTGCTGTTAACTGCCCCAATGCCGAAGGATACTATACTATATCGCCAAATGTTACCGCTCATTTCTTCACAAGGACGACATATCGCCATACAAGGGTCATAGTGTTATATGTTTTGTTTCTTGGTATCTCCCGCAATTTCAATGCTCTGTGATCGCAACGTCAAATTATAACACTTATTCATTTGATTGTGCACCGTATTTGGTCCAAACCGACTTTTATTTGACACTGTCATTAACATCTGTCATTTACTGCGTATTTTTGCTGCCTATTTACTGCCTATTTACCTACGTTGCAGTGTATCGCGGGGGAGGGGGTGGGGGTCTTGAGCCCATGGCACTGAATCAGTTAATTGGCATATGTCTATGAATCTCCATTTGCTACCGGGGGTCGGGTCACACCCATTTATGGTCATTAGATGTGCTTGTTACTATGGGCACAATGTCAGATGTGGCATATACACAAGACAAAACAACACAGACCAAAGTAGCGAAAGAGATAACGCAGCTACACTAAGAGTGAAGGGAGTAACGAGTGTTAACAACATTAAAAATAGAATTATTTTTATACTAGTATTTTTATTCTTATTTTCATATTATTCTTCGTTGTCGAAATTCATTATGGGAAAATATTATTCCGAGTAGTATTATGAAAATAAAGTTCAAAGCATAATAATCATCGTCATAACAACACTAATAATAATAATGTTTGAATGTGGTGTATATTATGCCAACTGTAATCGCACAACCACTATGCAGTCTTTCTCTCTACGATTATCTTGGGGATAACAAATGCTCAACATTCCAGACAATTATGTATTTCAACCGACAAATAATTCATCTATTCATGTCCTATGATATACAACTTTTCAGTGTCCACCCGCAGAGATGCAGCGATATATACCAGGCAATAAATCCTGCATCATATTATTTTTGGCTTGTGTGTTTACATTTGCTAACGGACTACATTGTTTTGAATCATAATCACAATAGTATTAATAGTTATAATAACAATAATAAAATGCTACTAGGAATAGAAGCTAGTGTTTCTGTGGTAAATTTAGTGTGATAAAATGGAAACTGGATCATTAAGTGTCTGGTAGAAAAAACCACCGAGGAAGGGACATGGAGAATGAAATGAACCTGGACACAAACTAACAGAATGGAAGGGGCATAACTTTTATTTTTGTCTCAAATAAGGTTTCAGAATCATTCGAAGAGACGTTGGACTGGAAAAGTCCAGGTGTAGACACCAGAAATCAGACCGGTTATGTATTGGTTTAACAATGTATTAAGACCGGTGTAAAGCGAAGGAAGTAAAGGACTCCTTTACACGGCTTGAGGTGTGCTGGGTGTATGGTGGTAGCCCCATATTATCACAGAACGACCGGTACTCCGTGGGTAATGTTATTAATATCTCGCAGCCCTCGCTTACGTCTCAGGACATTTACTGGTGGCCATCTTGTGTAGGACTTGTCGACCCGGATGCTGATAGGACGTGGCGAAGCTCCGGTGCAAGCCAGGCGCTGGCTATGAAACGACTGGAGCGACGAATGGAATAAATCGACGCGGTAAGATGACCTGTGGCTCTGACTTCAGAGCGCCGCCTAGTCAGGCCCACAACCCAACCAAGGACGAACACAGCCTTCAAGCATCGCCCCGCCTACTTAGTCATGCTTTTAAGCAGATTGGTTCTACCTTAGCCGTGAGCACCTTGGAGTGAAGTAGATTGGTTCTACCTTAGCCGTGAGCACTGTAGAGTGAAGCAGATTGGTTCTACCTTAGCCGTGAGCACCTTGGAGTGAAGTAGATTGGTTCTACCTTAGCCGTGAGCACCTTGGAGTGAAGTAGATTGGTTCTACCTTAGCCGTGAGCACTGTAGAGTGAAGTAGATTGGTTCTACCTTAGCCGTGAGCACCGTGGAGTGAAGTAGATTGGTTATACCTAGGCCGTGGGCACCGTAGAATGAAGCAGTTTGGTTCTATCTTAGCCTTGATCACCGTGGAGTGAAGGAGATTGGTTCTACCTAGACCGAGAGCACCGTGGAGTGAAGTAGATTGGTTCTACCTAGACCGAGAGCACCGTGGAGTGAAATAGATTGGTTCTACCTAGGTCGTGAGCACCGTAGAGTGAAGCAGATTTGTTCTATCTTAGCCGTGAGCACCGTGGAGTGAAGCAGATTGGTTCTACCTAGGTCGTGAGCACCGTAGAGTGAAGCAGATTTGTTCTATCTTAGCCATGAGCACCGTGGAGTGAAGCAGATTGGCTCTACATAGGCCGAGAGTACCTTGGAGTGAAGCAGACTTGCTCTACCTAGGCCGTGAACACCGTGGAGTGGAATAGACCCCTCATCGACGTGAACTCCAGGAGACAGAAATGTCGCTCGATTCACCTCCAGGTAATCAATCTGCGGCAGCTGAAGGTGGAGCCAGACACCATGCTGGGTTGGCTTCCCGTTACAAAGTAAGAAGGGCCAGGGGAATGAAGGATCCCGCCTAAAAACCAAGAACAATCATTCAGATGGGTGCCGTCTCCAGAATGATTGTTGGCTGTATGGATCTCCAACAGTGACTGTCTCTCGCCCTGACTTAACATTCTGACAGATTTCTATTCGTCAATCTCTTAATGTTATCTTCCATCTTGTAACGTTGTCTTTGATTCAACGGGCAAGACGGCGTTTACTTGCAAAGCGATGTGGAACCTAATGAGCACGGCAAGGCACGTAGAGCGCCCTGGTCATCCACTGCACCTGTATTCGTCTCTAGTCGTCTTGACTTGTCCTGCCACTGGATTCAAATGGACGAGTTGCGCAACTCTTCCTCACTTTAATCCAATTCATCGCGCAAGTCATTCTTCATCCAACGTCATGTATCAACCTTCAAACCCTGTGGCGATGGTCGAGCGGCGAAGCGGCAGGCGTGGGTACGCTGGCAGCCGTAGTCGCAGACCTGCACACAGGCAGCTCAGGCCATATGTTCGTCTTCTACTGACCGGAGCAGCAGTGGGATTCGGCAGCACCCTGAGCGACTGAGCAGCCCTCTATAGGAACACACTGCTCACCTCCATAGCTTGAGGAAGGGGCTAGAAAAGGTGCCCTAAACATTGTCTGCTCTATCACTACCTAACCAGCTAGCCGCGGTTGGTGGGTACCCTAAACTGCGGTCGACATACAAACAAAGAAAACACAGGTAAAGCTAAAAGAGCAAACCATATTCCCTTAACAATCGGAACTTGGAATGTACACAACCTACTTGACAGAGTTGGCGCTTCGGGTCCAGAGAGACGAACAGCACTGATTGGGAGAGAGCTGGGCAGGTACAACATCGACATTGCAGCCTTGAGCGAGACGCGACTTGCAGAAGAAGGCCAAATCTGTGAAATAGGTGCCGGCTACACATTTTTCTGGAGTGGAAGAAAAAGCGAGGAAAGACGCCAATACGGTGTGGGATTTGCCTATAAGTCGGCAAACTAACTGGATTCACAAAGGCTATAAACGACAGACTCATGACCATTAAGTTGCCCCTGCTGAATGGAAAGAAGCATGCAAACATTGTGAGTGTCTACGCACCAACTATAACCAATGAAGACGATGTCAAGAACAAGTTCTATGAGTACCTGCACAATGTATTAACATCTTTTCCCAAAGGAGACAAACTTATACTCCTTGGGGATTTCAATGCCAGAGGGGTGGCATTATTGGAAAGCACGGAGTCGGAAATTGTAACAGCAATGGACTCCTTCTTCTTCAGACATGTGCTGAACACGATCTCCTTAGTTAGTTAGATAGTCGCGGTTCCAACTTCACGGCAACGGGTTGTCCCCATATTGCTCCGTTCCTGTGCCAATGAATATCACACAAAATGCTCCTCACTGCCCTATGTGAACAATGGAATAGACAGGAGTGTCGGCAAGCCAACAGCCCGCACAGGTACATTGTGCATAATGCCGCCGCCAGAATGCCACCACAAAAGTCTGCCACAAAAGTCATCATCTGTTATTACGATGCTTTTCTATCGAAAGATGTTCTCGAAAAACACACAAACGGAGGGACTAGACAATCTTAACAGGACTTGGCAGTCTAATGGATATCTAGCATTCGCTGAATCTTGTCTTCAGGACACTGGTGTGGTTGGAACTGAACAGGCAGACAGATTGTCTTGTGCCGCATCATTAAGGGGCGATTTGATGCACGAAAAGGCAGGTGTGATGAAGGCTCCCTGGGAGAATGTCATTAATGCAGACGAACAGATGGACTATCGTAGTCTAGAGAGAATGCAGCAGCCAGGGATCTGGTCGACAGTCGTCAACAAAAGGTAAAGCAAGACAGACATATAATCAGATTGCAACGGTCACCATTAGTATTGCAACTCCACGCTGACTGTTGAAGATGATGACTGAGCGTTTATGAGAACGCACCGAGCGATGTCGGTTCTTGCCTCAACACAACACAGGAAACAATGTTGCATTTTTACTTTGGTGTAAGATAGTTTTCTCTGGCGTAAGGTTGTTTTCTCTTATGTAAGGTTGATTTCTATGGTGTACTGTTGTTGTCGCTGGTGTGAAGGTTTTATCTTTGTTGTGGGGCTGCTTTCTCTGGCGTAAGGTTGCTTTCTCTTATGCAAAATTGATTTCTGGTGTAGAGTTGTTGTCTCTGGTGTGAGGTTTTTATCCCTGGTGTAAGATTGTTTACTCTGTTATAAGTTCTTCAGTGTGAAATTGTGTTCTCTGGTGTATGTTCTCCAATGTGAGATCGTCTTATCTGGTGTAACATGCATTTGTCATAAAAGTATTTTCTTTGTTGATAGATTGTATTCTCTGATGTAATATTATTTTTTAGTTTAGTTTAGTTTAGATTAGTTTAGTTTAGTTTAGTTTAGTTTAGTTTAGTTTAGTCGACGGATCAACATCACGGCACACGAATGTAATCCATAAGTGCACCGTTATACTCCTAACTCAAGCCCGAATCCCATGAGACTCAACTCAGTGCACGAACCCCGTAACACCGGCGAGGACCCTGGTATACTTTGGGTAGATTTCTAATTCGAAATTTTGCACGGGAAGCGCCGTTAGGCTGGTCTATTTCGATTTCCAACTGCCAAGGGATTTGTTGTACGAGCGCAACAAAACACACGGGCGTCCGATCTCATTACCCAGAGACCAGGGGAATTTTATTTTCCCCACTAGAGCTCTACGTGAAAAAAAAAATAAATCCCTGACCTGACCGGATGCTGAAATCTGTATTTATAGCTATACCAAAAAGACCAGGAGCAATAGATTGTGAAGATTTTCGTACAATTAACCTTATAAACCATATCACTAAGCTTCTACTCAGAATCATAATGAGAAGAACCAAAAAGAAAAGAAAAATGGAAATTAGTGAAGAACAGTATGGATTTGTGGAAGGAAAGGGCACAAACAATGCAATTTATACATTACGGACACTAATAGAAAGGTCAATAGAGAAACAGAGAGACATATATTTGTGCTTCATAGATTATACAAAGGCATTTGATAAAGTAAAACATGATGAACTGATTTAAATGTTGGAAGATATCAACACTGATGGAAAAGATTTAAGAATAATAAAGAATATTTACTGGAACCAAGTAGCAGCAATTAAAATGGGAAATAAAGAGGGTAGTTACGAACAGATAAAGCTAGGAGTACGACAAGGGTGTGTCTTGTCACCAGATCTTTTCTCCCTTTATAGCGAAGTAATAATGAGAGGGATCAAAGAGATGCCAGGAATACTAGTTGGAGGTTATAATATAAATAATATACGCTATGCAGATGACACAGTATTGGTGGCGGATAATTCAACAGATATGCAACAATTATTAGACATTGTAGTAACAGAGAGTGCAAGGAAAGGACTCTCCTTGAATATCAAGAAAACAGTACCAATGGTAATATCAAAGAAAATGGTGACACCAAAATGTGACATAGAAATAGAAGGGAAAATCCTTAACCAAGTTGATAATTTTAGATACCTAGGGGCATTTATAACATCAGATGGAAGATGTACAACAGAGATTAGGAGCAGAATAGGGCAGGCAAAAGCCGCATTTCAGAAAATGAAGAGTATCTTATGCAATAAGTCACTATCACTGAATGTAAGAAAGAGAGTGATGAAATGCTATGTAGAAACAGTTTTGTTGTATGGCAGTGAATCTTGGAATGTAAATGAACAAATTAAGAAGAAATTAGAAGCAACAGAGATGTGGTTCCTGAGACGAATGTTGCGAATTCCTTGGACTGCCAGAGTAACTGACGACGACTGCCTGAAACAGGCTAACGAAACTAGAACATTATATACAACAATAAGACAGAGACAAACAGCTTTCCTCGGTCATGTGATGAGAAGAGAGGCATTGGAGAACATCGTAACAACTGGAAAGATCGAGGGGAAGAGAGGCATAGGTAGACCAAGAGAAGTGATGCTGGATGGATTGAGACGGTGGCATGGAGGAATATCAGCAGCAGAGTTGATCCAGAAAACCAAAGACCGAGATCTATGGAGAGTCATGAACGCCTACGCCAGCCGGCATGGCACTTGATGATGATGATGACCTGACCGGAGCTTGAACACGGTGCCTCCAGCACTCAGGCGGACACCATTTGTTTTCTCTGGTGCAGAATTTTTTTCTTGACTAAGATTGTTTTCTGTTATGTAACGTTGTTTCTCTTGTGTAAGATTTGTACACAAGTGTACAATTGTTTCTCTGGTTGATTGTTTTCTCTTGTGTAAAATTATTTTCTATGGAGTAAGATTATTTTCTATGGTGTAAATGTTTTTCTCTAATGAAAGATCTTTGGTTTCTTCTCTGATGTAATCTGTTTTCTATAGATTAAGATGATTTTTCTGGTGTAACATTTCGTGTTGTTTTGATTTGTTGGGAATTATTCTCCCTCTGATGTGAGCATTTTGTTGGTCTAGAAGATGTTTTTTCTCTGGTGTAGAATTTGTGTCTCCAGTGTAAGGATTTATTCTCAGGTGTAAACTGTTACCTTTGGTGTGGGGTTGGTATCTTTAGTGACAGATAAGTGTACTGATAATCAGCGAGTTACGGAACAATAAAAATACCTATATACCCACTCCAACACTTGCTGAGGGAAACAGTGCATATGGGCGTGTCCTGTGTGCCATGACATCGATTCTATTTAACTCTTTCTGTACCTACATTGCACCATGTTTGACCAGCTGTTGATCTTGTGTATAAAGAATCACATTATGTTATTACACCATTTATGTTTGGTCTGAGTATACTAGAGAAATCTGGCTAAGTGTTTTAACATAGTCAAGTCAGTTAAGGAACGGTTTCCACTCCTTTAGGTGTATTGTGTATATGGTGCTACCTCCCTGTTTGTATAGAATCATCAGCACTCCATTGGTGGTGTATGTTTTAATATGCTGCACAGTTTATGATTTGTTTTGAATGTAATTCACTCATACTGTTTTATTTGTAGTTAGTTTTCTTGTTGATTACTTGCTGCAACATCCTCAGACTGAAGGAGTTAATAAATTAAACAATTAATCTGGACGTCTTGTGAGGATGAAACCCAATGAATAACACTCATAATTTTTTTGTTATTAGTGCCTAATGGCCGGTCTGCCTGGCATAGGGGTTAACGTCTTACTCCGTAATCCCGAATATTCTCGTGAGTAACATAACCTTCGCAGAAATCGGTAGTGGTTCTCGCCGCGTTGTTAACTTAAGAGTATGTGAGCCGATCGCTCAGAAATCAATGGCAAACTACTGAGACTAATGAGTAGACAGAAAGGTAGCCTAGTACATCAACAGCAGCTGAAAAATAGTGATGCTAACTGCAACGTCCTATAAGGGATATGCAAAATATAAAAGTGCCAAATGTGCACCAACATGAGTTGTCCTTATAGAAACAGACAGACAGGCAGACAGACAGATAGACAGACAGACAGACAGACAGACAGACAGACAGACAGACAGACAGACAGACAGACAGATTTATGATAACAACACGAGCAGCAACAGAACAAACAAACAAAAATACACACAATCAAAAGAAGAGGAGGAAGCAGAAAAAGACAAACAAACAAACAACACCAAGTCAGCATACATATAATATACAGTGACATTTATTATGTTAATTCATTTCATGATACAGGAATGATATAGCAATTCATTAACAAAGATGCACATGCAAAAATCAAGTATCAAAATATCAGTCGCTATTTGTTACCATTGCTGGTGTATGCTGTGAAGGCTGACAAAATAAAGGTGAGGTCTTGCCTAAGCAGACCTCACCATCAATCATCTTCCTTGATATAACCCATTGCCCAACGTTCTTAATACAACCCATTGACCACCTTTCTTAATACAACCCATTGGCCACTTTTCTTTATAGAACCCACCGACAACCTTTCTTGGTGTCACCGATGGTCGCCGTACTTGATGTCACCCATAGTTCACCCTTCTTGATATCACCCACAGGTCACCCTCCATGATATGACCCATTGATGACTTTTACAGTACACCAGCACTCCATGACATTGACAAAAGGCATTCAGTAAAAAAAAAAAACATACCATTCTTATAAAAAGTAAAAATCTCCCGGACACTGGATTAGAATCAGTCTATAATGAAGCACTCAGAACACGTGAAGGAATCATGACTAGCCTGGGTCTAGTTACAGCCTGCCCGTGTGCGTTCTGTTGAATTATAACCCGGTCATGTTCTAGCATCCCTCAGGCAGGTGGGAAGTTACAGTACCGATACTGCATACCTCAATGGTTTCTGAGTCTGGGGGTAGGGAGAGCTTTGAGATTCAGTTCCCGTGGAGAAGGAACTTTAGTTTCGGGTGGGAAGAAACGTCACTAACCTGACCTTTCAGGGCTCAGACGACCCTATCATGCCGTGGACTTAAGAGTTGAATCTCACAGTCTTCCATATAATTTACCTCCCAACAGTCATCTCAACCAACCAACCACCAACCAGCTCACTAATCAACCGAGGCCAATCAACCAGTCCACAAATCAAACAAGCCATACATAAACCAGCCTACCAACCAACAAACCCACCAATAAAGGCAATCACCAAATAACATATCAATAAATCAACAAGTCCATCAGTCAATCAACCTAACAGTCAATCAATCCACCAATCAGCCAACCAATCGATCAAAGAACCCATTAATAAACCATCCCACCAACCAACCAGATAACTAATCAACTAACAGACCCAACCATCAGCCACTCATCTATCAACCAACCAACTAATCAATCAATCAGCCAAGCAATCCATAAGCCAACCAATCCACCAGTCAGCCAACATATCAACAAACCAATCAGGCCATTAACCCATCAACCAACCAACCCCCCAGTCAACCAGTCCACAAGCCAACCCATCAAATAATTCACCCCGTACAGTAGAACCTCAATCACCAGTGTGCCTCATTCTCAAGCGTTCAACAGTCCCTGTAGCTAGATAACTGTAAAACTTGTGCTTGGCAATGACTTAAATTGACCTCAAAGAAAGGAGTGAGGATATGAACTAGTCATCCATCTCATAAAGTAGCGCGCGTTCTTAAACATACGGTGTGCTGATGCGGAGGTGGTGGGTTCAATCCTCCTTGCCCTTGACTTGGGGACGTACATTACAAGTACACTTAAAGTCGAGTGGGTTCGCCTGATGGCGAGGGACACTGGTAATAGGTAAAGTTAATCCACCCATCCATCATGTGCCATGCCGGTAAGCGTGGGCGGTAATGTTCTGCCATCTCACTCGATCAACAGAGTCGTGGATCAGTTCCGTGTTTCTGTCTCGACCATGCCACAAGGCCAAGCCATCCAGATACTTGTTTCTCGGTCTTCCCCTTGGTCTGTTCCCCTAACTGTTAAAGTTAATACATACGCACAAATCAGTCCAGAACACTGAAAGTAGTTGTAGCATGTTTACAGACTAAGCTTGAGTTCAAAACACACACACACAATTTTATCATTTAGATAATTTGTACTTTCATCCCTTTATACATAAATGACTGATCACATGTTGATAAATACTAACACATTTCTGAGCTGAGGGCACAACTGAGCTCATAGACATAGTTGAGCTCTTAGACATAACAGAGCACTGAGATATAGTTGAATTCTTGGACATAACTGAGCTATTGGACATAACTGAGCTCTGAGACATTACTGAGCTCTGAGACATAATTGACCTCAGAGACATAAATAAATTCTTAGACGTAACATAGCTCTGATATATAGTTGAGTTCTTAGACATAATTGAGCTCTTAGATATAACTGCGCTCTGATACACTGCTGCGATCTCAGACATAGTTGAGCTCTGAGACATAGATAGGCTCTTATATATAACGGTGCCCTCAGACATAACTGAGCGCTTCGACATAGTTGGGCTTATAGACACTGTTGATCTCTTAGACATAACTAAGCTCTTAGACATAATTGAACTCTAAGATAAAGTTGAGCTCTTAGAAATAGGTGAGCTCATAGTTGAGCTCTTAGACATAGTGGACCTGTAAGACATATTTGAGCCCTTAGACATAACTGAGCTCTTCCACATACTTTAGCTCTAAGACATAGTTGATCTCTGAGATATAACTGAGCTTTTAGACATAGTTGAGCTCATAGTTGAACACCTAGATACAGTTGACCTCCAAGACATAACTGAGCTCTTATACATAGTTGTGCTCCTAGACATAATTCAGCTCTTAGACATAACAGCTCTCAGGCATAACTGAGCTCATAGACATAACTGAGCTCTTAGACGTAGTCGAGAACTTAGACATAATTGAACTCTGAGACATAACTGAGCTCTGAGACATAGTTGAGCGCTGAAACATAACTGAGCTTTTAGATATAGTTGAGGTCTGAGACATAACTGATCTTTTAAACATAGCTGAGCTCTTATACATAGTTGTGCTCCTAGACATAATTGAGCTCTTAGACATAACAGCTCTCAGGCATAACTGAGCTCATAGACATAATTGAGCTCTTAGACATAACTGAGCTAGGAGACATAGTTGAGCTCTTAGACATAGTTGAGCTCTGAAACATAACTAAGCATTTAGATATAGTTGAGGTCTGAGACATAGCTGAGCTTTTAAACATAACTGAGCTCTTAGACATAATTGAGCTCCGAGACATAACTGAGCTCTGAGACATATTTGAGCTCTTAGACATAGCCACGTACATAGACATGGCTACACTGTATAAACTTATGAACACTTACCGATAGCTGAACTCTTACATCGTTGTAAACTATATCTTGATTTAACGTGAATAACAGTCTACATCACTGCTGAATGGATATGTTAACGCTGTTTTCCCTAAACCTCCCCCCCCCCTCCCCTTATTCAAAATGTGACACAAGTGAATGTATGACTCTTACTGAATGTGATAATTATTATTACAACACTGAATATCTAAATATTAGTCACGTGACTCATGTCCTTATTTTCACCCCCCAAATATAAGCTAGCGCTGTTTGCATACATGTACTGAAAGATATTTCTGTGTGATTATGAATAAACTTGTTAAAATGTTCTGGAATGAGACATACCGTGTCACAATATAATTTCCTAGATACCATTTTGCTGCTGTTTCAGATAGATCACTGCTGCGATGTAAGGACAGTTAGGATATGCCAAGCCTGAGTTCTCTAGTTCTCTCTGATGATGTGTCTATGGATGGTTTCATGTCATGGGTTCCCTAATTCTCTCTGATGATGTGTATATGGATGGTTTCATGTCATGGGTTCTCTAGTTCTCTCTGATGATGTGTCTATGGATGGTTTCATCTCGTACCCAGTCCAGGAAAGCTGCTACAGTATCCCTTCTTGTCGGGTCTTGATCTAACAGTCTCAGCAACGTATCCCTGTATGGATGAATCAATAACAAGAGAATAATTCACAAATCTATTATGGTTATAACACAGGCATGACTAAGTCTATCAACGATATCAAGATTATGGAGGGTAAGAGACACACATATAAACCCGTGTAATGTCTATTATCAATGTCGCACTATTTTTTTCCACTCCTCTTCATTATCTTCCTCATTATCACTCTTGTTTCTACGTTATTATCTTTAATAAAAAGCAGTAGTTAGTTTCAGGTAATAAAGAGAAAACAAAGTCTCACCTCCATGTGATCTGATTTCTGTTTTATATTTCCAGATAAAGATTAGGGGAGAAAAGGGCATGGTTTTCTTTCTTCCGGTTCGTTCGCTTTAAACTCAACGTAGTCCATATATAATACTACTACTTCTTGTGCACTGGACAGATTTTTGCCTGTGGATTAGCTTTCCCCATTACCAGTGACACTCGCCATTATGAGAACTGGCTAAAACTTCAGAGGTACTTGTAATTTATGTCCTTAAGAACCAGGTCTAGTATCCACCTAAACCCACAGATACACAAGAGGGGCATCATTCTAATATACTAGATCCAGGATCCCATCTGTTTGTGTTTGATATTGTACCTATGCTTCTTTAATATACATTTAACAGACCTATGCTATATTAACATACATATAATAGACCTATGCTATTTTAGTATTCATTTAACAGACTTTGCAATATTAATATACATTTAACAGACCCATGCTATACTAATATACATTTAACAAGCCTATGCCACATTAACATCTATTTTACAGACCTATGCTTCATTAATATACATTTACAAGACATGTGCTTTATTAATATACATTTAACAGACATATGCTACATTAATAAGAATTTAACTGCATGAATTTATTTTCTTTACTATTTCTGAACCGGCTCCGCGGAGAAGGATTTACGGACGCAGTTCGTAATCCCCCATACCGTGTTCTAAACACAGTGGCGGGTGATGTGGCAGCAGACCGCCTTGCGTTGGGTTTTATGAAATGGTATGTTTGTCGGTCGTTCATAAAGCAATGGCAAACTACCGAACGTAAACTTGTAAAGTATATGCAACTAACTAAATATTTCTAATGTTATCCATAAGATCGATGTCTATGGTTTCCTTGTACTTTAAAATTCCATGTGTTACAGTGTAGGCAAACAGAGACAGTGTATCGGCTTCATTCGCATATAATATATGATTGAACCCTGGACAATTAGTAAAGAAACCAAATATCCATAGAAACTGTGGGGTGTGGTTTTAGGGAATAATGCTAAATACTCATTGGACATCCATCATCCATCATGTGCAATGCCGATAAGTGTGGGTGGTCATGTTTTGCCATCTCACTCGATCACTAGAGTCGTGGATCAGCTCCGTGTTCCTGTCTCGACCATGCCACGTGGCCAAACCATCCAAGTATTTACTTCTCGGTCTTTCCCTTGGTATCTTCCCTTCGATCGTGCCAGTTGTCACCAAGTTCTCCAAGTCATTTCTTCTCATAATATGTCCTAAATATTTTGACCGTCTATGTCTAATGACTCTAATAGGTTTACGATGTTCGTTTGTTTCTTGACTCATTGGACAGCCAATGCCTAAACATTGTGAGGGAGGATAATACACAAAGACTTATCTCTAGCATCAGAAAGAGGCAGCCTTCTTTTTGTGGACATATGAGAAAACAAAAGGTGGAAAATATTGTGACAACTGGACAAATTTGTGGCAAAAGCGATAGAGGAAAACAACGAGAGAACATTCTTCACAGTCTTGTGTTATGGCATAGAAGGAAATCAGCACCGGAACTGATATTTGCCGTTGGAAACTGCATGATGTGGAGAAGCATGGTAGCCCGCGACATAATGGCATAAAAACTTGCCGACATACAGAATGACAGACAGACAGAATAGCATAAGGACTTGCCGACATACAGATTGACAGACTGATAGAATGGCATAAAGACTTGCTGACATACAGAATGACAGGCAGACAGAATGGCATAAAGACTTGCCGACATACAGAATGACAGACAGAATAGCATAAAGACTGGCCGACATTCAGAATGACAGACAGACATACTTGGAAACGGACATACTCAGATTTGTTGCCATGTCTGTATCTGCCCCGTTACACAAGTGTAAACGATACCAAGCTATGCTACAGGTTATGATTTCATTATTATGACTGCTTAGTTCAGTATCGTCTTTACACGCAAGGCAGACAGACCAACAAACAGGTTGGTAGATAGATAAACCTTCATCATCAAGTGCCCTATCGATATGCGTTAGGAGTCACAGTTGGCCATATCATGTGCTCACCAGAGTCGTGGTTAATTCAACGTGCTTGTCCTGATCAAGCCGTGTGGCCAAGCCATGGTTGCGTTTATCTCGATGACTTCCCCTTGCTTGTTTTCCCATTACGTTTGCCACTAGAGTCTGAGTTTTTGAAAATTAATTCCCTTTAAAGCCTGCCCAAAATATTTAGTCTGGCTCTAATGTCTCTATATAATACATGATCTGTTATCATTTATGTTTACTTACAATGTAATTCGAATCCTAGTCGCTCACTGCGTATCTTAGCATCCACTTAATGCCGAGGATTCCGATCATTGTCTGCTGTCAATACTGTATCATTTGCATGTCTTATATTGTTGATGTTATGTCATACGATAAGATTCCTCTCATATATTCTACACTTATTATAATATTTCAACTGTATAAGGAAACCAGATCTGGAGAAAGTACACATACTTGGAGCACATCTCTCTAGATAGAGCGACAGACAGACAGGCAGGCAGATAGCTGACTATTTATGTGTGTTGTCGGTGTGTGCGAGCGCTTGTATGTGGGTGTGCGTGTAAAGAATTATAGAAATAGATGTCATTACTTGATCAGTGGCTGCAGATCTTGTCTTCGTCTGGCTTCAAGATAATAATAGGTGTCAAAGTGAGGACTTCGTTTAAATACCAAGCACCACAGCACCACGCCCAAGCAGTAAGAGTCCATCTGGAGATTGGCAGTTTTAAAACATGTCTTACTACAACAGTTGAGACGAGACAAAACATATCTTACTACAACAGTTGAGACGAGACAAAACATGTCTTACTACAACAATTGAGACGAGACAAAACATGTCTTACTACAACAGTTGAGACGAGACAAAACATGTCTTACTACAACAATTGAGACCAGACAAAACATGTCTTACTACAACAGTTGAGACGAGACCAAACATGTTTTACTACAACAATTGACACGAGACAAAACATGTCTTACTACAACAGTTGAGACGAGACAAAACATGTCTTACTACAAAAATTGAGACCACATAAAGCGTGTCTTGCTACAACAGTTGAGACCAGACAAAACATGTCTTACTACAACAGTTGAGACCAGACAAAACATGTCGTACTACAACAGTTGAGACCAAACAAAACATGTCTTACTACAACAGTTGAGACCAAACAAAAAATGTCTTACTACAACAGTTGAGACCAAACAAAACATATCTTACTACAACAGTTGAGACCAAACAAAACATGTCTTACTACAACAGTTGAGACCGAACAAAGCATGTCTTACTACAATAGTTGGCCAAACAAAGCATGTCTTACTACAATAGTTGAGACCAGACAAAACATGTCTTACTACAACAGTTGAGACCAGACAAAACATGTCTTACTACAACAGTTGAGACGAGACAAAACGTGTCTTACTACAACAGTTGAGACCAAACAAAACATATCTTACTACAACAGTTGAGACGAGACAAAACATGTCTTACTACAACAATTGAGACGAGACAAAACATGTCTTACTACAACAGTTGAGACCAAACAAAACGTCTTACGACAACGGTGAGACCAAATAAAACAGGTTTTACTACAGCAATTGAGACCAGCCATCTTTCGTTGTCAGTAACACATTTTACAACTGATATATGTTATACATGCGTGCGTGTGCAATCCTTCTGTACAGGCAAAGACTGTCATCAATTAAGTCACATCTTCAATGACGGCTGGCTGCAACTGACCACCATAAATATCCGTGTTGAGCCTTCGTTGTACATTCTGTTAGACTGTTCTGACCATGTCTTAATGTAATCTGTCCATGCCGCCTGTCTTTTTTGTCCACAGCTTCTCTCCCCAGCTATTCGCAAAGTCGTGCAAAGGCCGTGAAACATTTTGCATAGCTGTAGGATCGACTAAATCTGATGACATGAGAAACGGATAATTTACCGGGAATTTAGTGGCAAGAAACTGTAGCGAATAAATGATGGACACCCAATTTTATGATGTGGTGGCCTGGGATATGTGAAGATGAAACACATGGCACCCAGGGACAGCGCAAGTCTACAGTACTTGTATGTACGTGCGTGTATACTCAGCTGTCAACATCAGACTACAGTACTTGTATGTACGTGTTGCAGCCACCATGGTGGAATGGCGAGGTCGAAAAGGCATGGCTGGGAAAGAGGCAAGCTGTCAAACACTGGCATAAAGCCAGAAAGGCCAACATACCACAGGTTGAGTTGGCGGACCTGAAGACTGAGGTCCATAGGACGATGACTTTATTCAAATCCTGCGCCAAACAGGCCAAGTCCGAGAAATGGGACGAGTTCTGCAGGAAGGTGTGCTCCGAGCGATCTCTTACGACATTCTGGCGCCTCTATAAGAGCACGAACGGTGCCACACAACGTTAGGGTATTCCAGACTTTCAAGGCACAGACCTAACATGGAAATAATCGGATGCCGACAAAGGTAAGGCCCTTCTTGCACGCTACATAGAGCAGACTGACCAGAAAGACGAGCCCGCCAGACAGAGAACCACAACGACACTCTCTCAGTTGTGCGAGGGGGTCGGGACAGACGAAGAGTGCAAAATCATATGAGACAATACGTGCAATGCTCAAGAAATCACCTAACACCGCCCCAGGCCCAGACGTCATCCGATATGGTGACCTACTGATGAAGTCAGATGATGACATGGAAGAACTGGCCAGAGAATTCAACACCAGTATCCAGAGGGGTCAGATCAAAGAGGAATGGCTACACAGCTATTTGCTGCCGCTGCCAAAACCGAACAAAGACCATTGCAAGGTAAGGGGCTACAGAATCATTACGATGCAGAACACTGTTGGCAAGCTACTGGAGAAAATTGTAGCACACAGACTTGCTTGTGACTTGGAACAGCTCGGCTGCTTCCGCACACACTTGGAGGATACCGACGTAACAAAGAGTCATGGCTGAATGCGGCAGTCTTTGCTCAAGATGTTTACGAAGGATTTCAGGTCAGAGAAGAGACACGTGCGGCCGCCATAGACTTAGAGGACGCATACAATAGAGTATCCTTCGAGCACATGATCCAAACCCTCTTCAGACTGAAAGTGCACCCTTACCTTGTACGATGGATAGCTGCAGTTCTGTTCCAAAGGAAGGTGGTGCTAAGATGCGAGAGTTGGTCTTCTGAGCCGATAACGATATGTCCAGGATTGCCGCAGGGTTCACCACTGTCACCAGTACTATTCAACGTGTATACGGTGCCGATCACTGAACAACAGTTGTACGGGAAGGGTAGGACTCTATCATTTGCTGACAACATTCTCGTGTACTGACAGGGTCGAGATAGATAGGTGGGGACCAATGATATGCAGGGCGAACTAGATCGAATTTCCTCATGGTGCGCTTATGCAGGTGCCCTTGTAAACCCTGCAAAGGCATCGGTTACATGGTTCTCCCTAAACAACCATATTGTTAACACAGACCTGCCGGCATTAAGAATGGATAGGAGCCTTTTGAGTAGAACCCAGTCAATGACATATCTTGGCATGAGGCTTGATCGAAGCCTGTCCTTCAGAGATCATGTCGATTATGTTATAAAAGCTTTAAAAGGTTTGTCAGCAATGATAGTCATGGCGGCTGCCAATATCGAGCAAAGACTGCTAATACTTCTGTTCCAAGGACTGGTGCTTTCACGCATCGAGTATGCCCTGGCCATCCTCACTGTCAGCCCTACACAGATTGGAAAACTTGAAAAGGCACAAAACGAAGCCATGCGCATCATTTTGGGCTGCACGAAAGACACCAGCTGTGTAGCAATGAGATACCGCCTTCACTTCCCGACAATGGAACACAGGATCAAGATCTGGAGAGCTCGTGCATATTTTAAAAAAATGTGCAGATGAGCAGCACCCTCTGCATGACGCTATATACAGAGAAAAGGGTGACAGGCTAAAGAGAGACAAATCATGGATGGGTCGGGCGGAAGATGTCGTCAGACAGGTCTGCAGTCTTACCAGTATCAACCCCGCCAAGGAATGGGTGGCGCTGCCTCCAGCTTTTAAGTGCACTTTCTCCTGCATTATCACACTCGACAGACGGTGCAGAGAGCAGAACCCTGTCGCTGTCAATGCAGAAGTCAACGCGCTCATCTATGAACACTCAGATAGCCCCGAAATGCTCATCTATGCAGATGGATCTGTTGTAAAGCAGCAGAGACGTGCGTGGGCATTTACAGCCCGTTGAGCGGGCCGAACAGTTCAAGAATCCAGTGGTGCCCACTCTATGACCACGATCAGCATGACGATGGAGGTGATGGCAGTTACACAGGCTTTTATATGGCTGGAATCACAGCATTATACCAACGCGTGTGTACTAAGTGACTCAATGAGCATGATTCAGAAGATCGAAGCTGGATCTGCACGTAGACAGTGGACTGAGTCGATGCGGAAGTCTGTTGTTCGTAAAGTCACCTTCATCTTCGTCCCGGGACATGCAGGAGTCGAGGGAAATGAACGAGCTGATAAACTGGCAGGCTCTGCACCCCCTGTAGATGGCCAGCCCATGGATCGTGCCGATTTTAATAACGTCCTTAAAGATATGGCGAGAACAGAGGACTTTGACGTCAGTGAATCCACATCGCTGTCCAGGATGAAAGACTTGGGAGTAAGAATCGGCACAGACAGACGAGAGAGGTACATCGGGAAAACAAGGCACCTCGTCAACCAACAAAGGCCCCTTCAACACACGGGAGATCAAACTACATTACTTGTATGTACGTGCTTGTATACTCAGCTGTCAACAGTTGACGTATCCCAGGACAGCATCAGACTACAGTACTTGTATGTACGTGTGTGTATACTCAGCTGTCAACAGTTGACGTATCCCAGGACAGCATCAGACTACAGTACTTGTATGTACGTGCGTGTATACTCAGCTGTCAACAGTTAACGTATCCCAGGACAGCATCAGACTACAGTACTTGTATGTACGTGCGTGTATACTCAGCTGTCAACAGTTGACGTATCCCAGGACAGCATCAGACTACAGTACTTGTATGTACGTGCGTGTATACTCAGCTGTCAACAGTTGACGTATCCCAGGACAGCATCAGACTACAGTACTTGTATGTACGTGTGTGTATACTCAGCTGTCAACAGTTGACGTATCCCAGGACAGCATCAGACTACAGTACTTGTATGTACGTGCGTGTATACTCAGCTGTCAACAGTTGACGTATCCCAGGACAGCATCAGACTACAGTACTTGTATGTACGTGTGTGTATACTCAGCTGTCAACAGTTGACGTATCCCGGAACATCAGTTAGAAAAATGCACACAAGACACTCATGTACACTATTTGTAGCGTGGCCTTAGTTCCAACATGGACATTGTTTGACTTACAATTAACGTACGAAAAGTGGCACAGATAACGGAAACAGAACACATCAGAGGGATGCACGAGACGGGCTCGGCGGTGACAGGTGTCAGTGAAATGCTTAAACATTGCTTGCAAACACCCACAGACAAATTACAGATAGATACACTTGAAGAGCCTGCATTTGAGCAGAATGTGAATAATACATCATCATCATCATGGTGCACGATAAGGCAGATTTGGCTAGGGCCATTTGTGATCATATGTAAAGTGTGGAAGACAACACACACCATCTTTGCCTGGAGAGAGTCGTGTAGCAGGCAGTGACTAGAGGATCTGGCCGACACTCAATACTCTGAAGAATGACTAGACGGCAACATAACCTGATTGCACTCGGTATCATTATTATTGGGACTCTTCGCTGGTTGTTGAAGATAAGGACGAAGTCCATACATCTGATACTACTTCTAGTATCACTGGACTGATTTTTGCATGTGGGTTAGCTTTCCTTATCACAAGTGTCCGTCCTCATCAGGCAAACCCACTCCAATTTCCGAGGTACTTGTAACTTACATCCGCAAGTCAAGGACGAGAAGTCAATAGTTTAGTCCAACTGACCTGAAAGGGCTGAACCCACTACCGCGACATTAGTACTCAGGATATTTAACAACGAGCGCTCTTATCAATAGGTTCTTCATACTGTGTAATCCATGCATTACTTTGGTCAGCGTGCTGTACCTGATTTTCAACAATGACCATTGCTGTTGGTTATGAAACTAAGATATTCACAGATTGTGACATTTTTTGTTTGTACATACCAGTCTTACATAAAATAAAAACGAAAAGAAACAAACAAGATGCTACAGGACAACATATAAACAGTTCTTAAAGTGTTAGGCTTACTTTGTATGGGTCAAGTTCCGTGTCAGGTGATTGTCGTCTCTTGCGTTCCGGCGCAAAGTAACAAGGTGTACCTCCGCATTTGTATCTAGGCAAAGTCTGCTGCTCGGGCGACAACACAACTGACAAGCCGAAGTCTCCCAGAATGGAGTTAAATTCACCGTCTACAGAGATGTTTTCCAGTTTCACGTCAAGATGAGCGAGGTTGTTCCTGTGCATGTACCGAAGAGCACAGGCCACTTGTATAACGCTCAGTTCCGCCATCTCAATGCTGATGCTGTCGACATGGTGATTCAATGTCCGTCCCTCATAGTAATCCATTGAGAGGGCTAAATATCCAGGACATTTAACGGCCAGCATGCTAGTAGCAATATATGGGTGCCTCAAACCTTGCATGAACTTCACCCCTTTTTTGAATATTCTTTCATTTCTTTCTGATCTATCCTCTGTTTCTGTTAGTAAACTGAATTTTTTCACGACACATTTCCGTGTTAAGTCCTCCAAGGGTTTTGCCAAAATAACCTCTCCGCACATTCCATTGTCAATAACATTAATAGGCTGGAAAAAAGTTCTTACAAAATCTACGTCTAATTCTAGGTACACAGCCTCGCCAATAACTGCATTAGACATCCTGAATAAATTAGCTGTATGGACTCGTAAATACGAGTTATTCAAAGTTACAACAGTAAATCCAAAGAATGTTAAAAAGGCACGAAATATTTGTTGCAATAACACAAAACTAGCTAGAATCACCACTGGTAAATATAAGATATCCAAATGTCGAACAGATCCACAGTTAAGAACACAACCTCTTGCAATCACCACTGGTAAATATAAGATATCCAAATGTCGAACAGATCCACAGTTAAGAACACAACCTCTTGCAATCACCACTGGTAAATATAAGATATCCAAATGTCGAACAGATCCACAGTTAAGTACACAACCTCTTGCAATCACCACTGGTAAATATAAGATATCCAAATGTCGAACAGATCCACAGTTAAGAACACAACCTCTTGCAATCACCACTGGTAAATATAAGATATCCAAATGTCGAACAGATCCACAGTTAAGAACACAACCTCTTGCAATCACCACTGAGTTCAGAATGAATGGTCTAGGAGCAGGGTCTATATATATATATGGTTTCTGCCGGTAATTAGGAAGTCATTGTTGCCTTCATGAAGTCATACTACAGTACGCTAGCCTTAATGCCACGTACCGACTTCTTTGGCAAAAGTTCACTAATCCTCTTGTAGATAAAACCTTTCCTTGCATGTACCAGCAATATTAAGGATGCCGCAATGAAAACAAGCAAACCGTAATCACGTGTCACCTCCGTCCGATATCAATATAAAAACATACATCCAGCCAGTTAAAAGAATACGCCATGATGCCGACAATTGTGTGTGTGTAAAACGCGCGCAGCCGAGACGCCGACACCTGGACTAGAACAATGGAGTTAGTGGTCACTCCTGTCCCGCTGGAGAGATACGGACTCTTGACACCCGAATTGGCCTGTGATGTTCTAAATGTTATATTGGTTGTTGGAATTAAATCCCTGAGATCTTTGAAGTTCTTTGAGATGAAGATTGTAACAAGCTATGTGGAGGGTCCCAAATAGCCCGGTCACAATATTTCAAATATCTTCTATAGCCCTGGCTGGGATAGGTCTTTACCTGCCAACCCTCCTCCCGTTTTCCCTGGACACACTGTCACGCTTCCTTTCGACCTAGGGACCTATTTCCTGCAGTGTTCTTCTGGCTGACGCATAAATAACATGGCAGTCGTCAGAACAACTTGGAAGTAATTTTATTAACCTAATCAAGAACAGCACAGGAACACATAAAGGCAGATAAACAGATAGATCTACACAGACACTACACTGGTAAAGTTCCAACACAGAGCCTCAAGTCGCCACAGTCACAGATCCAGCTTCAGATACTGTCTGATCTGTCCACACACTTCTCACCAAAGATGTCCGAATCTCCTTCCTTCTCCAGCAACTGGGTGTAGGTTCAACCGGCTTTTGTAGAATCCAAGCGACTGGTGTGTTGAGGACTTCGGTTCATTGTCATCTGAATTAGTTCGGCACTAGGTCTTCACTGACCCATGAAAGGCTTTAGTGTTGCCGATAAGGTGAGGTGTTTGTGAAGGATAATGGATGGGTCCTTTTAATGTCCGGTATAAAATGGGTAGGCCCGAAAATCACTCTCAGGCTCCCTCCAGACAACAACTGCTCTCAGGCGTATGTTGTTAAAACAAAACCGGCAATGCACCAGTCATACAAACTGTCCTTGCCTCAAGACCTGCACCTTGCCTCTGTCTCAGAGTTAAGCACACCAAACCTTGAGTTGGCCTCGTTGGACATATTGGCGTTAGCCTAGAAGCACTGGTGATAATGTCCCTTAGAAGACATAGTCACTTCCCATAGAAGAGGACCCTGGAAATGATAAACAAAACCTGAGCGACTGGGCTGACTCATGTATCACACAAATACACTATATTTAATACCTGATTGACTAGGCCTGACCTGTCAGGTAGCCCCTGGATTGGCCACGTCCGGGTTTGAGTAGACCTCCAGCTGGACGAAGTCCGGTTGTCTTTTTGGCCACAAGACACACCCTCCACACTCATACCAAGCCTTTATTATGATTGGGCACATTCATTCCCATGCTTCCCTCTCACTTGCAAACCATGCCTTTCTCACCCGCAAGATCTTGTGGTGTGGTGCGCCCAGTAATCTGTGTGCTACATCTCATTACCTAATAGTATAGTAATGGGGTTGTATGGCACGCAGTGTAGTTCCCCACTCCCTGCAAGAATAGGAAAGAAGATACTACCCCCTCCCGGCTCTGCTCTTGTTTGAGCTGTCGCCGCAATGTACCAGCAGTGCCCCACAGAACACATAGATTTAGCGGAATGCAGGTTCTCTAAATGAGATAAAGAAGTCCATTATCTTCCCCACATCATCCCATCTAGTAACAGATGAAAGAGATAGTCCTGTGAATGGCCTCTTCTGGCTCAAGAAGATAGATCAGAGATTGGTGTACCCCATCCCCAAGAATACCATAGCCATCCACTGAGTATATACAACAGAAAGATGACAATCTGTCCAATTCAAGCCGTAGACAGAAAGATAGCAACAGCTCATCTGACGCCAAGAACAAATGAAATCCTCTTGGGAGATATATGGTTCAGATTCACTTCCCCGGCTATGCCAAGGACAAGACGCGCAGCCAGATCGGCTAACGGTCACCCAACTCGTCATTGGTTATGATTGGCCTTTCGCCAATTCATCTTCCCCTTCAACACATTGTATATTTATAACTCCATGTTTGGCTGGAGTACCCACAACCCAAGCCCTACCTTTCTTCACCACTTCAGTAGGATGTTGCATCTCTGTCCCAATCTTCAAATCGACTTGACAAGATGCCACTATCCAACGGTAGGTGTGTACACGGCCATGAATTGCTTAGCAGCCGCACCAGCGCACATTTGGCGCAAGGCGCTCCATCGGGTTTACCCGATGTGAAAGACATTGGCTACTTGCTCCATGTAAAGATTGTGATAGGAAGATAACCCAAAGAACCATCTTTCATGGAGATTTGAGAGAACAAGAGAACTGAGAGCTTCCGAAAGCCGTTCCCCCTTGTCTACCCAAAATAAAAGAATGCATAAGGACATGGACCACCGGCGTTTCGCTACAAAGATCTTTGGCATCTCATGGCCTCCAGTAAATGGAGAACGCCACATCTTCAGATGTATGTAGCCATGCTTTCTTGGCGTGCCGCTGGCAAACATTTGACGGCACACTTTTGTTTTATTTTGAGCGGTCTGTGCAGTCTGTAAACACCTTTAACACGCCTAAAGACACGTCGGGCACACGATGGTAGATACATGTGTCTATAGACCAACCGGCACTCGATGGCTGATGAGGTCAGTATTAGCTCGGCCGTCTTTACGTCCCATGGCATTCTAGGTACACAATTTAGGCTGTCTGCCTTGAGCACTGTAGTGAGACATACCACATGTGGAATATAGATAATTGCCAACTATTAAAGATTGGTAAACTATTAACACTTTAACGAAGCATTTGTTACTTTCCACTTTACTTTATCATCAATACAATATATACATCAATTTACAATATCATCATCGTCATGTGCGATTTTTATAGGCGTGGGCGGTCATGGTTCCCGCTCTCACACAATCACCAATCTTGGATCAGCTATATGTTCTTGTCTCTATTATGGCTATATATATATATATAGGTCTTAGTCCGATGTGTCTGAGCTACCGCATGACAGGAGACGGTACTACCTGCTTTCTGTTAGCGCCAAATGTTGGGCGGCATTCACCAAACCCGGCACCCCACATTGTGCCAACGGCTCCGGACGGAAGAGTTGAATGGGAGGGTACAAGTCATACCCTGTGTGAGGAAATGAAGCGTAAATACTAAATGTCATGACAGGGCAGACCAGTCCGTAAGCCTTAGTCGAAAACTGGTCTGTGATCGAAGCTCCGACAGATGGACAGTTATAGTATTGCTTTGCTGATCCGGCAGCTTCTGCAGCTTGACTTTTTCCAGACGTATTGGTGTTACCTTTCCTCTGGGGTAAGCTAGGCAGACCGAGAGGGGGATCATGCTGCATGGGCAATACATTGACTTTAAATTCAGTCCAAGCTTTGTGTTATTGAGAGGTATAATACCATTTTATCGTCTCGAGAATTGAGGTTTGAATATTGGGCACAACCCACTCCTGGCAACTCTGATACTTGGGCCTTGTCCACGTCAGATTGGAAGCACTAGACTCGAGTTTTACTCTCGTTGGAGATCGTCAGTAGTGCATATCCCGGACTGGACCCGGGATTGAACTCCGGATCACTGGTGTGTGAGCGGGTGATGCTAGACGCTATCAAATTATCAGACTAGAATATCACAACTTCACCCATTGTATAAATTATAATTCGTCGCCAATAGAGATAAAAAGTGGCTTACGGCAGGGATACGTGTTGTCCCCCAAGTCCCTGCAAATTATATACAGAAGAATGTATGAACAAGTCGAACAACCTGGACTTAACATCAACTGAAAAATAAAAAAAAACATCTTAGGTACACTGATGATAGTGTTAGCAGCAGAAAGCGAGCAATTGTTACTAAAATTAGTTGACCATGTACACAGGCAAAGTGCAGACTGTGACTTATATTTTATCATCCAAAAAGATTGAAACTATGATAGTCAGCAGTGGAAAGGAAAGGTAATCAATGATCATCACATTAAACTGTGAGATAATATAACAAGTAGCAAGTTTCTCCCATCTCAGACATGTCATAGCAGATGATGACACAAGTGAAACACTAATTAAAAAAAAGAATGGAATGGTCAAAAATGTTTTCAACAGCGTGAAATCAGTGTTAACATCTAGAGAGTTTCATTCGTCATGTGCCATGCCGATAAGCGTGGGTCGTCATGTGTCCCATCTCACACGATCACCATGGAGATTAATAACGCATTAAAAATGAGAATTGTCAAATGTGGGAAGATACCATCAAGAGATGGACGAAGAGTAATCTGATACAATGTACAGTCAGGGCGGGAGACACACAGTGTTGGAGATCCATTGCAGCCAACCTGTTTTGTGGCGACGGCACCTGATTGATTGATTCTTCTTGATTTGTGGGTGAGATGCTTCCCACCTTCGCCCTTCTTCCTTTGTAACGGAGAGCGACTCCATCGTGGCGCCTGGTTCCACCTTCAGCTGCCGCAGATTGACTGCCGTGGAGGGGAATCCAGCGACATTTCTGTCTCCTGGTGTTCACACCGTGGAGGGGAATCCAGCGACATTTCTGTCTCCTGGTGTTCACACCGTGGAGGGGAATCCAGCGACATTTCTGTCTCCTGGTGTTCACACCGTGGAGGGGAATCCAGCGACAAATCTGTCTCCTGGTGTTCACACCGTGGAGGGGAATCCAGCGACATTTCTGTCTCCTGGTGTTCACACCGTTGAGGGGTGCACTCCACTCCCCGGTGCTCAGGGCTAAGGGAGAACCAATCTACTTCACAGCAAGACTAGTTGGGCGGGACAAGACTTGAAGGATGTGGTCGCCCTAGGCTGTGTTGTGGGTCTGACTAGACAGCGCTCTGAAATCAGAGCCACGGGTCATATAACCTCTTCGATTTTTCTTATGCAAAACAATGTATTCCGTTAGCGAATGTAAACATAGAATCAATAAACAACATGAGGCACAATTTATTGCCTGGTATGAATAAATGCAATGACTGCAGAAGTCAGCTTAATCTTGTTGACATCTTCATGGAATTTGTCTTATAATGGAGCGGCTGTAGGTCAACATAGTTTGCTCTTTTGGGCATTTGTTGAACTGTCATAAAACTGTCATTTACTGCCAATTTAGTACCTTGCGGTGTATGGCACAGGGGTCTTTGAGCCTGAGGAATAAAGGCCGCCTGGCTAGTGCAGCCGCCGCGAACTGTGCAGGTTAGGATTTTCTATTTGCCCCCGACAGAAAAAAACGCCCACGCCTTACCGAGGGATCGAACACAGGTCTCCCGAAGGAGAGTCCGGCGTTCTAGCCACTCGGCCAGCCGCTCCTTTGATGTAGCCTTTGTTGAACACTCCTGTAGGAAATGTTTAGGTGTTAATTTTCTTGCAGGTTTGAATTCCGCATTAACTTCTATCATGCTTCATTACATTCTTCTATTGACAGAACACCGGTCTTAAAATGGATTCCCGATAGTTTTAAGCATTCTTCAGAAATTGAGAATAAAGGTCTACCACGAAGGGATTTTGTCACCTCATCTAAGATTTCAAAATATATAATTAGTTGGTCAGTTATTTAACTGATTAATAAGTTTGGTAGTCAACTTGTTAGTTAGTTGATTGATTAGTTGGTTGGTTAGTTAATTAGTTAGCTTTAGTCAGTCAGTCAGTTAGTCAGTCAGTTAGTTAATTAGTGAGTTACTCAAATTTTCCAGTTTGCACATGGGACAGATCTCATCCTCAGTATATGGTCAGCACGCGGAACTGACAGATCTGACACTGAGTACATTGTTGATTTATAAGTCATTGTCTGCCCTGGTGTCAACTCATTCTAGAAGAATAGTTTTCAGTGTATTTTCAGAATGTTCTGCAAACAAGTCCTAGAAGAAACAAATAAAAACCGTAAACCGATTAAAGAAATTAGACGTAGACAGTCACAATTTTTGGACACTTTATGAGAAAAAAAAAATTGGAGAATTTGGTGACAATTTGTAAGATTCAAGGAAATAGAACAAGGGGAAGGCAGAGAAGTAAATTCTTGGATGGCTTGGCCATGTAGTATAGTCTAGACAAGAACACAGAGCTGATCCACGACTCTGGTGATCGTGGGGGATGGCGAAACATGGCCGTCCACGCTTATCGGCATGACACATGACGATGATGAAATTGAGAATAAAAACGCAATGAAGAAGGGAACTGGTCAACAACGATGTAGCCTTCTCTCATGTTGTACTGTCTAGCTGTAGCCAGTGGCCTGTCACATTGCCATACGGACTGCATGGTCGCAAGTTTATAGACCAGTCATCATTGGGTGGCTGATGTGGGCGGTATCATGGAGGTGACCGTTCCTTCTCATGCTGGTACCCGTTTAGGCAGTATCGACCTGCGACCCATGCTATTGTTACAAACTCCGCCTAAATGGGGATTTTTTTTTAAAAGCGTGCTTTCCACTGCGTCTTCCTTGCTGTTAACTGCCCCAATGCCGAAGGATACTATACATACTATATCGCCAAATGTTACCGCTCATTTCTTCACAAGGACGACATATCGCCATACAAGGGTCATAGTGTTATCTGTTTTGTTTCCTGATATCTCCCGCAATTTCAATGCTCTATGAACGCAACGTCAAATTATAACACTTATTCATTTGATTGTGCACCGTATTTGGTCCAAATCGACTTTTGTTTGACACTGTCATTAACAACTGTCATTTACTGCCTATTTGTGCTGTCTATTTACTGCCTATTTACCTGATGACAAAGAAACTGACCTATGAGATACAACCTCCCTTTTCGCTTGGCAGCCCAATGTACTTCTGTCCCTGACTGTGGTAATATTTCTCAGTCCCAGGTGACAAAGAAACTGATCTATGAGATACAGCCTCCTTTTTCACTTGGTGGCTCAGTGTACTTCTGTCCCTGACTGTGATAATCTTTCTCTGTCCCAGGTGAGAAAGAAAGAAAGTGTGCTGATTCATCACGGGTATTGTAAATATGTAAATAATGGTTCTTTAAGCCTAAATATCTCTCTTGTTTTTAATACTGGTTCTTGGCGATAATACTAATAAACGTTTGTTGTGTGCACTCCCGTATATCTGTGTGGTATTCTTTGAGTGGTAAGGAAAGAGTGAAACTAAAGATGGTAAAACACGTATGATGGCAATAATACAAAGAATAGTTGATTAAAGACAATGGTACACATTAGAAATATAGAACTGTGTATGAGTGAAGGCATGAACGTGTTTATTTTGTTTGAAAAATGTATACTGTTAGTGTCATTTGTTGTACATAACCTGTGTGTTAGAGTACTGTGTTGTTGAATTGTCATTGTGGCGATCGTTTTGCGTGCCTTGTATTTGTAATATATGTACTGATATATGCTAGTACTGCTTTTTGATCTGTGAATTGATTTGTTTCTCTTATGTGTTTTGTTTGAGCAGAGTGTCTAATTTTGGTAAAAACTTAGTTAATTATTTTAATGTGGTGGTGCATGTATGCTCACTATGCTGTATCCATGAATAGTTTTTTTTTCTATCTGTGTTATGCAGATTCGTCCCTGGTGACCCGTCTGTGTCTAATAATACCCCACCTGTCTGATATCTGCAGTATAGCTGTACATGACCCGATTTTGTGTAGCCAAAACTAAAGCATGAATGTCTGAGACCTAGCTGTGTAGTGATTTGTTGTGCGAATGTTTCTGACTATATGTTTGTTTCTTGTAGTAGTATAAAGTCTGGTTTGTGTTTCCATATGAGTTTGATGATGTTTTGTGATTGTGTACGAATACCACACATATTTAAAGTAATAATAATTATATCTCTTTGAAGGCCAGTACTAAAATTAGGAGGGATACTGATCAGAGAGTTGCTTTTTGCATAATATGCTGCAATTACAACTCACTCTGAGGAAGAATTACAATGTCTGCTATCTGCATTCTCCAATGCTTGTTCCGAATTTGGTTTGACAATTAGCAAAAAGAAGATACAGATTATGTCACAAGGTGTACATGGGGTACCATCAATCTTTATTGACGACGCCGAACTAGAGATGGTAGACCATTTTACATATTTTGGATCAGTGGTAAATAGAAAATTATCCCTAGATCAGGAAATCAACATCCGGATTGGTAAGGCAGCAACAATAATGAACAGGTTAAGAAA
This sequence comes from Cepaea hortensis, assembly GCA_963921405.1. Classification (NCBI taxonomy): domain Eukaryota; kingdom Metazoa; phylum Mollusca; class Gastropoda; order Stylommatophora; family Helicidae; genus Cepaea; species Cepaea hortensis. Next base: position 17,996,099 of record OY992895.1, read on the forward strand.
AAGAGTCTGGGAGAACAGGAAGCTTACTGTCAAAACAAAAGTCCTTGTCTATCAAGCCTGTGTCCTTAGTACTCTTCTTTATGGCAGTGAAACCTGGACAACTTACTCACACCAAGAGAAAAGTTTAAACAGCTTTCATATGCGGTGTCTGCGCAGAATTCTTGGTATTAAGTGGCAAGACAAAATCATAAATATTGAAGTATTGGAAAGATCAGGTTGTGTGACGGTTTATCCCATGCTCGGTCTTCGTAGACTTAGATGGATAGGACATCTTAGGAGGATGGATAATGGTAGAATACCAAAGGACATCTTTTTTGGTGAATTACAGATGGGTAAGAGATCTCAGGGTCGGCCTCTACTACGATACAAAGATGTGTGTAATGTCGTGTCTTCGTTTAAAGTGTCGTCCCTGGAGTGAGGGGAGTCAACACCCACATTATATTTTACCCCTTATCATGGACACCTCTTTCTCTCTCTCTCTCTATATATATATATATATATATATATATATCTACTGATCATGTCCCCTCTCTCTTTCTTCCCCAACGCAACATACTCAACAACTCTTGCTTCTAAAAATTAATAACACTTAATTTATTAAAAGAAAAGTGTAACGTATGTGAGACGTGTATCCGAAGAAAATGTGAGTTGTATATTCTAGTGTAAATGTAGAAATCAGACCACCAAGCTCAGGATCAGAGTCCACTCATCATGGCAAGGATTACACGGCATCACAAGAATCAGCACAATGGACCTCACCAAACGCTGCGTCTCTCCCGCCAGACAGTGTCCACCTCCAGGAGCTTTGATAACCACGAGGCCGGATCCCCACTCAACTATACAGTCTGGGACTGATACTATTGTTTTTCCTTAAACAAAATAAAACTGTTCCTAATAGTTTATAGAAACTGAGACCCCACAATTCCTGCACAGTGTAAAGCGGGGCACTTTCCCATGAACATGACATTCTTCCTTCTTACGAAATGTTCTAAATTTTTCACTCTTAAAACAGTCATTGTACATAGTCTCAAATAGATCTCTTAATTTCCCAGATAAAGTCTTAATGTTCTGATGTTCTTGTTAAGTGGAACAATCACTCTCCAATGTTTAGTTTCATGTAGTGTGAAAATCAATCCCTACTGTTCTAATAATAAGTGGAATGAACATCCATCACCACTGGTTTATTCACGAATGGTATGAAAACCAGAACCCATTACTATGTTGCTGTCCACAGGTAGTGTGAAATATTCTCAATAATTTTCTCAGTATTTATCCTGTGGGATACTTATACTATTCAGCTCCACCGAGCAAATGTTTATAAACTTTTTCTAGCATAGGCCCAGTGAGAAAGTTGCTGGCCAATCTTCCTGCACCAAAAATATCCGGGATCAGAATTTTCAATGTTTCTGTGTTCTTCATCCCAACCAGAGGGAACCTGTAAAATATAGAACACAACTGGTGAGAGCCACCCCGTCACTGATCCTTTTTAAATTAAATCAAATCAAATCAAATCAACTTTATTAGGGACACAAATTGGGCGTCTTACATTCGGCCCTTCCAATCACTCGTCTTTCATTCATCAAGGGCATTATACATTTACATAGGAAGAAAAATAAACATTGTGAAATGAATGTTGTAAACATCATGAGCAGTCTCATAAAAATGTTAAACATGGAAAAAAATGTGTACATAAAAAGTATGTGACGTAAAAATAGTGACACACACACACACACTCTCTCTCTCACTCTCTCTCACTCATTCACTCTCCCGCTCACTCATTCACTCTCACACTCACTCACTCACTCTCACGCTCACTCATTCACTCTCACGCTCACTCATTCACTCTCAAGCTCACTCATTCACTTTCACGCTCACTCATTCACTCTCACGCTCACTCATTCACTATCACGCTCACTCATTCACTCTCACTCATTCACTCTCACGCTCACTCATTCACTCTCCCGCTCACTCATTCACTCTCACGCTCACTCATTCACTCTCCCGCTCACTCATTCACTCTCACACTCACTCATTCACTCTCACGCTCTTTCATTCACTCTCACGCTCACTCATTCACTCTCACGCTCACTCATTCACTCTCACGCTCACTCATTCACTCTCACACTCACTCATTCACTCTCGCGCTCACTCATTCACTCTCCCTCTCACTCATTCACTCTCCCGCTCATTCATTCACTCTCACGCTCACACATTCACTCTCGCGCTCACTCATTCACTCTCCCGCTCACTCATTCACTCTCGCGCTCACTCATTCACTCTCACGCTCACTCATTCACTCTCACGCTCACTCATTCACTCTCACTCATTCACTCTCCCGCTCACTCATTCACTCTCACACTCACTCATTCACTCTCCCGCTCACTCATTCTGTCTCTCATTCACACTCACGGACTCTCTCACTCAAACTACAGTAATGAACATGAGTTTATATTATGCATAATAACATCAAATGGTATTTAACTGATAATATGACAGATGAGAATACACAAACATATGGATTCGCGTGTTACATAACATGCGTGTTACATGACATCCTTCTGCTCAGCTCTCTCTCTCTCTCTCTCTCTCTCTCTCTCTCTCTCTCTCTCTCTCTCTCTCTCTCTCTGTATTCTTTCATACACACACACTCACACGCATGCGCACGCTCACACACACACACACTAACACATCAACTCTCCCACTGTCTCACTCTCTCACACACAATCCTTCACACACACCCACACTCACTCTCTCAATCACGCTCTCTCACACATACACGTACGCATGAACGCACGCACACACTCCCTCACTCACTCTTACACATACACGTCCGAATGCATGCACTGACACATTTCCCCACCATTTCTCGCTCAATCACTCTCTCCACACACACGCATGCACGTGCGCGCACACACACACACACACACACACACACACATTCACTCTCTCCCTCTCTCTGACACCCACTTTCTCTCTCTCTCTCTCTCTCTCTCTCTCTCTCTCTCTCTCTCTCTCTCTCTCTCGCTCCCACACGCACACACATATATAGTGAACAATTATAGTTAAACAATTATAATGAACAATTATACCAGTAAATGAATTATAGTTATAGTTATATAGTCGATATGGATTAAGTATTGAAAGAGTTTTCGGTTAAATGTGTAGGGACTCATTGGAGTTTTCAGATCTGGAGCCAGCTCATTCCATAAGTGAGCATCAGAATAGGCGAAACATGTTTTGTATAGGTCCAATCTAGGCTTTGAGACATGTAACAAATTTAGGCGCTTGCTGTTCATTGCATTAGATTGAATCAGCTGCAGAAGATAATCTGGGGTATTTTGAGATATAATTTTATTCACTAATTTGGGTTTGTTGAAAAGGAAGCGCTTTTGAAGTGGTAGAAGTCTTAGATGACTGTACACATTATTACTTTCAACGTGCTTTATGCCAGAAACCAGACGAATAGCGCGGTTTTGTAGAGAACATAGTCGTTTTAAATTAGATTTAGGGCAACCATCCCAAACTGTGGAACAGTAATCGAGATGTGATTGGATATAGCATGTATAGAATATTTTTCGTGTGCTTTCGTCCAGGAAGTGCTGAATTTTAGCAAGTTGGTAAACATTTTGTGCTTTTTTCTTGGTAAGAGCGTGAACACGAGAGCTCCAGCTCAAATGGCTGTCAATTAAAAGACCTAGTGTTTTATGTTCAGTCACATTAACTATAGGTAACGTGCCCATGCGGAGTTCGAGCGGTGCTCCAGTTATGGCTAGTGTCTGCAGATTTTGTCTGGTCGTTATTGGCATGGATTTGGTTTTGTCAATGTTAATTTGCATGCGGTTTTCATTGCTCCATCTAATAAGATTATCAAGTTCCTTTTGTAAAGAAATCTCTAATTCACTACGGTTTTCTTGACTAATATATATAGTACAGTCGTCTGCAAATAGATCACAAGTTGTATTGATATATAAAGGAAGATCATTAATATAAACTGCAAAAAGCAGCGGACTTAGTATTGAGCCCTGAGGCACACCAATATTAAGCTGTGTGGGTCTTGATAGACAGTTGTTGAAGGACACGACTTGTTGTCTGTCGGATAGAAATGACGTAATTATGTTCACCATGTTGGTGCTTGTCTTCATTTGTTTTAGTTTTCTAATTAGAATATCGTGATCTACCATATCAAAGTCTACAAACACCGCTCTACAAATTGTACCGTTGTTGATGTTTAATTGCCAGTTATCGGTCATTTTTGTTAGAGCACTATGGCAAGAATATTTAGGTCGAAACCCAGATTGACTGTTAATTATTAGATTGTTGTTAATTAAATGGTGTAACGTTATTTTATGAATGTGTTTTTCTAGTGGTTTTGATAGCGACGATAGTAAGGAAATAGGTCTATAATTACCCAAAACGCTATTATCGATTGAGCCATTTTTAATTAGCAGAAACACTTTAGCAATTTTAAATGCAGATGGAAAGTAGTTTTTGGCCAGGCACTGGTTATATATGAACGTTAAGGACTCGCTAATGACTGGTGCAGCACAACAAAGAATTCTATTACTGATACCATCTAGGCCGTGTGAGTTTGTTGATTTGAGGTTTAAGAGATATTTATAAACGTCTGCAACAGACATTAAAGGAATCTCAGCGGGAATATTTCTGGTGCCCTTCTCCTCACAGAATGATGCCAGTGAACTTAAATTACACGATGAGTCTGGTATTGAAGACTTTAGATTCTCTATTTCTGATTGAAAAAACCAACTGAATTCATCTCATGTTATAGAATTTGGAATTGCTGATTCTGTAGGGTGTTTCTTATTGGTTATCAAGTTAATAGCCTTCCATATATTTGTACTGTTTGAATTGTTTGAAACTGTTTGAATACTTTTTTTATCCTACGAATTTCGTATTTAACTTTATTCCTTAGTCTGCGGTAACTGATGAAGTCTTTATTTTTGTGTGCTGTATCTCGCTCTCTCATGATTTTCAGAACTTCTCTAGTGACCCATGGAGATTTATGCTGATTTTTTACACGAACTTCCTTTATTGGCACATGTTTATCGAACACATTGTAGAATGTCTTCGTCCAGAAAGCTAATGCATCGTCCGGATCAGGAAGTTGGTAAACGTGATCAAGGGCTGCTTTTCTTAAGTCTTGCAAAAATAAATCTTGGTTAAAAGCTTTAAAATTTCTAAATTTGATACTTACATGTTTATGTTTAAGAGATTTGAACCCAATTCTTGGCCATGTACAACATACCGGGTAGTGGTCACTAACTGTACTAACAGGAACAGAACATTCAGTAATATTATCTGGACAAGTAACATATATAAGATCAATTATAGTTGAGGATGTGTCAGTAACCCTTGTTGGACGGTTTATTAGTTGTTTGAAATTGTAAGAAAGAATGATATCGTCCCATGTCTGGTTGGATTTACTAATATCTATGTTGAAGTCACCTAGTATCATAACTTCTCTACCTGCTGTAAACACTCTATCCATCATTGTAGTGAAGCAGTCATACCAACTGTACCCGGCACAAGGATTCCTATATAGGTATCTGTCAGGGTCTTACACCTGGCTCGCTACCTAACACATGTGGGGCAGTACAAGTACAACGTGATTTGACTCAAGACTCAACGACACAACGTTCAACGGATTTAATTACAGATCATATACAGTACGATGATCACAACAATATATACTGGATACTTCAATACACTTACATTCACAATACAGCACACAGTCTGACTCTCAAGGTGTCCAGGCACTCGACATTCGGCCACAGAATCCTTTCTCGCAACATGCGTCCTGTTCAGTCCACGTCCCAGAGCTGTCTGCCTATGGTTTGGAACTCGCCTCCTCACCGGAGGTGGCTTCACGAGACATGCGTGCGTCCTTGGTGTGACCGCTGGCCGTCTCGCCAGATTTCAACTTCGCAGGCAGGTGACTACCATTCGCCTGGCGGCGTAACGAAGTTCCTTCATCCCTGCTAGGGACTGAGTCACCTGGCGGCGTAACGATGTCACTGCATCACTGCCGTACTGTAGACGCTGACACGCTCCCCCGGCAACTCCATGAAAGATGTCATCTTTCATGTCTAACATATGTACATAATGGGTTAATACTTTAACCCTTGTCAGAGTCAACCCTTGTGTTGCTTATATCCATTGGTATCATAATACATAGAAAATACACATCTGCCATAGAAACATATAATCAATAGAAGTTATATTGAACGACATGTGGTGTTCAACTTTTAACACCTGTCAGGTTTCATCAACTCGATGGCTGATTACCTTAATTGCATTAATGACCCAGTCAGATCGGTAGTTCCAGCTTCACGCATCTACCTCGCAGCATTTGAAAAAAAATAATAATATGGTTCTTGAGACAAAAACCATCTAGCTAGACCGAAATGTGGCTTTTACATAAGTCACATAAAACGCTCAAATCCCGACCTCATTTGGCCAGGACTCTTGTGTTGGTCTGCAATGTCTGCAACCCTTTGCCATGCCCAGTAAATGCCTACCTGATGAGTTCAAAATCTGGCAAACACATGGCTATTTTTCTATAACACATTACATTATACATTTCAAATTATGACCCTTTGTGTAAGGATGTAATAGCAACTAAAAGAAAGGGGAATAATTTCAAACATTTATGGCATATAATAATTTACAATAATTATTTTATTTCTTAGTGTCATTGCTTGACGTTGCTTCATATTAACGAGAAAAAGTCGGTAATATGAATACATTAATCAAGATATGATTCTAAGATTACACTAGCTAAATAAATAAACACACAATTCGTGTATTTCATTTTATAGATTCCTAAAGATTTTAGAATAGTCATAGATATTTGAACTATTATTTGTCGTCTGCTAATTTTACTCTAAATTCCTAATTAACCCGGAAGTACACACGAACATTACATCAGCTGATGTAGAAGCTTGTAGAACACACTTGTTCCGGTTTGATGTAGTTACGGAAAGTACTTTTCTCACAGTTCATGTGTTGGATGTTTCACAAAACAGTGTTTGTTGGCTGTGTAATATGCCGTACCTCGTCTATCAATCTCATCTATACTAGTGCATTCATTCACCTGCAAAAATTTGGAAAATTTTGGTGGAATGGATGAAATGATTTTGTCTCTGATGATTAGATCTTCTAATCTATCATAATTTTTTTCAATTTTAGCTGCTGAAGTCCATTTGGTGAATATATCTCGGACTAAGCAGAGGTAGTCAGAGAACGTTTGAGTCGGTTTTGGGCTCAACTTGCTGAACTGTTCTCTGTAACCTGCTTCATCTAACATAAAATGTGCCATTATCTTTGATGTAAGATAATGGTAGTCTTTTCTGAGGTCTTTGGGAATAGTCTCAATGACTTTAAGAGGTTCCCCTGATAAACTCCTCATATACACAATATTCCATTCAGACAGTGAAACTTGGTAATGTTCCATTAAAATTTCAAAATTTTGGGTAAAGGCTGCAATGCAGTCACCCGAGGTATAATTACGTACAATACCCTGATATTTCTTGTACTGGTTTTCTTTCTCCAGTCTCTCAGATTTCTTATACTCTTTATTGATAGCAGTCTCAGTATCCAGTTGTTTTATCTTTAACTGTAACTCCAGTTCTTCTCTCTTACTCTGAGCTGCTATTTCTGCTTTCTTGAGTTCACTATCTATCTCAGCTTGCTTTGTCTTTGCAGCCATTTCTAATTCGGCTTGCTTTGTCTTTGCAGCCATTTCTAATTCGGCTTGCTTTAAGGCTGTTTCTGCCTCTGCTTGCTTGGCAGCTCTTTCAGCTGCTCGTTCATCGCGTTCAGAAGCTTTCTCCTGTACCAGTAGGTATTCAGCATATTTGTTCTCACTCCACTTTGTTAACTCATCACCTGTTAACTTCAACTTTAACCCCATATCAATGAAATCAAATAATGAAGACATGATGAAAAATGTCAATGTAATACCATCCACACAGATAGTTATACGTGGTTAGTACAATAAACAATTTACAATTTTTCTATATGCAATCTGTGCCTAAAATTGCATCCTTAAAGTAAATGAACAGAAAAGTATACTCAAGTGCCCTGGATGCGGTGAAGAATGGTTGGAAATCGGGCTAGGAAACTGTAGGGTCGCTATTTCGAATCACAAATGACCTCTACGCGCACGGTTTCGGATGGTACGGAAAAACCTGCTTTGTTTTGGAGGAAATAAATTAGCGTCTATTTGTTGGTGTGTGCCTGCTTGTCACTAAGTATTGAGTAGGTTTGTATGGCGTTGAGTATAATTGTATGTCGTAAGTTTGTCCGTCAACATTTTTTTTTTTTTTTCAACACAAGTCACTTTCTTTCAAAAACCTTTTTGCTTTCCACAAACTCAATCCACAAAGACAATCTAAATGTATCTCCACACGCTATAACATTGATGACACATCACTTACATCAAGATGACATTCAGTAAGGACATAGACATCAAGTTTACAAGATGGCGACAAGGTCACAATGGCGACAGGATCACAATGTCGACAAGGTCAAAACGGTGACAAAAATTTGACAATCACGAATGTTTTATACGTTTACACGATCAAACAATACGAATGCACTGTACGTTTATAACTAGTTTCCATGTTTACACAATGTAGCAATAATTCAAAATGAGTCTTCTATGATCACTTTTACATGTACAAACAATTTTAACAAAATTCTAAGTTCACAACCTCTAGTTCTAACCATTTATCATATACATACGTTCATTTTAAAGCTGGACGATTGCCCCCACGTCCACACATGTCAGGGTCTTACACCTGGCTCGCTACCTAACACATGTGGGACAGTACAAGTACAACGTGATTTGACTCAAGACGCAACGACACAACGTTCAACGGATTTAATTACAGATCATATACAGTACGATGATCACAACAATATATACTGGATACTTCAATACACTTACATTCACCATACAGCACACAGTCTGACTCTCAAGGTGTCCAGACACTCGACATTCGGCCACAGAAACCTTTCTCGCAACATGCGTCCTGTTCAGTCCACGTCCCAGAGCTGTCTGCCTATTGTTTGGAACTCGCCTCCTCACCGGAGGTGGCTTCACGAGACATGCGTGCGTCCTTGGTGTGACCGCTGGCCGTCTCGAAAGCCGGCAACTTCGCAGGCAGGTGACTACCATTCGCCTGGCGGCGTAACGAAGTTCCTTCATCCCTGCTAGGGACTGAGTCACCTGGCGGCGTAACGATGTCACTGCATCACTGCCGTACTGTAGACTCTGACAGTATCCAATAAGAAACGGTTGTTGGCTAGCAGGCTTCACCTCTAACCAATCACATTCTATCTCTACTGTCTCGAGATCACTTCTACGGGACCAGTTGAGGGAATTGGAAATGTATACAGCAATACCTGTCTCTAATTTTTGATTTGCATCATTCCGAATTACTTTACACCCCTTAAATGAGATTTCGGAGTCGGTTATTTGGTACTTTCTGTGATTCCAAACACATGGAACTGTTTGGACAGTATTACCGAGAGCTCAGGTAATTTGTTGAGCAGATGAAAGATGTTGAGATGGCCTATATATAGACCATTTTTGTTGAGCCACTGATCGTAATTGGCGAACATTATAAACTAAAAGTAAGATGTCGCTTGTGGTATACAAATTGCAGGGATTTTAAAACTTTACTTAGAAATAGTTAAGGCTGTTAGAGGGGGCAGGAAAATGTCTTTGCTGGAGTGATATCATGAATGCTTGGTGCAGTGCTGCAGGATTGTATCGCATTAGCTGCTGAAGTTGACGATTCCACTCATAGGGTTGTAGATTACCGTCCAGCGAGGGATTGCTATGAGTGTCACTGGAAGTGCCTACATCGGAAGCAGGCCTCGGCGGCACAGAACCATTGTTTAACGGTGTCCCCTTTGACATCATAGAGGGAGACTGTTTTACGGGCAAGGTAGGAAACAAAGTATAATATTTAGCAACATTTGGATTGGAGCTTGGGTTGCTATTCACGACATTGTGTTCCTGGGGTACAGGCAAGGGTGGTGAGGGAAGAGAAGGAGTGTTTTCTGAACACAGTGAGATGGCTGTTGCCGGAGGTGAAGTTCGGTTTACTCCTGTAACTGGTGCTGGTTGTTGTGCACGTTCGGGATATTTATGTTCTTCGCTAGGAAGCTACTTCCTAGCTTGGAACAATGTATTTGATCCCTGTATAGTTTTTTCTTAGGAGCCCCGGACGGTGACGTAAAGTAAGGATTGTTATTTATGAAATTCATGTTATTATTTTTACAGAATTTATATAACTTTAGATTAGCAGCATCGGCAGTACGACACTGGAACCCGCAACATGGTGGAGTGATAGATGAAATAAACAAGGATGATTTCGGAAATCTATTGCGCAACAGCACCTCCAATGTAGCTAGATGTGAGGTGCTGATGATTTTATTATCCATTATGTCATTAACACCAATATGGACTGTTGCTCTCCTAATTCGGTCGTTCACTTGGAATCGTCGCAGTGTAGCGGTCAGCCTCTAAATGTCAGCACCTGGTACAGGGTAGATGAGCGTAGGCCACTGGCTTCACTCAGAAAAATACAGTGAACCAAACTCTGTCAGAGACAGATGAGCTCATCACATTGGTCTTCATCAGGCCAAGACAAGAAAAAAAAAAAACAACAAACCGAGTGCGGAACACCCAGGGAGAACCCCACTGGAAGATCCCACTATTGGACAATTTCCACATCTCCCAATTATCCCCCATTACTCTATTCTCAACTAGCAGAGCTTATCATCACTTCTCTACTCTATTCTCAACTAACAGAGCTAATCATCACTTCTCTACTCTATTCTCAAGTAACAGAGCTAATCATCACACTCTAGCTAGTTTCAACTATGCTACTGCCTAAATTAATTAGGCCTAATTACACTATATTATATGTAATACCTTGTACAACACCGCAGTTCTCCTAAATCACATCTACATTTTGCCATGACAGGCACGTGTAAAATTAAATCTAATTAATCCCGCACACGGTAGATGTTATTAAAATTCATAACTGCAGTGACAAAGCACGTCCGCCTAAGTCCACTTTCTGATTTGCACTAGCTGTAAACAAATCATGTTTTTGTCAAACAGCCTTACATTGTTCACGTGACGTTCTCTTTGATGTCAACACCGGTGCTCTCAAGGGGCACACAATCCGCTTTCGCCTTTCACCACCAATACAAGAGTTTTTCCCCCTGATTCAACATTCAAAACAATGTAGCCCTTTCCCGCATTCTCCCAATTCGGGTCTCACTAACAAGCCGCCAATTCGTTTGATGTCGGAGAATTCTCAAGGTCTCCCGACTGTTCTGATCTCACCAACTAGAAGTAAACAACTTGCAGCTGTGAATCAGACTGTCTTTGGTAATTTCTATCATCTGATGATTAATTTATAGTGATTTCACGACATGTAAGCGGGACATGATTGATACAGGCATTGATAATGCACATTGGGAGCAAGTCGCCGCTGAACGTGTTGCATGGAGGGCAAACATCACAAATGGAACAAAGACAAAGGAGAAAATTATTGCAGATAAGTCACACAGCGAGCGTGTGAGACGTAAGATGGTGCATGATTGTGAAAATAACCACGTGTTCACATACACCCACTGTGAACGAACATGTACAGCGCGAATTGGCCTTTCCATTCACATTCGCTACCGCCATTGGTAAAAGTTAGTATGCGTTTTTGAAGCACAAACTAACGTCTGTCAAGACGGCAAGGTGCCAATGAATGAATGCAATTATATATCTAGTCATTGTAATTTGAGTAAAATAAGAAAAGGAGATACAATTACTAGATAAATTCGCAAAGCAAGTTGTCAAGTTAGTTTTCAAGATGGACATGTCTAGGCTAGGAAGTCTTCCAGTAACAAATGTTTATACAAATGGAACGTCTTGATCCTAGTTCTTGTCACTTGCGTAGGTGTCCTTGAAGATAGTGTCTTGTATACTGCATGTGGCTTCTTCGTCGTCTATTTGTTTATCCTTTTGTTCTTCATTTTGGTTTTCCTTTGTCTTGTGACTGTAGCAACTCTATTGGGGTTGGATTTAGAACTGACCAAGGATATCACCCATCTATCTTAAAAGTACTCAACTGGTGATTCTGCAGACTCCTTGGACCCAAGGATTACAACACATGCACTGGGCAGTCACCCTAGGCTGGTTCTCAAAACATAACTCATCTCCCTTATTTCCCCTCCCCCCTTTAATTAACTCAATACAACACACCCTACAACACACAACACACCACACAACACAATCTAGAATAGAGTTCCTTTGTACAGATAAGGTAGGCTACCAGCACGACAAGTAGGATTGTGTTGAAGCTCAGAAGGGTCTTAGCAGGCTCGTCATAGAAGGAGACTTCAGTCTATCTGTCCGTCACGTCGGTTACACACACTTCAGTGTATCTGTCCATCACGTCGGTTACACACACTTCAGTGTATTTGTCCGTCACGTCGGTTACACACACTTCAGTGTATCTGTCCGTCACGTCGGTTACACACACTTCAGTGTATCTGTCCGTCACGTTGGTTACACACACTTCAGTGTATCTGTCCGTCACGTCGGTTACACACACTTCAGTGTATCTGTCCTTCACGTCGGTTACACACACCTTCAGTGTATCTGTCCGTCACGTCGGTTACACACACTTCAGTGTATCTGTCCGTCACGTCAGTTACACACACTTCAGTGTATCTGTCCGTTTCGTCGGTTACACACACTTCAGTGTATCTATCCGTCACGTCGGTTACAAACACTTCAGTGTATCTGTCAGTCACGTCGGTTATACCCACTTCAGTGTATCTGTCCGTCACGTCGGTTATACACACTTCATCTGGCTCGATGATAGTCTTTCCAGGAATCCTCCAGGTTATCGACAGTGCTGCACTCCACTTAGATCACTTCTGGTTAGCTTTGTGGTTTTTCCTCTTTTAAGGCTAAGCTGGATACTGATTCAACCTTAGAGGTTGAGTGTTCAGCAGTTCGTACAGATCTTCACTATCACTGATCTTGCTATTAAGCCATTTTCTCAGTTCCTAGTGATATTTGTTAACTGATCGACTTTAGTTCGATGATATGGAATATCCGTAGTCCTATTCCCAAGTCTGTGCAAGGAGGCAGGAGGGATTTGGCAATTGTCTTTGATAATACTCGTGCCTCACAGTCACCTGGGGATAATTAGAATCTATGGATATTCCCCAAAGTCCCTGATGCAGTCCTTCATTGGAGATTCGGGATTATCAGGAGTGCACGACATTGGACTTAACGACTGTTGACGTCCAAACATGGAATAAATATTGATGAACTTCATACCTTCCGTGTCCCAAATCTTTGATAGAATGACGGGTTAGCGTCAGTAACTTCTTCAATTAGATATATTCTTCATGAACGTACCATTCCTGATAGTTGTTTAAACATAATTGTCAGAGTCCTACTTATGTGGCGCTTGCTCGCTCACTGGACTTGAACAGGCAAATTACAACATCTACGAACCATCTACTAATAACACATGAATGCAATCGGAAACTGGCATTTATTACACTATATTACAAGTTGACAATATGGTCGCACTTCACGCTCAAACAATCGTTCACCACCAACAACCACTCGCTAGCTCACAATGGCGATCTTGACACTGTCGCCCGTATGATCATTCACAATCACAACTTCACATCATCCCGCACATATCACAGTTCGCACATTCCTCGAATATCAATACACAACGTTCATCTCCATCTATGCATCACAATACACTATCGTTCTATCGTTCTGTCGCTCTATAGCTCTCCACACGTCCGTCCCTGTTCGCTGCCTCACACACACTGCCTCTCTCCTCGTTGACCTTCCCGCATCACGTGGCTCTGTTCACGGGCTTCTTGCCTGACCGTCCGCTAGCCACGCCGTGATGTCTCTTACTGCCCTTGACCTCAGCTATGCTTACACTGACTCTCGCTTACATACCGGCACTTACATTCTTACATACATATAAGACCATGACATTCTCCCCCCGCACAACCAATGTGGCACTTACTCTTAGCAACGTGACACATTCTGTTGTTCTTAGCCTTGGTACATCTTTCTACTCTTGTCAGGGGATTATATGATCATAAGCATATGCTTGCGTCCCTTTTTGCTCTGTTCTTTTACGAGATTCACTATAACCATTGTTCTCTCTTTTTCAGTACTGAGGTTTCTCTCAAGGTTTTGTCGTGGTCTGACAAATGTTGTGGTTGGGTCTACTTGTCATACCTCGTTATATTATTCAACCACCAATCCGTGACATTACATTCTGTTCATATTTCTCAATCGATTGTCTGTGCATTCTCATCTCATAGTTAATGTGGCTATGCTGGTTTAAGGATTCTCCATTGGTTTATGCCTCAGATAAGGCTACAACTTCCTCTTACAGCATTCTTAAATTTTCTCTCTATGCAGACGTGGTTACCCTCGTCTCTATTTAATGCACTTACATCGATTCTTTATGAACACACTATGTCAATGTTGTGGTCATGGTTCGAATATAATTCATGTATGTCATAGTCCCCCTTACCTCATCCTATGTCGGACCGTGAGTTGTTTCCCTTTTTGAGCACACCTCGTTTACTGTTATGGAGATTTGTTATTAATCTCTTTGGTTAGCATCACCCTGTTGGTATGTTCATTCTTGTTACAATATTATGATGTTACTCATGTACCACTATTGCTAAGCGTCATTCGTCGGGCTATCCAGCATACGTGAAGGCAAGTTTGGTAACATTCGCGCATTTGGGATTGCCAGGCGTTGATTCTCAGCATTACAACTTATTCTATTCGCCACTATACTTACGCTCATATGTACATATCGCATTATAACAATACACAATACTACAATAATAAAATTAGACATAGGATGTCATACAGTTAATAAATTTACAATAAAATATACATCATCGCTGCCTTTATGCACGTATAGTTCTTGTCCTGTGGAAGTTACGCACACGCAATTAAATTAACAGTGTTCTTAACCGGGTTTACACTTTGGTTGTAATACTCGCGGCATTTTTCTAATAAGTTTTTGATAGGTTTTTTGCTCTGTTCTTTTACGAGATTCACTATAACCATTGTTCTCTCTTTTTCAGTACTGAGGTTTCTCTCAAGGTTTTGTCGTGGTCTGACAAATGTTGTGGTTGGGTCTACTTGTCATACCTCGTTATATTATTCAACCACCAATCCGTGACATGTAATATTGGTAAGTATGCTCTGTACCATTTACCCCAATGTACTCCTGGGATGTTGTATTCTTGCATTTTCTTTTCAAAATTCTGTGTCCACTCATGCAATAAGTTATGGTTTATATTACACTTTACTTTATCCTGTGCCCGTGTCCTTTCGAACCATTTTTGCAACTTTCTGTAATGAGTTATGCCCCAAAAGTATGAGTCCTCTGGGCTGTGTTCATCATCTGAACTCATTTTCTGTTTCTTAATATTTAAATGTACAAATGATGATATCTATTCAAACAAATCCAAGAATGCAGATTTGGGTGGTTAGCAATCAAAATTCAATCAACTTATCTTTATCTGCTGACTACTCGAACGCTTGATGTACAGGAACGTGATTCTCGTGTTGTTTACCGCTGACCTGGTCTGGTTACGCCGGTCGCTGTGTAGAACTGAAACCTGCTGTGGAAAGAAATGATGTTATTTTCGTTCTAACTTTGTTAACAAATCTCTGATTTATATAAAATTATGAACTGATCTTCTTCTTTTCAAAAGTAGCGTTCTTTTATGCAATTTACATGGGACTGCGGTTCATGTGAACTTCTGACACCATTATACCTGTCAGAGTCCTACTTATGTGGCGCTTGCTCGCTCACTGGACTTGAACAGGCAAATTACAACATCTACGAACCATCTACTAATAACACATGAATGCAATCGGAAACTGGCATTTATTACACTATATTACAAGTTGACAATATGGTCGCACTTCACGCTCAAACAATCGTTCACCACCAACAACCACTCGCTAGCTCACAATGGCGATCTTGACACTGTCGCCCGTATGATCATTCACAATCACAACTTCACATCATCCCGCACATATCACAGTTCGCACATTCCTCGAATATCAATACACAACGTTCATCTCCATCTATGCATCACAATACACTATCGTTCTATCGTTCTGTCGCTCTATAGCTCTCCACACGTCCGTCCCTGTTCGCTGCCTCACACACACTGCCTCTCTCCTCGTTGACCTTCCCGCATCACGTGGCTCTGTTCACGGGCTTCTTGCCTGACCGTCCGCTAGCCACGCCGTGATGTCTCTTACTGCCCTTGACCTCAGCTATGCTTACACTGACTCTCGCTTACATACCGGCACTTACATTCTTACATACATATAAGACCATGACAATAATCTTAATATGACAGTATCACCCCCCCCCCCTTGTATGCCCAAACTGTTATTGATAATTGCCTCTTTTTTACCAAAACGTTTTTGTAGCATGTTACTTTCTGTAGATGAAAGGCTCAGAGAAGAACAAGCCGGCTTCATACCAAAACGGTCATGTATAGGCCTCATTTTCACTCTTAGATCATTGAAGACTCCGTAGAATTCCAGTCGAAATTAATCACCAACTTTGTCAACCTTCAAAAAGCCTTCGACAGTATCCACCGTCCTTCACTTTGGAATCTACTTAATATCTATGGTTTCCCTACCAAATATACCAACATCATAAAATCTTTCTACAAAGAGACACGTTACTGCGTGAGAACAGAATCAGGCAACTCTGACTGGTTCTCAGTGGAGACGGGAGTGAAACAGGGTTGTGTCTTCTCACCGATGCTCTTTGGAATAGCTATCGATTGGGTCATGCGCAAATGCACAAACAACACAAATAGGGGTATCCATTGGGTTGACTAAATGCTTAGTTAGTGCTGAACTTTGCCGACGACATAGTACTTTTGAGTTCAACACACCCGGATGCCCAAGAGAAAATAAACCATCTCCAAAATGTTTCAGGGCAAATTGGTCTCCAGATTAACACCACAAAGACAAAAACTATTGATCTCACCAACAGTTCAGACGACACCAAATTAAACAACCATGTTCTGGAAAAAGTCAACAGCTTCACATACATAGAAAGCAAAATGTCTTCTAGAGGGGACTCAACACCAGAAATATTATCTAGAATCGCACTGGCATCTGGTGCCTTCAATAAACAGTTAAACATCTGGAAGTCAAAGACACTTAGCAAACATACGAAACTTATATATTATATATTATACGAATCAACGGTAGCTTTAGATATTTAAAAAATTTGACCATTTTGAGAACAAATGTCTTAGAAGAATTCTAAACCTCCACTAGACAGATTTCAAAACCAATACGCAAATAAGAGAAGAGGCTAAGCAAGATATTGTATCCAATTGTATAAGAAAACGCCGTTGGAACTACGTCGGCCATGTACTCAGAATGGACAAGACTCCCCTACCAAGCCCTCATATGGTCACCGGCAAGGAAAAGAAAACGGGGAAGACCAAGAGAGACCCTGCATAGAACCATCATCAGAGAAGTCTCATTCAACAGCCAAGTGAATATCCTGGATCTACAACAGGTAGCAGCGAACCGCCAGACATGGTGAGCCATGACTTCTGCCCTATGCGCCGCCTTAGGCCCAAGAGGAAAGACTAACTAACTAACTATAATTATCATTAGACCCAAAGATTCTTGTGTTCTGAACAAGAACTTAACTTGGACCAAGAAATGTCCCGTTTGAGTCTTTGATCTGGATGGGAGCAGCAGAGTTTGCTGTCATCATGAGTTATGGGTTGTACCCTGGTCTGGTGTTATGTTCTTGCCCCCTTTTACCGCTCAGTACATGTATGTTTTACCCCCTTAGTCTACCTTTGCCTTCTTCATTAGGTTAGTTAATTAATGCAAGGTTTTTTTTCCCCATCCCTTTTAGTGGGTTGGTAAAGCATTACTGCACGTTTTAAAGAATATAGATAGGTATCCTAGATCTTTCCATTATTAGGTAGGAAGGTATATGATTTCTCTAGTGTAGGTCATCAGTATATAGAAATAGAGTTCCCTATCTTTCTATATAAAAGTCTGTCTGGTATAATAGAGCTATTTGGGAGTGTGCTTCATAGCTTCAGTGCGTCACCCCATCTGGCACATGATATTGAATGTAGCAAGTCAGCGAATTATGCCGAGTTTGGTTTTATTTTTAAGCTTATGGGATTATGAAGCTCGTTTCCTATATTCCCCTTCGATTAATCCCATTGTCAGCTCATTCCTTAATGGTTATGCTCTATGATGGTCTCAGGTTCAGCTACGGAGTAGTTTAATTATAATGGATCACAGGCATGCTAACGCACAGCCGGTCGTGACGTCATCTGCGCTTGCTTACTTCAGACCAGCTGTTAGAACGTTGTTGTGTGAAGAGTCTCAGGGACCACCTTGTCCATAGTCGCCTCCCCACAGATACTTCATCTGTGGGCACATTTAAATGCCACCGTAAGAATTGTCTGACATGTCCACACGTTTTTCAGACATCGGCAGTCACATTCCCCAGAGACACATTCTCCTTCAAAGATTCTTTCACTTGCACATCCCGCAATCTTATATATGTTATCATCTGCAAACCATGTGACATGAAATATACTGGTCAAATTTGCAGACGCCTTGCCGACCGCTTTAGGGAATACCTTGAGAAACCTGTCCCCAACCATTTTAATTATCCTAATCACAATGGGGTCGATGATGTATGGGTCACTGCATTGAAACCTTACTACTCTAACAACTCCATTTGACTTAAAATTGAAAGCCAATTAATAAACTCTCTGGGTTGCAATCATCCAGCAGGAATCAATACTGTTGTTGATGCCACGTTATAACTATGCTATTGTCCTTATATTTTATTCATATCGGACTGTTTGTCTAGCAACTTTGGTCAATATTTAAAAATTGGGTTTTTACTTATGAAATCATACCAGTTAGATAGAGCTTGACGAGACAAATCCAACGGTATCTCAACGAAGACTATACGTTGATTTTAAGCGGAGTTATGAATTATATGGTGACGTAATTTAATACCAGGAAGTCCAATGAAGAATTAACTGATAAGTCAGGATTTATCGCGGCCCTAAGATTGGAAACTTGAGAAATTCTGCCTTCTATTAACGTGGCTTGTTTATTTTTAAACGGACAACATTGTGCCATATATCATTGCGTCCGGGGCGGCGAGGCCTAACTTGACGTATTATTTATTTTTTTTTATAGGATGTGCCCTGACCTAATTAACAATTTAAAATGGCCGCCAACTGTTTATTATTTGCCTTCTATTAACGTGGCTTGTTTATTTTTAAACGGACAACATTGTGCCATATATCATTGCGTCCGGGGCGGCAAGGCCTAACTTGACGTATTATTCATTTTTTTTTATAGGATGTGCCCTGACCTAATTAACAATTTAAAATGGCCGCCAACTGTTTATTATTTGCCTTCTATTAACGTGGCTTGTTTATTTTTAAACGGACAACATTGTGCCATATATCATTGCGTCCGGGGCGGCAAGGCCTAACTTGACGCATTATTCATTTTTTTTATAGGATGTGCCCTGACCTAATTAACAATGTAGTCACTGGAGGGTCTTCTCCGTGATTATTTATTGTATTTTGTGTAGGCATTTGTTTTTCGTTATTCTTTTATGTAAGCTTCATTACTCTGTGTAATTTTTTTATTTTTTATATTTTCAGATTTCTGCAGTATGTACCTGACGAGATGCAGCGAAATATGCCAGGCAATAAATCGTGCAATCTATTGTTTGTGTCTTCGTTATTCAAATATATAGAAACTCACCACAGGAAGGTGTGCATCTGAATTGTTTTATCAAATTGACACAGGCTGTGGCAAAGGTGTGACCGGCAGAATCTTGAATGTCCCAGGAAATGGTTTAAGAAAGAGTGTCACAAGTGATGGCCATTCTTTGGTTAATTGCTGTTTATGTTTCACAACTAATTTTTTTAATTTATGTAAATTATTAGTAAGAGTACTTTCCTGTATTAGCTTGCCTGGTTCGTTGACATGAACGAGACTCCTCACTTCTCTCAGGTGTATAACGCAGGTGTATAATATAATTTAGTATTAGGATCCAGAACACCAAAGACCGAGATTGTGGAAAGCCATGAACGCCTACGCCAGCCGGCACTTTATGATGATTATTATTAATATTTGCCTATACAGAGAATATTTTAAAATGGGGTTTCTACTTATGATTTGGTAACAGGAAAGTAAAGGTAATATTCCTCTTTCGATAGAATGTCGAGAGGAATGAGAGGATCAACTTCATTGCACCAGGTTTGCTCAGTCTCTTTCACCACAGCGGCCTGGTGAAAGCATCGTACAAAGCACAAGAGTCTCAGAGTTTCTGACAAAGATGCAATTGACTTATAAGACTTTTTGTTATGATGTGCTGTGACCTAATTGCTAGTTAAAAATAGCTGCACATTTATTATATTAATTAAATGTCATGTGAAATGTTCGTCGTTAGTGAAAGAACAATTCATGAAAATGTATCATATTGTCTTAATGTACTAACTGCAAGGTGTGGAATGCGCCTGACCCTGCAGCCAGCAGGGTTAGGATCGGCTAGCCTCTCCCAGGAGGGGTGAAGAGCGAAAATTAGTAGCCTGCCGATGACCCGCAGACTACACAAGTCAACCCCTACCTCCACGTGGTGCAGACCGGGCAACCATGACCGTGAGGTCATGGGCTAACGGGGCTATGGCTCGCCATAGGGGATGGACTCCCTGTGGTCAGATTTGTGTCCTAAACCTGTGACTGGCCTAGCAAGCCGGCAGGGGATCTTCATACTGCTCGTAGAAAAACTAAGAAGTATAAACGGACTGACTAAAGTGGGGGTTAAAGCAGCACTAGATTTTATTAGAAAGCAGCAAGTTAAATGGTTTGGCCATGCAAGTAGGTTACCAGTCAACAGCATGCCACAACAAGCAATGATGTACAGACCAGATGGAAACAGAGGAAGAGGCCGACCACGTAAACGTTGGACGGAGGGAATAGCAGAATCCATGGGAATATCGATATATGAAGCCCATAATCAGGCACTCTCACGAAGTTTATACTTCACCTCGACACCGCAAGGTACAAGAGGAACATGATGAGATGAGATGAGTACTAACTGCATTGCGACAGCTTTCTTTTGTTGACTAAATATTATAAACATTAATGTAAGTAACTAAGTTTGCGACTGCTTCATAAATTAAGCAGCAGTTAATTAATTATTAAGGTATTAAATAATAAAAAATTAAAATATTAAATAATTAACTGTTCACTAAAAATCGATTTCTACTTCTCCGACTTCTTTTTTCTGTATCTAATAATTAATTAATAAATAATAGTCAGCAATTAAAAATTAAATACTAACTTATTTAAAACATAACTTATTTTACAGTACTGTATTTAAATTTAAAATAATTAAGTGCTGCAGCGGAGCTTAGAAAAAAAGTACTCCTTACTTAACATCTTAAACATCTTACAAGTTTACAGACGGGTCTGAAAACTGGCTTTCAAAATTATTTTCAGTCATGTAAAATGCTGAAATATCATCATGCACGTACACAGATAGATACATACATTACAGTATATTAGTATTACTGCTACACATGACACTTGTATTCTGTTTAATGTTAGTACTTAAATTAGTTAAATTACCAGTTCTAATTGTAAATAAATACAGGTCCGCTCTACAGTTTATTGTATCGGCGCCGCAATCGGAATATCAGTATCATATGACGGTCGGCCGTGGCCATGTCTGACACTAAATATTTTGTCCTGAACGTCTGCAAACACCTGTAATGCTGAAACTCTTCATATTTATGTAAAACTGAACGGGGAATTCAAATATGGAAGAAAAAATGAAGGGAATTTTCAATTAACATGAGTTATAAACCAAATTACCTTACTAATCGTGAAAAGAACCAAATATAATCCAAATTAATCGTTTTTTTGATATAATAACTTGGCGGTTAGCTAGCTGAACCACTTCTAAATATATGAGAATAAGTTCCCCTTTCATCGTACCATACCGATTTCCTTTTTTTTTCGTTCTTTTAGCAGTCCCTGTCAAACCGGAAGTGATCGTTCGAGGACACAGGAAAAAGTTCGCAAAATTACACAAAAAAAAGTGAAGAGCTAAAAAAAAGGGCGATAATCCTGAAATTGCTATTAAATGTACACCATTTTGCAACACAAACATTTGTAGCCCAAGTGCACCTTTCTAAACCATTACATACCACCATTTTCGTTTCTCTCATGTCAACAAGAAGCTGTGTTTAATTTACTTTTTATTTTGTATTTTATTTAGCTTTTTATCTGTTTGTGTTGTTCTGTTCTTGACAAAAGTCGTAGAACCGAAACGTCGATCGTGCCTTGTTGTCCTATAATACTTATTGTTTTATTTTAATACTTCAGTATTATATTATTATTGATTGGTTGTGTTTTGTGATAAGTCACACTTTGTTTACATCTGTGTAAGATGGAGGTCTCTGTAAGGTACGTACACCGTGTCTGTGTCTAGAATGTCTCGTCTTGTCGCAGGAGCTAAATATAGCTCATTGTTTGCAATTCATATTAATACAATATCGGCTCGTCAGGCTAAATATAGCTCATTGTTTGCAATTCATATTAATACAATATCGGCTCGTCAGGCTAAATATAGCTCATTGTTTGCAATTCATATTAATACAATATCGGCTCGTCACGGATTTCCCTGAATTTGTAAATTCATTTAGTTCCCGTGCATTTTCTGTACCTAAATGTTGGTTAATAAAAAGGTTCACCCCGTGATTAGTGACAAGTTAGGGAATCTCAATTTTCTTCACTGATTGCCATCTGTCTTAACCTTCAAGAAAGGTCTATGTTAATGAGGTTTTACAGTGGGTCAAGTAAAATTGGCGTATGGGAACCCCTATTGGTCACAATCACATAGTAGTTAGGACCAATATTGCTTACTATTCTGCTTCAAGCTTTAATTTACGAAACGTGGAGAGAGACTGCCATGCAATATTGTCACAGTGAAATTATGTAATGTTTTAGTTCTTTCTTTCTTTTCCAGTTTGGATCTAGTTGGTGAAAGATCGCGTGTGACAGTGTCTAAACTGTCTAGTGACAGCAGTAGTCTTCTGTCTGAGCGTTTTCTCTTCTTTGGATTACTGACGATTTGAACACCGTCATAGTCTTCATTTTTTAGATTGTTTTCTTGTGTGTTGTTTTCTTGTGTGTCCCTGTCTTCTTGTGTGTCTATTTGACTATTAAACCGAGATTTGTTTTCACGTGGACTTCTAGTAATACAATTTCCCCTAGTCTCTGGGTAGTGAGATCGTACGCCCGTGTGTATTGCTGCGCACATAAAAAAATCCCTTGGCAGTTGGAAGTCGAATAAGAGTAGCCTAACGGCGCTGCCCGGGCAAGATTTCGAGTTAAACATCTACCCAAGTATTTTCAAGATCCTCGCCGGTGCTACAGAGTTCGTGCACTGAGCTCAGTTTCTCCAGACTCAGATTTGAATTAGGAGGAGACCGGAGCACATAGGGTATGCACCCGTGTGCCGTGATGTTGATCTATCGACTAAACTAAACTAAACTAAACTAGACTATTAAACGTGTGAATCAGTTCTGTTCTTTTCTGTGGAGGAGTTTCTCGTATGAAAGGCGGGAAATCTTCTTTACTGTGTACACCAATTGCCTCTGTTGGTGTTATCAGTGGTCGTCTGCTGGGACATGTATTTCCTCAGTGGTTTATCTTGACCACACGTAGGGAAATTGGCCTTTCTCCCCAGCATCGTAATCAATACGCTGTGATTATTATTAATAACCCCATGTGGTTAGATCCGTTTGTAATGTAATGGGGCACTTCCTTTATGGGTTGCAGAGTGCACCTCACTTTCCAGCTCCATTGTTCATCCTCAAGACCCCAGCCTTATCCTCCCCTGTAAAACTGTGCACCAGTTTTCGAACTCCTTCAGGGGTAATCATGACAGGCAACTAGTGTACGGTGTGTCTCTTTCTTTCTCTAGATTGTCTAGTGATATATCTACCCCTAAGCTTGGTAAGTGAACTTTGTCCCGTGTAACTTGTCATACACGGGTTTCTGCCCTTCTGTTGACAGGTGAAAGTACCACCTAGTGGGAACTTCGAACCTGTGCAGGTTGATGATTCCCCCAGAAGGCACACCTCCTGGACCAGTTAAGGCACTAACAATAAAAGCTGGTGTCGATCTCGCCGCAGCCCCAGGATCATTAATAGAACAAACTACAGTACCAGGCTGGTGGAGGTGGTTACCTTCGTAGTCGTTCCTTGGAAGGGCAAATGTAGCGATGTTTGGATTCATATTAATAATTTGTTGTTTTCGGTAATAATAATTCCAAAGAAATACTCACAATATCTTTAAGAATATAAATTCCAAATAAAAACGCACAGTATGCCCCTGAAAACGTAGTTGAGAAATAGTGACTAATCCGGTATTTAAATAGCGTAAATTTACACGTCAGAACATTCCACCAAAAGAAAAGAATGACCAAATCAGTCAGAAGGCCACCAAACACTACTCAAGACGACTACCACGTTATGGAAAGACCAGAACAGGTCATTATTCTGCACCTCAGAATAGGGCGCAATGGATTACGCAACCACATGTATACAAAATTCACGATTGTTGGCTCAGCCATGTGCGTATGTGGTTTGGCGTCGCAGACAGCAGAGCACATACTACAAGACTGCCCAAACTACAACATATAAAGGCAAACCTTCTGGTCCAGAGAGACAACAGTGGAAGATAAACTCTATGGACCTCTGAGTTAACTAAAAAAGATTGTTAGATTCATACAAGAGACAACATTGCAGTTATAAACATATTTCAAGCGAACGAAAGATAAGACACTTAAGAAAATATGCTTCCAAAAATGCGTACTCACAATTTTGCTAAAGTGTTTCTCAACTCTGTATCGAGAATATGTGAACCGTGGTTGTGACAGTTAGTCAGTTGCATTTCCTTTACAGGACGTCGCAGTCAACACCAGCCTATTTTTAGTTTTCCTGTTGTGATGTCTTGGCAAATTTACGTTCAGTAGTTTGCCATTGCTTTTTGAACGACCGGCACCCATACCATTTTCGTAAAACAGAAAAACAAGGCGGTCTGTTGCCAAATCGCCCGCAGCTATACGTCGAACGCGGGTTTGCGGGAATGCGAACTGCGTCCTTGTTCCCTTCACCACCGAGCGGGCTGGTGTGACAGTGCACATGGGATTTACGCTCTAATTTGAAGGTGATTGTTGTCCAAAAGCGAGTTCTCCTTTATCAGGAGAAGTATTTACTCACACAGAGTATTAGTTGATGGTGGTTGTGGCGTTTTAAAGGCCAGTCAAAAATAAATTGATACCATACTATTCGTAATCAAATGCATTGAAAGAATAAAACATTTAATGTAATATCAAGTAGAAATACAAAGATGGCTTCTAACATTTTCCCACTTGTAAAATAGAGCCATGATTTTTACACAATCTTTAAAGATTATTTAAAATTATTCTTAAGTCTTTTATAATGCATTTAAAACTTGTTAATTTATATAAAAACTTTACAAAATATAAGAAATGTACTATAATTATTTAAATCAAATAGCAAATTTATACTACTTTGAGTAATGTCCCTTTGATATTTATTGTTCCCCCTTCGCTAGATGTTGAACCCAGGCCATGTCCATATAAGAGTGTTGAGGGGGTACATAGAGCCTGTTCTTTTGTATGGATGTGAAACTTGGACAATGTGCAGTCAAGCTGAAAAACATTTGATGGCTACAGAAATGTGGTTTCTGAGGAAAATGCAAAGAGTACCATGGACAGATAGAAAAACCAATGACCAAGTAACTACAGGAGACAAATGAAAATCGTAAATAGATTAGAGAAATTAGACGTAGACATGTTATGAGAAGAAATGGATTGGAGAACTTATTGACAACTGGCAAGATCGAGGGGAACAGACCAAGAGGAAGACCGAGAGGAAAATACCCGGATGGCTTGGCCACATGGCATGGACGAGACAGGAACACTGAGCTGATCCACGACTCTGGTGATCGAGTGAAATGGCTGGTAATGACCGCCCACGCTTTCAAGCATGACACATGATTGATTGATTGATTGTAGTCCATACAAACTATTTATAGTAGTGCATGTGGGCTTGCTTTCCCTAATACCAGTGTCTTTCGCCATCAAGCGAACCCACTCCGTCTTCAGAGGAACTTGTAATTTACATTCCCAAATCAAGGACGAGAGGTCAACATTTTAGCCCGACTGTCCGGTTTAGGGGTTGAAGCCCTTACCTCGGCATCAGCACACCGGATGTTTAAGAATATGCGTTCTTTTCCATTCAGCCATGCTGACCCTCATGTCCCTTGAAATAAGTGTTATGTTGTTATGTCCCTGTCGACTATTACAATTGGATGTGTTCATTTTAAAGTGGTTTTATTTACAAAACAGTATATTTTGTTTACCTACAAAACAGTGTGTATATTCACAGTGCCTTTTTTGTTTTTTTACATTTTGCGAATGCAACATATACATTCATATACACATATGATAATATTATATTCTCGGCGTGGTGTAATTACCTACACATTACTTATTGATGTTGTGTCATATATGGTTGATTCTTATTGTTTGTATTTTTGTATATAAGTCTTGTAGTGCCAGTCCTCCTTGTTTCGTATCCTGTATTAGTGTTTTGTGTTGTATACTGTGAATTATGTTGCTGAAGGTGAAATGTCTGTGATTGTTTGTTTTGGGGATATAACACTGTACCTAAATATATTATCTTAGGAATGATGAAACTGCTTACAACTGCACTTCTATCAAACATTGTTGATATCTTGTATTTGTATCTATGTAGAATGTCTGTAATTTGTTTTGTCAGTGAATGCCATGTTTCTGTAAGTGTTTTTCTGGCATCGCATGGAAATGTGATCCAATATATTTTTATGTTGTCTGTGACTGTTAGATCCAGGGGGAAATCCGCTTTATTCTTCCACTTTTCCAGACCCGTTTTTTTAAACTTCTGTATGCGTATTTTGACCCCAATTTCTTCACCAAACTATCTGAAGTTGTGGAGTATATTTACAATGGATGTGTATGTTGTAGGGGAGAAAGCGATGTCATCTGCATAAGCAATTAGTTTCGGCTCTCCAGACTCATGTATGAATGTTCCTTTAATGTTGGTGTCCTCACTGATTGCTTCTAGGAGTGGTTCTAGTGTGGGTATATATATGATTGGTGATAGTGGACCCCCGTTTATTACAGATCTTGTGATATTGAAATTGGCGATGAGTGAATGTCTCACAAGTACTGTTCTTCGTTACAGCGTGTTAGTGCTTTGTGTGAATATGAGTGTGAAATTCTGTCAAAGATCTTCTCCTTGTCAAGCGATAAGAAGATGGCTGTACAGTCTTTCTGGTGGGCTTATGTGATGATTTCTCTAATGAAGTGTGCATATTTGGCGTATGTTTCTTTGTTAAATACTGCATTGTTGGTCTGGGTGTATGAGTGAAGGCATGAACGTGTTTATTTTGTTTGCAAGTGTGTACTGTTAGTGTATACAAACAAGAGGTGTGTCATGTGTAGTACATAACCTGTCTGTTGGTGTAGTCTGTTGTTCAATTTCCAATGTGGTGACCGTTTTGAGGGTCGTGCATTTGTAATATCTGCATTGATATATACTAGAACTGCTTTGTGATCTGTGAATTGCTATGTTTGTTTTATGTGTTGTGTTTGAGCAGTGTCTAATTTTGGTAACAAATTGGTTGATGATTGCAATTTGGTGGTGCATGTATGTTAACTATGATGTATACATGTATAATATTTTCTATCTGTATTATGCAGATTCGTCCCTGCTCTCCCGTGTGTTCTATTAATATCCCACCTGTCTGATGTCTGCAGTATAGCTGTACCTGACCTGATGTTGTGTATGCCTAAACTAAAGCATGAATGTCTGAGGCCTAGCTGTGTGGTGATTTGTTGTGCGAAATGTGTCTGCATATGTTTGTATCTTGTAGCTGTATAAAGTCTGGTTACATATGAATGTGATAATGTTTTGTGAATGTGTAAGTATACCACAAATATTTAAAGTAATAATAATTATATCACTAGTCATTGTAATTTTAGTAAAATAAGTAGGAGATACAATTACTAGTCGACAGATCATCCTCATTTCACATCGAACCATTCAGTTTATAAGTGCACAGATCCCCTCCTCAGTAAATGCCGCAGCGTGTGGTGGTTCACGACACCAGTTCTGTGTTGGTTTATTAATCTTCTTTGGCTTCCTGCATAGTGTTCTTATTTGGCCACACCTCTTCTAACTTGCTGTTCTCGCAGTCTGACCATGGATGTATATTCACAGTCATCACTTGATTCCCGCCAACGACCTACTTCTCGTAGAGCAGTGGTTCTCAACCTTTTATTTTTTTTACCCGTGCCCCACTTCACAATATTTTCAGAACGTCATCTCCCCCATCCCCCCTTTCGTATTTCCTCCCTAAAATTCCCCCGACCCTACATAGTATACATAATAATGGAAGCTAAATTTAATATCACATACTAGAACAAGTCTATACGTCTACATAAAACGTGATTTGCGGGTCTACTTACATTATAAAATGAATTCCAGAAGGGTGAGACGTACAGAACCGTAAAGTATGAAGGGAAAAACAATATCAAGTAATCGGTTCTTGTATTAATACGATCTTGAAATAATCTTAACCCCCACCCCCCTTTTCCCCACCGAAATACCTAAAATTCTCTCCACCCCTCTGGGGGTGAGGGAGGAATGCCCCACCGGATGAGAACCACTGTCGTAGAGCATTCAGTACAGTATATCAGCCTGGTCCATGGCTCGTTCTCCCTCCACCGTAGCTTTACCTGCACATTTCCTTGGACACCCGCATGCCCCGGCATGAAAATGAAACTAATCTTTGCCAGCCGTGACCGCCTTGTAGACGCCAACCACTGTCTTCGAGCCCACCCCATCGCTATCTTCCTGAGCTTACTCATTGAGTCACTAGGGAAACATGCCCGAGGGAAGGTCTGTGTCTCGAGCCCACCCCATCGCTATCTTCCTGGGCTTACTCATTGAGTCACTAGGGAAACACGCCCGAGGGAAGGTCTGTGTCTCGAGCCCACCCCATCGCTATCTTCCTGAGCTTACTCATTGAATCACTAGGGAAACATGCCCGAGGGAAGGTCTGTGTCTCGAGCCCACCCCATCGCTATCTTCCTGGGCTTACTCATTGAGTCACTAGGGAAACATGCCCGAGGGAAGGTCTGTGTCTCGAGCCCACCCCATCGCTATCTTCCTGGGCTTACTCATTGAGTCACTAGGGAAACATGCCCGAGAGAAGGTCTGTGTCTCGAGCCCACCCTATCGCTATCTTCCTGGGCTTACTCATTGAGTCACTAGGGAAACATGCCCGAGAGAAGGTCTGTGTCTCGAGCCCACCCCATCGCTATCTTCCTGGGCTTACTCATTGAGTCACTAGGGAAACATGCCCGAGAGAAGGTCTGTGTCTCGAGCCCACTCCATCGCTATATTCCTGGGCTTACTCATTGAGTCACTAGGGAAACATGCCCGTGAGAAGGTCTGTGTCTCGAGCCATGTAATTGCTTTACTTACTGCCATGGTTTACATAGTCAGATTAGTTGTTGTCAAAACAAAAGCACCATAATCTTACTTCACAATTCTCCCTCAAGCTTGAGCCGTAAAGGTCCATAAACTTCTCACTCGTCGAACTACCGATCCTACTGTGTAAATGACAGCATCATCTTCTAAAGAATTTTTGAAGATAAAAGCCTGTACTTCCTCCCGCACAGCAGCCGGGTAATTTCTTTTGGTCTGCATTTTCTGTCTAGTTAGATGCAAACTAAAAAGGACGTACAGAACTCCGCTGGCACTTGTACGCACTCCTTACCAGGTTCTAAGTCCTCAAGTGAACATACCTGTTGAAGAATGTCTTCGGTTCGACCCATCCATGACCATCCTCTTTTTAACCTGCTGCCTTTTATCTTCTTAATTTCACTGTGTAGTGGATGTTGTGTGTTTGCATTGACTCTGAGATGTGCCTATGCTCGTCAGATCTGTATTATGTTTCCCATGGTTGGAAAATCAAGAAGGTATCGCATCGCCCAACATCTCCAGGGTGTATAATACGCTTAGCTTCGTTATGTATCCTCTTCATCCTTTCCATCTGCTTATGGCTGAGAGTAAGGTTCGTCATCACATACTCAAAAACAGAAACGACCATGTCTTCGTATAGAAGACATAGATGGCGCTGCTCACAGTTTGCCACCGACATCACCCGCATCTCAGCAAACTCCGCTTGGCCTTTGTTATCCCCTGGTCGATGTGCTCAGTATAAACATGGTTTCCACAAAACGTATCCCCAGGTATTTCATTGCCTGCATTCTTTCTACAGTCTCTGAGCACAGATGTACAGTTGGTGTTGAAATGTTGACAATATGTTTGTTCAAATAACACCATGTCACTGCTGCCTTCGTTGGGTTGACCATTGCACCAGCTTCAACACACCACGTAATAAAGCTATTGAGTTCTGTTTGTAGTTTCACAGCGACCCGATCTCTATCCTTACCCTGACGATACACTAACACATCCTTGGTATACGACAATGTCCTACCCGGTCCTGTGATCTGCTCACCGGTGATTCTCACAGTGTAGGCACTGAACAGCACCGGAGATAATGGTGATCGCTGTACTAGACCTGGATATATTGTTG
The DNA here is from genome assembly GCA_963921405.1 of Cepaea hortensis. Classification (NCBI taxonomy): domain Eukaryota; kingdom Metazoa; phylum Mollusca; class Gastropoda; order Stylommatophora; family Helicidae; genus Cepaea; species Cepaea hortensis. Next base: position 18,027,012 of record OY992895.1, read on the forward strand.
TCGAGTCAGAAGTCCAACAGCCACATCTAAAGACTACTTTCCGTTGGAAGATGGCTGCAGTGTTTTTCTTCAATTACATCTAAGCGTTTGGAAATAGGCGTTGTGAGCAAACCACATGAACTAGAGAGAGAGAGAGAGAGAGAGAGAGAGAGAGAAAGAGAGAGAGATAGAGAGAGAGATAGTGAGTGAGAGAGAGATAGAGTGAGAGAGAGATAGAGTGAGTGAGAGAGAAAGAGAAAGAGAGAGATATAGTGAGCGAGAGAGAGATAGAGTGAGTGAGAGAGATAGAGTGACTGAGAGAGATAGAGTGAGTCAGAGAGAGATAGAGTGAGTGAGAGAGATAGAGTGAGAGAGATAGAGTGAGTGAGAGAGAGATAGAGTGAGTGAGAGAGATAGAGTGAGTGAGAGAGATAGAGTGAGAGAGAGAGATAGAGTGAGTAAGAGAGAGATAGAGTGAGTGAGAGAGATAGAGTGAGTGAGAGAGATATAGAGTGAGTGAGAGAGAGAGTGAGAGAGAGATAGAGTGAGAGAAAGAGAGTGAGTGAGAGAGATAGAGTGAGTGAGTGACAGAGACAGATACAGTGAGAGAGATAGAGTGAGTGAGAGAGAGACGGAGAGAGACGGAGAGAGAGAGACGGAGAGAGAGACGGAGAGAGACGGAGAGAGAGAGGGAGGGAGGGAGGGATGGAGTGTTTGTGTGTGAGAGAGAGAGAGAGAGAGAGAGAGAGAGAGATCACATTTAATAATAACACCCCATCAAGGGACATGGCAGACATGCGGGGCTCGTCACAACTGAATCCAACATAACACCATGGCATCAACAACGGGTCATCATTACTACACAGGAAATTAATAACTACCCGTTCCTGACTCACATATTGTGTTCTAATAATATCCCACCTGTCTGATGTCTGCAGTATAGACCCGATTTTGTGTATGCCTAAACAAAAGCATGAGTGTCTGAGATGGAGCTGTATGGTGATTTGTTATGCGAATGTTTCTGAATATATGTTTGTTTCTTGTAGTAGTATACAGTCTGGTTTATGTTTGCATATGAGTGTGATGATCGTTTGTAATTTTGTACATATACCACTATATCATTTCGCACAGCAATTCATTTTACAAGATGGACTCGTCTAGGCTAGCAAGTCATCCAGTAACAAATGTTTATAAAGGAGGATCATCTTGATCCTCGTTCTTGTCACTTGCGACGTGTCCACGAAGAGAATGTATTTTGTGCTGTGTGTCTCTTATATTAAAGAAGACTTTTATAATGATCTGGAAGATGTCATAGAAGAAACCCCCAAACAGGACATCCTGATTGTGCTGGGAGACTTCAATGCAAAAATGGGTAGAGAGCAAACTCATAAAAAAGTGGCCGGTATGGAAAGCCTACATACAACTTCAAATCATAATGGATGGAGAGTCATCAACCTAGCAGAAGCTAAAGTACTGCAGATTAGCAGTACCAAATTGCAAAGAAAGGATATACACAAACAAACTTGGAAATCATGTGACAAGAGAACCTATAATCAAATATATCACATTTTTATTAACAACAAAAATGCATCAAACATACAACAACTTAGAAGCTATAGAGGAGCTGAGTGCCATAGCGACCACTTCATCGTTGGGGCAAAATTTAAAATAAAACTTAAGAGAGCTTTCTATGATAAACTACAAAGGTTACACACAACATATAACAGAGAAAAACTACAAGAAATTACAGTCAAAGAGAAATTTGCAGATGAAATAAAATGTAAACTTGAAATTCTAAAAAACCCGTTGGAGGAAAGCGTTGATCAAACTTGGTTGAACATCAAGAATACAATTCAAACTACCGCAGAAGAATGTCTCGGTGTGGTAACCACGCATAGAAAGAACAGATGGTTCAATAAAAAATGTGAAGAAGCAGTCATTAGGAAAAATAACGCCAGACAGTTATGGCTAAATGACATCAGCAACATCCAAAATGAAGAGCAATATAGAACTGAACGTAAAGAGGCTACAAAAATAGTTTGGCAGCAGAAGCGAGAATATACCAGCAATATAATCAAAGATATGGAAACTAATCACCAGAAAAATGAATCCAGAAAGTGTTTTAAAGAACTGAAGTCAATGAAACGATGGCACCAACACAACACATATGGTTTAAAAGACAAAAATGGGAATATGATAAATACCAATGAGGAAATGTGTAACACATGGAAATAATACTTTGTTGAATTACTAAATTGTGAAGCTCCAAGTAACACTTTCCCACAGGAAGAGGTTCTAACATGTGAACCACAAATTGAAGAATCTAATTTGAAGAAATCCTATATGTAATCACACGACTTAAAAACAATAAGGCAACTGGGACTGATGGAATTGCTGCTGAATTTATAAAGGCAGGTGGTCATGCATTACATCTAAAGCTATACGAACTAATAATAAAAATCTGGAGGACAGAAGAATTACCCCATGACTGGAAAGAGTCATTATTGATACCTATCTTTAAGAAAGGAGACAAGTTCCAATGTGCAAATTATAGAGGAATATCACTACTGTCCACAAGCTATAAGATACTATCCACGGTATTACTAAATATACTAAAACCATATTCAGAAGACATATTAGGTGACTACCTGGCGGGGTTTAGACAAAACAGATCCACAATAGATCAGATATTTATTTTAAGACACATTGCCAAGAAAATTGGGAATATAAAAGAGATCTCCATAACATTGTTGTGGATTTTATGTGTCCATAGGATAGTGTCCATAGGAATAGTCTATGGAATGCTATGCAGGAATTTAGAATACCAAGGAAGTTAATCAACATGACCAGACTATGCATGGAAGATACTTATAATATAGTAACTTATAAAGGCAGGAAATCAGACCCTTTCCAAATAACATCTGGCTTGAAACAGGGTGATGCACTATCACCGCTCCTTTTAAATCTGGCTCTAGAGAAAGTTGTAAGGAAGGTAAAGGAGGAATGTGCTATTGGAGGAACATCCAGACTGCTTGGTTATGCAGATGATATAGATATTATAGGGGAAATGAACAAAAGACATCAGAAATATTGACTCACTTGCCACATGGCGTTTAGACAGAATGACGTCATCGGAAAATGCGGTAGAAACTGATATAGGAAAAACCCACAAGAAACTAAGGAAACTTAGAAACAGGGAACGTCAGACGACAACAAGGAAGGACAACGAAAAGGACCTTTTGTGATTCGGCTGAGGCGCGACATATCGTGTTCGTTTGGAGAGTTGGTTGTGAGAAGGCAAAGGCTTGGCTGAGGACTATCAGGTGGAGGATGTCTAACGAAGAAAGTGTCAATACTGAGCAGAGGACCTGAAGGACTATCAGGTGGAGGATGTCTAACGAAGAAAGTGTCAATACTGAGCAGAGGACCTGAAGGCATGGAACACCTAGACAAACCTGTGAAAATGAGAACAGCGAGATAGATTGAGCTCCTAACTACAGTCGGACATTACCGGGATAGAGTAATAATATTTTGTGTGAATGCCGTTCCTGTGTTAAAAGGAACCATTCATTTTCTCGATTAATCCATTGTATTGATCCAGCGCATCATTAAAAGAATGTGTGAGTACTGTTGTTTAGGATGGCGTCGGTTGATTCTTCGTATTACAGTTCGATAGTTCACGTGAGCTTATTATTGCTTCAACGTTAACGTTGCCAATTTGATAATTGCGGGAGTTGCGTTGTGGCAGATGTGGGGGCATCGATCCGGTGCTCAAGATATTGATTATCAAGTAAATTATTGTCAAGATAACCCCTACCAGAATAGTCGAAAGTGAAGAACGCATAAATAAAGATGAATGCACACCATAACTCAAAGGAACGCACGGTGCAACACGGGAAATGAAAGAGACAGGAAGATGGGTGTTTAAATATGTCGGCCAAATAAGGAAATGAGTCAGAAAACGGAGCAGGAATTCGTAAGGAATAGTGTTATTCTTAAAATATCGGAGCAAGGTAAGAGAAACATTATAACGCATATTGTTATAGACCGTTGTATCGGACACATACAAGAGAGCTGACGTGCCTAAAAATGTACGAACGCCACAATATTCACGGCGATAGTTGCACGTCACAGAAAGAACACACTATACTACACGCACCATTTGTAGCATACTAAAGAACACGACACTGCATTAATGAAGAAACGCTGATGTAAACAGTGCAGCCTACAAACATTGGATATTTATACGCACATTGAGTTATGTGTATGAACTAGGTACACAGTTGACACGACACACCGGACACTTAAACACATTTGATACGCAACTGTCAACGAAGAAAATGACACCAAACAAGATGATACTTGCTGCCGACACTCTATCATAAATTCATTATCGACGCAAAGGACATTTGATACTGACATTATTCGTTCTACATTACTTTAAACATTGACACGTGAGGACGGCGGATGCTGAAGGATGATATACAACATTATGAAGATTACCTTTATCGCAGCACGCGAGATAACACGGCAGGACCTGATACAGTTACACCTACACTGATACTCAGAAGCCAGGACATTGGGGCAACACAGGACAACAGGAAATATTATTAACTAGCCACTCAAACACTGCCGCCATTTACTGCTTCATTTGCACTAGCATAGGAAGACATCAAAACCCCAGTCACAAAAATATCTATTTATATACGTTGTTCATATTATGGATTCGTGTCTGCCACCAACTTTGCATAAGACATATTATTTACACAACATGTATGTTGGAGGAAATCTGCAGATGAACTGCACACGTTGAACTGTCCCTCCACACCCTTGCTTCCCTCAACATAATCTCTTCAGGACATTTTCCCTCACCAATACTTCCCTCCACAAGATTCCCTCACGCCAATATTCACTGTTTTACCACTTGCTACACGTGATGCCATTAACGGGAAAGTAAACATGCTCAGGGATCTTACTTCGTACACATTGCGTTGAGTCAAGCATTTATCAACGTCATTCCAGTAATCAAGGTCGTCACGGGGACACTGTCGCTGGCTGTTAGAGACGTTGAAGCTGCATTTCGTTTATCACGGTGCCATTTCAATATATTGGACGGACACCGCACTGCATATAATCAACGCAACGAGTTTCTACACACTTCATCGTAGACAAATTACAGGACAAGTCACACATTAGTCATTGTATTCTGGACATTATAGACTTGACCTCCATCGACGCTTCCTTCCATAGTCAGTCTTTGGGAAATCTGGACATTGCTCACAGGATCTACATTTCAAACGACACTTCTAAGCGGACGTCATCACACACATCAGTCAACGTATTCTGGACTTTAAATACGCAACTACATTTAATCACTGCGGGTATCATACATTCAGATACCCACTTCAACTGGTCAACCAGGATTTATCTCGTTAAGGCCAGTACATTTGCTGTTTGTTGTTATATAACTGTGGTCTGTTTGGGTGTCTAATATATAACATATTTTTTTCTTCCGATAGCCGACTCCGTAGTTATTTAACAAAGCGAGAGATTGAAGCGCTATCTGAAGGTCACATGAGTTTAATTATCGGACAGTCAGACACGTTATTTACTGACGGATTGTCATCTTGTGACAAATATATTTTTTGTGACGAACTTGCGATTCGTTGGTAGTATATTAATTTTTTTTCGCGTTATACCGTTAGGCATTTACATTCCTTATTCTATCACGTCTCCTTATTTATATGTGATTAAATATTATGTTGGTATGTCACTTCGTAGTACGTTATCGTAATAGCGTTATTGTTGTGTCAGTATATTCTTTATATTGAATATATTTTTACTACTAATTTCTAGTATTTACATAAAGTAACACTTAGGACATTTTTATCGCATTAAGATTGCTGAATTTCTGTTGCTGAATTATTGTTGAGTTGAAGTTGACAACAATTGTGGTTGGATATTACATATTATATTTTATATGTACTTCCATATTGTCTGTTTCTTTTGTATTCTTTGCACACTCCTCTATCATATTTCAGCTAGATAAGTTATTGCACAGGTAGGACAAGATGTCGATATTTCAAGACTACATGAAGATAGGTAAGACGTTGGGTTTAACCGGTTCAAGGCTCAGGAATTATGCAATACAGAAAACGGAAAAATTAGAGGGGGTTGTAAAGGAGCAAAGAAGGAAACAGGGACAAATTTATGAAACGAACACAGTATTCATCATTGACGATGACGAAAACACTCTTGTTACTCAACAAGCATGGGTCAATGGTATATCAACGACCTGTATTAGGGATACTTCATCAGTTATTGTGGGAGTCGATCACAGGTTAATAAACGAAAGTGATTACACAGGTGAGAATATTGGTTGCAGAACATTGGGAGGTACTATAGAAACATACAAAACCGCATGGGTCATGATTGATTGCCCATGTTGAACATTGGGAGGTACTATAGAAACATACAAAACCGCATGGGTCATGATTGATTGCCCATGTTGAACATTGGGAGGTACTATAGAAACATACAAAACCGCATGGGTCATGATTGATTGCCCATATTACACAGGTAAAGTATGTGCTGCTGTATTACCAAACCCTGGTGCTGGGTTAATAGTCGGTAATATCCCAAATGCCAAAGATTTCGTTCAGAAAGTAACCATCGAACACACACCTGACGAGACACTCACAAGTACCCAAACTCAAACGATGCATGAAGAAGAAGAAAATAAAGAAGAAGAAAACACACAATTAAAACAAGTTAGACCAACTGGTAACGAAAATGAGCTAACACTAATGTGTGATAACGCAACAGAAACGAATTGTATAAACCAGGATCTGCACGAGATAAACGAACATTCTTCATCATATCAGAAACAGATGAAACGTGATTATATGTCTTTAAATGACATCTTTTTGAAACATGCTAAAAAGAGAATAAAACTTACACGCATTGGTTGTTGCACGCAAAAGTCACATACACAACACGCACAACCCATTAAACAGTCAAAATGGTATATTATAACCATGATTGTTACTCAGATTATAACTTTGATTAAGCCAACCATATCACAGGCTATATGTGTCATCATGAACACATACACACGAATAAAGATATATGTTATGTGCAACGGTACATACATATACGCACAGCTCAAGAAACATTTTACACACGGTTTCTTACGAACAAAAAGACATATCATGGACATGCATACAGAAGGCAAGAAGTGTAGCACAAATATACACACAAAAGGCAAGAAATGTATTACATACATACACACAGGAGTCACAAAGTGTATCACAAACGTACAAACAGAAGTCAGGAGATGCATCACTCATATGCACGCTGGAATTAAAAAGTATGCCACAAACATGTACGCACAATTAAAAACATGCATTACTTGCGGCATTGCAACTATATACTCACGAGTCAAGAGAGGATACACAAGACTGAAAACAATTACATTGTTCCAATCAACGAAGTTACAATGTACAAATATTGGCATGAGTGCAGAAGAGAGATTCTACAGATTTGAAACAAAGAAAGAAAGAAAGAAAATGAATGAAAGAAAGAATAAAAGAAAAAAAAGAAAAATCAAATGGGATGAAAGTGTTAGGTTTATATCAACACATAATACACTACAGACATTCGGGTCTTACAGAAAAAGTTGTTCTGAATTTCGCCGATATAAAGCTATACTTTTCAGAATTTGCCACACTATCTCTATTATACCTTATTTTACAATCTTATGATAGCAAACGTAAACCTATTCTCTACTTTAGCTATCACATTGCTGGTTAACGTTATCACTAGCATTATCAATCTGAATATTAATTGGTTTAAATATTTATTCTTGTTAAATCCGAATATTATATTATATTTCTTATTTATTTCGTAGAAGTTCTTACGGATTATTATTCTGTGAAAGTCTACTATGTTAAGATCTGCCAAATTATAGACGATGATAATATTCTTAAAGATCTTCTTAGTCGTCTCTAAAAAAATTATCTATGTTATATTTTCTTACTTATTGTCTGCGTTCGTATTTGGATTTTCGTTAGGCTGATTAACATATGTTGCATACATTCACCCAGGTAGATTACTGTTGAAAACAACAAATTGCGAATTATGTGAAATTTATTAGTGTTATATGGATATGTACATGGTTTGTTCAATTCGTTCTTTGGCAGGGACAATGTTCGCCATGACAAGTGACACTGCACAGTCGAGTGTGATTGACCATGTGCGCTGTAATTGTTGAACTATACCTGAACATTTCTGGATTATCGGAAATCGTTTGTATTTCTAAAATAATGTTATGTCATATTAGTACGGCATATTCGTATTAAACAGTGATAGTATAGTTATATTTCGTGGATCGAAACCTGACTATTGATTAGAGTGTATGTGTTGAACACTGATACAGTAAATGAGAATAGACACGGTTTTCGTCGCGAAACGACATATTAATTGTACCCTTGTGATCACTACTTGAGTAACATTATTCATTTCATTAATTAATTATTAATTTATTGCTAATGCATAGCATAGAATTATATATATATTTTCTTTCATATAATTTCA